>OX451741.1:290510990-290518490 GCA_948472305.1 Vicia faba
GTTGTTGTTGTTGTTGTTTATTTGACGTTGTGGTTGTTGTTGCTTATTAGACGTTGTCGTTGTTGTTGACGTTGTTATTGTTGTTTATTTGACGTTGTTGTTGTTGTTGACGTTGTTATTGTTGTCGTTGTTTATTTGATGTTGTTGTTGTTGATGTTGTTTATTTGACGTTGTTGTTGTTGTTGTTTATTTGACGTTGTTGTTGTTGTTGTTTATTTGACGCTGTTGTTGTTGTTGTTATTTATTTGTCGTTGTTATTGTTGTTGTTTATTTGACGTTGTTGTTGTTGTTGACGTTGTTGTTGTTGTTTATTTGACGTTGTTGTTGTTGACGTTGTTGTTGTTTATTTGACGTTGTTATTGTTGACGTTGTTGTTGTTATTTATTTGACGTTGTTGTTGTTGACGTTGTTGTTGTTGTTGTTTATTTGACGTTGTTGTTGTTGTTTATTTGACATTGTTGTTGTTGTTGACGTTGTTATTGTTGTTGTTTATTTGACGTTGTTGTTATTGTTTATTTGACATTGTTGTTGTTGTTGAAATTATTGTTGTTGTTATTGTTGTTTATTTGACGTTGTTGTTGTTGACGTTGTTGTTGTTGTTTATTTGATGTTGTTGTTGTTGTTGTTTATTTGACGTTGTTGTTGTTGTTTATTTGACATTGTTGTTGTTGTTGTTGTTGTTGTTGTTGTTGTTGTTTATTTGACGGTGTTGTTGTTGTTGTTTATTTGACATTATTGTTTTTGTTTATTTCACGTTGTTGTCGTTGTTGTTTATTTGACGTTGTTGTTGTTGTTGTTGGTGTTGACATAGTTGTTGTTGTTGTTGTTTATTTGACGTTGTTGTTGTTGTTGACGTTGTTGTTTATTTGACGTTGTTGTTGTTGTTGTTGTTTATTTGACGTTGTTGTTGTTGACGTTGTTGTTCTTGTTGTTTATTTGACGTTGTTGTTGTTTATTTGACATTGTTGTTGTTGTTGACGGTGTTGTTGTTGTTGTTGTTGTTTATTTGACATTGTTGTTGTTGTTGACGTTTTTGTTGTTGTTTATTTGACGTTGTTGTTGTTTTTGTTGTTGTTGTTGTTTATTTGACGTTGTTGTTGTTTATTTGACGTTGTTGTTGTGGTTTATTTGACGTTGTTGTTGTTGTTTATTTGACGTTGTTGTTGTTGACATAGTTGTTGTTGTTGTTTATTTGACGTTGTTGTTGTTGTTGACGTTGTTGTTTTTTATTTGACGTTGTTGTTATTTATTTGATGTTGTTGTTGTTGTTTATTTGACATTGTTGTTGTTGTTGTTGTTGTTTATTTGACGTTGTTGTTGTTGTTGTTGTTGTTGTTAACGTTGATGTTGTTGTTGTTGTTTTATATTTGACTTTGTTGTTTTTGTTGACGTCGTTGTTGTTGTTGTTGACGTTGTTATTATTGTTTATTTGACGTTGTTGTTGTTGACGTTGTTGTTGTTTATTTGACATTGTTGTTGTTGTTGTTTATTTGACATTGTTGTTGTTGATGATGTTGACCTTGTTGTTGTTGTTTATTTGACGTTGTTGTTGTTGTTGTTTATTTGATGTTGTTGATGTTGTTGTTTACTTGACGTTGTTGTTGTTGTTGTTTATTTGACGTTGTTGTTGTTGTTGTTTGTTTGACGTTGTTGTTGTTGTTTATTTAACGGTGTAGTTGTTGTTGTTGTTTATTTGACGTTATTGTTTTTGTTTATTTGACGTTGTTGTTGTTGTTGTTGACATTGTTGTTGTTGTTGTTTATTTGACGTTGTTGTTGTTGTTGGTGTTGACATAGTTGTTGTTGTTGTTGTTGTTGTTTATTTGACGTTGTTGTTGTTATTGACGTTGTTGTTGTTGTTGTTGTTGTTTATTTGACAGTGTTGTTGTTGTTGTTTATTTGACGTTGTTGTTGTTGTTGTTTATTTGACGTTCTTGTTTTTGTTTACTTGACGTAGTTGTTGTTGTTGTTGTTTATTTGACGTTGTTGTTGTTGTTGACATAGTTGTTGTTATTGTTGTTTATTTGACGTTGTTGTTGTTGACATAGTTGTTGTTATTGTTGTTTATTTGACGTTGTTGTTGTTTATTTGACGTTGTTGTTGTTGTTGTTGTTCTTGTTGTTGTTTATTTGACGTTGTTGTTGTTTATTTAACGTTGTTGTTGTTGTTGTTTATTTGACGTTGTTGTTGTTGTTGTTGTTGTTAACATTGTTGTTGCTGTTGTATATTTGACTTTGTTGTTTTTGTTGACGTTGTTGCTGTTATTATTGACGTTGTTATTGTTGTTTATTTGACGTTGTTGTTGTTGACGTTGTTGTTTTTTATTTGATATTGTTGTTGTTATTGTTGTTGTTGTTGTTTATTTGACATTGTTGTTGTTGTTGATGTTGACGTTGTTGTTGTTGTTTATTTGACGTTGTTGTTGTTGTTGTTGTTGTTTATTTGATGTTGTTGTTGTTGTTGTTTATTTGACGTTGTTGTTGTTGTTGTTGTTTATTTGACGTTGTTGTTGACATTGTTGTTGTTGTTGTTTATTTGACGTTGTTGTTGTTGTTGTTTATTTGACGTAGTTGTTGTTCACGTTGTTGTTGTTGTTGTTTATTTGACGTTTTTGTTGTTGTTGATGTTGTTGTTGTTGTTTATTTGACGTTTTTGTTGTTGTTGTTGTTTATTTGACTTTGTTGTTGTAGTTGTTATTGTTGTTGTTGTTGTTGTTGTTTATTTGACGCTGTTGTTGTTATTGTTTATTTAACGTTGTTGTTGTTGTTGTTGTTTATTTGACGTTGTTGTTGTTGATGTTATTTATTTGACCTTGTTGTTGTTGTTTATTTGACGTTGTTGTTGTTGTTGTTGTTGTTGTTTATTTAACGTTGTTATTGTTGTTTATTTGACGTTGTTTTTGTTATTTGACGTTGTTGTTATTTTTGTTATTGTTGTTGTATTTGTTGTTGTTGTTGTTGCTTATTTGACATTGTTGTTGTTGTTTATTTGACGTTGTTGTTGCTGTTGTTTATTTGACGTTGTTGTTATTGTTGTTTATTTGACGTTGCTGTTGTTGTTGTTGTTGTTTATTTGACGTTGATGTTGTTGTTTATTTGACATTGTTGTTGTTGTTTATTTAACGTTGTTGTTGTTGTTTATTTAACGTTGTTGTTGTTGTTTATTTGACGTTGTTGTTGTTTATTTGACATTGTGATTGTTGTTGCTTATTTGACGTTGTCGTTGTTGTTGACGTTGTTGTTGTTGTTTTTGTTTATTTGACGTTGTTGTTGTTGTTGACGTTGTTATTGTTGTCGTTGTTTATTTGACATTGTTGTTTTTGTTCATTTGACGTTGTTGTTGTTGTTGTTATTTGACGTTGTTGTTGTTGTTGTTTATTTGACGTTGTTGTTGTTGTTTATTTGACGTTGTTGTTGTTGTTTATTTGACGTTGTTGTTGTTGACGTTGTTGTTGTTGTTGTTTATTTGACGTTGGTGTTGTTGTTTATTTGACGTAGTTGTTGTTGTTGACGTTGTTGTTGTTGTTGTTGTTTATTTGACGTTGTTGTTGTTGTTGACATAGTTGTTGTTGTTGTTTATTTGACGTTGTTGTTGTTGTTGTTGTTAACGTTGTTGTTGTTGTTGTTGTTGTTGTTTATTTGACGTTGTTGTTGTTGTTGTTGTTGTTGTATATTTGACTTTGTTGTTTTTGTTGATGTTGTTGTTGTTGTTGTTGTTGTTGTTGACGTTGTTATTGTTGTTTATTTGACGTTGTTGTTATTGACGTTGTTGTTTTTTATTTGACATTGTTGTTGTTGTTTATTTGACGTTTTTGTTGTTGTTGTTGATGTTGTTGTTGTTGTTCATTTGACGTTGTTGTTATTGTTTATTTGACGTTGTTGTTATTGTTGTTGTTTATTTGACTTTGTTGTTGTTGTTATTGTTGTTGTTGTTGTTGTTGTTGTTTATTTGACGTTGTTGTTGTTGTTGTTTATTTGACGTTGTTGTTGTTGTTTATTTGACGTTGTTGTTGTTGATGTTATTTATTTGACGTTGTTGTTGTTGTTGTTTATTTGACATTGTTGTTATTGTTGTTGTTGTTTATTTGACGTTGTTATTGTTGTTTATTTGACGTTGTTTTTGTTATTTGACGTTGTTGTTATTATTGTTGTTGTATTTGTTGTTGTTGTTGTTGTTGCTTATTTGACATTGTTGTTGTTGTTGTTGTTTTTTTGACGTTGTTGTTGCTGTTGTTTATTTGACGTTGTTATTGTTATTTATTTGACGTTGTTGTTGTTGTTGTTGTTTATTTGACGTTGTTGTTGTTGTTGTTGTTGACATTGTTGTTGTATTTGTTGTTTATTTGACGTTGTTAATGTTGTTGACGTTTTTGTTGTTATTGTTGTTTATTTCACGTTGTTGTAGTTGTTGTTATTGTTGTTGTTGTTGTTGTTTATTTGACATTGTTGTTGTTATTATTTGTTTGACGTTGTTGTTGTTGTTGTTTATTTGACGTTGTTGTTGTTGTTGTTGTTGTTTATTTGACGTTGTTGTTGTTGTTGTTGTTGTTATTTATTTGACATTGTTGTTGTTATTTGACGTTGTTGTTGTTGTTGTATTTGTTGTTGTTGTTGTTGTTGTTTATTTGACGTTGTTGTTGTTGTTAATTTGACGTTGTTGTTATTGTTTATATGACGTTGTTGTTGTCGTTGTTTTTGTTGTTTATTTGACGTTGCGTTTGTTTATTTGACGTTGTTGTTGTTGTTGTTTATTTGATGTTGTTGATGTTGTTGTTGTTGTTGTTGTTTATTTGGCGTTGTTGTTAATGTTGTTGTTTATTTGACGTTGTTGTTGTTGTTTATTTGACGTTGTTGTTGTTATTGTTGTTGTTGTTTATTTAACGTTGTTGTTGTTGTTGTTTATTTGACGTTGTTGTTGTTGTTGTTGTTGTTTATTTGACGTTGTTGTTGTTGTTGTTGTTTATTTGACGTTGTTATTGTTGTTGCTTATTTGACGTTGTTGTTGTTGTTGACGTTGTTGTTGTTGTTGTTGTTTATTTGACGTTGTTGTTGTTGTTTATTTGACGTTGTTGTTGTTGTTGTTTATTTGACGTTGTTGTTGTTGTTGTTTATTTGACGTTGTTGTTTTTGTTTATTTGACGTAGTTGTTGTTGTTGTTGTTTATTTGACGTTGTTGTTGTTGACATAGTTGTTGTTATTGTTGTTTATTTGACGTTGTTGTTGTTGTTGACGTTGTTGTTGTTTATTTGACGTTGTTGTTGTTGTTGTTGTTCTTGTTGTTGTTTATTTGACGTTGTTGTTGTTTATTTAACGTTGTTGTTGTTGTTGTTTATTTGACGTTGTTGTTGTTGTTGTTGTTGTTGTTAACATTGTTGTTGCTGTTGTATATTTGACTTTGTTGTTTTTGTTGACGTTGTTGCTGTTATTATTGACGTTGTTATTGTTGTTTATTTGACGTTGTTGTTGTTGACGTTGTTGTTTTTTATTTGATATTGTTGTTGTTATTGTTGTTGTTGTTGTTTATTTGACATTGTTGTTGTTGTTGATGTTGACGTTGTTGTTGTTGTTTATTTGACGTTGTTGTTGTTGTTGTTGTTGTTTATTTGATGTTGTTGTTGTTGTTGTTTATTTGACGTTGTTGTTGTTGTTGTTTATTTGACGTTGTTGTTGACATTGTTGTTGTTGTTGTTTATTTGACGTTGTTGTTGTTGTTGTTGTTTATTTGACGTAGTTGTTGTTCACGTTGTTGTTGTTGTTGTTTATTTGACGTTTTTGTTGTTGTTGATGTTGTTGTTGTTGTTTATTTGACGTTTTTGTTGTTGTTGTTGTTTATTTGACTTTGTTGTTGTAGTTGTTATTGTTGTTGTTGTTGTTGTTGTTTATTTGACGCTGTTGTTGTTATTGTTTATTTGACGTTGTTGTTGTTGTTGTTGTTTATTTGACGTTGTTGTTGTTGATGTTATTTATTTGACCTTGTTGTTGTTGTTGTTTATTTGACGTTGTTGTTGTTGTTGTTGTTGTTGTTTATTTAACGTTGTTATTGTTGTTTATTTGACGTTGTTTTTGTTATTTGACGTTGTTGTTATTTTTGTTATTGTTGTTGTATTTGTTGTTGTTGTTGTTGCTTATTTGACATTGTTGTTGTTGTTTATTTGACGTTGTTGTTGCTGTTGTTTATTTGACGTTGTTGTTATTGTTGTTTATTTGACGTTGCTGTTGTTGTTGTTGTTGTTTATTTGACGTTGATGTTGTTGTTTATTTGACATTGTTGTTGTTGTTTATTTAACGTTGTTGTTGTTGTTTATTTAACGTTGTTGTTGTTGTTTATTTGACGTTGTTGTTGTTTATTTGACATTGTGATTGTTGTTGCTTATTTGACGTTGTCGTTGTTGTTGACGTTGTTGTTGTTGTTTTTGTTTATTTGACGTTGTTGTTGTTGTTGACGTTGTTATTGTTGTCGTTGTTTATTTGACATTGTTGTTTTTGTTCATTTGACGTTGTTGTTGTTGTTGTTATTTGACCTTGTTGTTGTTGTTGTTGTTTATTTGACGTTGTTGTTGTTGTTGTTTATTTGACGTTGTTGTTGTTGACGTTGTTGTTGTTGTTGTTTATTTGACGTTGGTGTTGTTGTTTATTTGACGTAGTTGTTGTTGTTGACGTTGTTGTTGTTGTTGTTGTTTATTTGACGTTGTTGTTGTTGTTGACATAGTTGTTGTTGTTGTTTATTTGACGTTGTTGTTGTTGTTGTTGTTAACGTTGTTGTTGTTGTTGTTGTTGTTGTTGTTTATTTGACGTTGTTGTTGTTGTTGTTGTTGTATATTTGACTTTGTTGTTTTTGTTGATGTTGTTGTTGTTGTTGTTGTTGTTGTTGACGTTGTTATTGTTGTTTATTTGACGTTGTTGTTATTGACGTTGTTGTTTTTTATTTGACATTGTTGTTGTTGTTTATTTGACGTTTTTGTTGTTGTTGTTGATGTTGTTGTTGTTGTTCATTTGACGTTGTTGTTATTGTTTATTTGACGTTGTTGTTATTGTTGTTGTTTATTTGACTTTGTTGTTGTTGTTATTGTTGTTGTTGTTGTTGTTGTTGTTTATTTGACGTTGTTGTTGTTGTTGTTTATTTGACGTTGTTGTTGTTGTTTATTTGACGTTGTTGTTGTTGATGTTATTTATTTGACGTTGTTGTTGTTGTTGTTTATTTGACATTGTTGTTATTGTTGTTGTTGTTTATTTGACGTTGTTATTGTTGTTTATTTGACGTTGTTTTTGTTATTTGACGTTGTTGTTATTATTGTTGTTGTATTTGTTGTTGTTGTTGTTGTTGCTTATTTGACATTGTTGTTGTTGTTGTTGTTTATTTGACGTTGTTGTTGCTGTTGTTTATTTGACGTTGTTATTGTTATTTATTTGACGTTGTTGTTGTTGTTGTTGTTTATTTGACGTTGTTGTTGTTGTTGTTGTTGACATTGTTGTTGTATTTGTTGTTTATTTGACGTTGTTAA
>OX451741.1:290523490-290528490 GCA_948472305.1 Vicia faba
TTACTTGACGTTGTTGTTGTTGTTGTTGTTTATTTGACGTTGTTGTTGTTGTTGTTTATTTGACGTTGTTGTTGTTGTTTATTTAACGGTGTAGTTGTTGTTGTTGTTTATTTGACGTTATTGTTTTTGTTTATTTGACGTTGTTGTTGTTGTTGACATTGTTGTTGTTGTTGTTTATTTGACGTTGTTGTTGTTGTTGGTGTTGACATAGTTGTTGTTGTTGTTGTTGTTTATTTGACGTTGTTGTTGTTATTGACGTTGTTGTTGTTGTTGTTGTTGTTTATTTGACGTTGTTGTTGTTGTTGTTGTTTATTTGACAGTGTTGTTGTTGTTGTTTATTTGACGTTGTTGTTGTTGTTGTTTATTTGACGTTGTTGTTGTTGTTGTTTATTTGACGTTCTTGTTTTTGTTTACTTGACGTAGTTGTTGTTGTTGTTGTTTATTTGACGTTGTTGTTGTTGTTGTTGACATAGTTGTTGTTATTGTTGTTTATTTGACGTTGTTGTTGTTGTTGACGTTGTTGTTGTTTATTTGACGTTGTTGTTGTTGTTGTTCTTGTTGTTGTTTATTTGACGTTGTTGTTGTTTATTTGACGTTGTTGTTGTTGTTGTTTATTTGACGTTGTTGTTGTTGTTGCTAACATTGTTGTTGCTGTTGTATATTTGACTTTGTTGTTTTTGTTGACGTTGTTGCTGTTATTATTGACGTTGTTATAGTTGTTTATTTGACGTTGTTGTTGTTGACGTTGTTGTTTTTTATTTGATATTATTGTTGTTGTTGTTGTTGTTGTTTATTTGACATTGTTGTTGTTGTTGATGTTGACGTTGTTGTTGTTGTTTATTTGACGTTGTTGTTGTTGTTGTTTATTTGATGTTGTTGTTGTTGTTTATTTGACGTTGTTGTTGTTGTTGTTGTTGTTTATTTGACGTTGTTGTTGACATTGTTGTTGTTGTTGTTTATTTGACGTTGTTGTTGTTGTTGTTTATTTGACGTAGTTGTTGTTGACGTTGTTGTTGTTGTTTATTTGACGTTTTTGTTGTTGTTGATGTTGTTGTTGTTGTTTATTTGACGTTGTTGTTGTTGTTGTTTATTTGACTTTGTTGTTGTAGTTGTTATTGTTGTTGTTGTTGTTGTTTATTTGACGTTGTTGTTGTTATTGTTTATTTGACGTTGTTGTTGTTGTTGTTGTTGTTTATTTGACGTTGTTGTTGTTGATGTTATTTATTTGACGTTGTTGTTGTTGTTGTTTATTTGACGTTGTTGTTATTGTTGTTTATTTGACGTTGTTATTGTTGTTTATTTGACGTTGTTTTTGTTATTTGACGTTGTTGTTATTTTTGTTATTGTTGTTGTATTTGTTGTTGTTGTTGTTGCTTATTTGACATTGTTGTTGTTGTTTATTTGACGTTGTTGTTGTTGTTGTTTATTTGACGTTGTTGTTATTGTTGTTTATTTGACGTTGCTGTTGTTGTTGTTGTTGTTGTTGTTTATTTGACGTTGTTGTTGTTGTTGTTTATTTGACATTGATGTTGTTGTTTATTTAACGTTGTTGTTGTTGTTGTTTATTTAACGTTGTTGTTGTTGTTTATTTGACGTTGTTGTTGTTGTTGTTTATTTGACATTGTGATTGTTGTTGCTTATTTGACGCTGTCGTTGTTGTTGACGTTGTTGTTGTTGTTTTTGTTTATTTGACGTTGTTGTTGTTGTCGATGTTGTTATTGTTGTCGTTGTTTATTTGACGTTGTTGCTGTTGTTCATTTGACGTTGTTGTTGTTGTTGTTATTTGACGGTGTTGTTGTTTATTTGACATTGTTGTTGTTGTTGACGTTGTTGTTGTTGTTGTTTATTTGACATTGTTGTTGTTGTTGTTGTTGTTGACGTTGTTGTTGTTGTTTATTTGACGTTGTTGTTGTTTTTGTTGTTGTTGTTGTTTATTTGACGTTGTTGTTGTTGTTGTTTATTTGACGTTGTTGTTGTTGTTTATTTGACGTTGTTGTTGTTGTTTATTTAACGTTGTTGTTGTTGTTGACATAGTTGTTGTTGTTGTTTATTTGACGTTGTTGTTGTTGTTATTGACGTTGTTGTTGTTTATTTGACGTTGTTGTTGTTGTTGTTATTTATTTGACGTTGTTGTTGTTGTTTATTTGACGTTGTTGTTGTTGTTTATTATTTGACGTTGTTGTTGTTGTTGTTGTTGTTAACGTTGTTGTTGTTGTTGTTGTTTTATATTTGACTTTGTTGTTTTTGTTGACGTTGTTGTTGTTGTTGTTGACGTTGTTATTATTGTTTATTTGACGTTGTTGTTGTTGACGTTGTTGTTGTTTATTTGACATTGTTATTATTGTTGTTTATTTGACATTGTTGTTGTTGATGATGTTGACCTTGTTGTTGTTGTTGTTTATTTGATGTTGTTGTTGTTTATTTGATGTTGTTGATGTTGTTGTTTACTTGACGTTGTTGTTGTTGTTGTTGTTTATTTGACGTTGTTGTTGTTGTTGTTTATTTGACGTTGTTGTTGTTGTTTATTTAACGGTGTAGTTGTTGTTGTTGTTTATTTGACGTTATTGTTTTTGTTTATTTGACGTTGTTGTTGTTGTTGACATTGTTGTTGTTGTTGTTTATTTGACGTTGTTGTTGTTGTTGGTGTTGACATAGTTGTTGTTGTTGTTGTTGTTTATTTGACGTTGTTGTTGTTATTGACGTTGTTGTTGTTGTTGTTGTTGTTTATTTGACGTTGTTGTTGTTGTTGTTTATTTGACAGTGTTGTTGTTGTTGTTTATTTGACGTTGTTGTTGTTGTTGTTGTTTATTTGACGTTGTTGTTGTTGTTGTTTATTTGACGTTCTTGTTTTTGTTTACTTGACGTAGTTGTTGTTGTTGTTGTTTATTTGACGTTGTTGTTGTTGTTGACATAGTTGTTGTTATTGTTGTTTATTTGACGTTGTTGTTGTTGTTGACGTTGTTGTTGTTTATTTGACGTTGTTGTTGTTGTTGTTCTTGTTGTTGTTTATTTGACGTTGTTGTTGTTTATTTGACGTTGTTGTTGTTGTTGTTTATTTGACGTTGTTGTTGTTGTTGCTAACATTGTTGTTGCTGTTGTATATTTGACTTTGTTGTTTTTGTTGACGTTGTTGCTGTTATTATTGACGTTGTTATAGTTGTTTATTTGACGTTGTTGTTGTTGACGTTGTTGTTTTTTATTTGATATTATTGTTGTTATTGTTGTTGTTGTTGTTTATTTGACATTGTTGTTGTTGTTGATGTTGACGTTGTTGTTGTTGTTTATTTGACGTTGTTGTTGTTGTTGTTTATTTGATGTTGTTGTTGTTGTTTATTTGACGTTGTTGTTGTTGTTGTTGTTGTTTATTTGACGTTGTTGTTGACATTGTTGTTGTTGTTGTTTATTTGACGTTGTTGTTGTTGTTGTTTATTTGACGTAGTTGTTGTTGACGTTGTTGTTGTTGTTTATTTGACGTTTTTGTTGTTGTTGATGTTGTTGTTGTTGTTTATTTGACGTTGTTGTTGTTGTTGTTTATTTGACTTTGTTGTTGTAGTTGTTATTGTTGTTGTTGTTGTTTATTTGACGTTGTTGTTGTTATTGTTTATTTGACGTTGTTGTTGTTGTTGTTGTTGTTTATTTGACGTTGTTGTTGTTGATGTTATTTATTTGACGTTGTTGTTGTTGTTTATTTGACGTTGTTGTTATTGTTGTTTATTTGACGTTGTTATTGTTGTTTATTTGACGTTGTTTTTGTTATTTGACGTTGTTGTTATTTTTGTTATTGTTGTTGTATTTGTTGTTGTTGTTGTTGCTTATTTGACATTGTTGTTGTTGTTTATTTGACGTTGTTGTTGCTGTTGTTTATTTGACGTTGTTGTTATTGTTGTTTATTTGACGTTGCTGTTGTTGTTGTTGTTGTTTTTTATTTGACGTTGTTGTTGTTGTTGTTTATTTGACATTGTTGTTGTTGTTTATTTAACGTTGTTGTTGTTGTTGTTTATTTAACGTTGTTGTTGTTGTTTATTTGACGTTGTTGTTGTTGTTGTTTATTTGACATTGTGATTGTTGTTGCTTATTTGACGCTGTCGTTGTTGTTGACGTTGTTGTTGTTGTTTTTGTTTATTTGACGTTGTTGTTGTTGTCGATGTTGTTATTGTTGTCGTTGTTTATTTGACGTTGTTGCTGTTGTTCATTTGACGTTGTTGTTGTTGTTGTTATTTGACGGTGTTATTGTTTATTTGACATTGTTGTTGTTGTTGACGTTGTTGTTGTTGTTGTTTATTTGACATTGTTGTTGTTGTTGTTGTTGACGTTGTTGTTGTTGTTTATTTGACGTTGTTGTTGTTTTTGTTGTTGTTGTTGTTTATTTGACGTTGTTGTTGTTGTTGTTTATTTGACGTTGTTGTTGTTGTTGTTTATTTGACGTTGTTGTTGTTGTTTGTTTAACGTTGTTGTTGTTGTTGACATAGTTGTTGTTGTTGTTTATTTGACGTTGTTGTTGTTGTTATTGACGTTGTTGTTGTTTATTTGACGTTGTTGTTGTTGTTGTTATTTATTTGACGTTGTTGTTGTTGTTTATTTGACGTTGTTGTTGTTGTTTATTATTTGACGTTGTTGTTGTTGTTGTTGTTAACGTTGTTGTTGTTGTTGTTGTTTTATATTTGACTTTGTTGTTTTTGTTGACGTTGTTGTTGTTGTTGTTGTTGACGTTGTTATTATTGTTTATTTGACGTTGTTGTTGTTGACGTTGTTGTTGTTTATTTAACATTGTTATTGTTGACGTTTATTTGACATTGTTGTTGTTGATGATGTTGACCTTGTTGTTGTTGTTGTTTATTTGGTGTTGTTGTTGTTGTTGTTTATTTGATGTTGTTGATGTTGTTGTTTACTTGACGTTGTTGTTGTTGTTGTTTATTTGACGTTGTTGTTGTTGTTGTTTATTTGACGTTGTTGTTGTTGTTTATTTAACGGTGTAGTTGTTGTTGTTGTTTATTTGACGT
>OX451741.1:290530990-290533490 GCA_948472305.1 Vicia faba
TGTTGTTGTTGTTGCTTATTTGACATTGTGTTGTTGTTGTTGTTTATTTGACGTTGTTGTGGCTGTTGTTTATTTGACGTTGTTATTGTTGTTTATTTGACGTTGTTGTTGTTGTTGTTGTTTATTTGACGTTGTTGTTGTTGACATTGTTGTTGTATTTGTTGTTTATTTGACGATGTTAATGTTGTTGACGTTGTTGTTGTTATTGTTGTTTATTTCACGTTGTTGTAGTTGTTGTTATTGTTGTTGTTGTTGTTTATTTGACGTTGTTGTTGTTGTTGTTTATTTGACGTTGTTGTTGTTATTTATTTGACATTGTTGTTGTTATTTGACGTTGTTGTTGTTGTTGTATTTGTTGTTGTTGTTGTTGTTGTATTTGTTGTTGTTGTTGTTGTTGTTGTTTATTTGACGTTGTTGTTGTTGTTAATTTGACGTTGTTGTTGTTGTTGTTTATTTGACGTTGTTGTTGTCGTTGTTTTTGTTGTTTATTTGACGCTGCATTTGTTTATTTGACGTTGTTGTTGTTGTTGTTGTTTATTTGATGTTGTTGTTGTTGTTGATGTTATTGTTGTTGTTGTTGTTGTTGTTGTTTATTTGACGTTGTTGTTAATGTTGTTGTTTATTTGACGTTGTTGTTGTTATTGTTGTTGTTGTTGTTTATTTGACGTTGTTGTTGTTGTTGTTTATTTGATGTTGTTGTTGTTGTTGTTTATTTAACGTTGTTGTTGTTGTTTATTTGACGTTGTTGTTGTTGTTTATTTGACGTTGTTGTTGTTGTTGTTGTTTATTTGACGTTGTGGTTGTTGTTGCTTATTAGACGTTGTCGTTGTTGTTGACGTTGTTGTTGTTGTTTATTTGACGTTGTTGTTGTAGTTGACGTTGTTATTGTTGTCGTTGTTTATTTGATGTTGTTGTTGTTGTTGTTGTTGTTGTTTATTTGACGTTGTTGTTGTTGTTTATTTGACGTTGTTGTTGTTGTTTATTTGACGTTGTTGTTGTTGTTGTTATTTATTTGTCGTTGTTATTGTTGTTGTTATTTGACGTTGTTGTTGTTGTTGTTGACGTTGTTGTTGTTGCTTATTTGACGTTGTTGTTGTTGTTGATGTTGTTGTTGTTGTTTATTTGACGTTGTTGTTGTTGACGTTGTTGTTGTTATTTATTTGACGTTGTTGTTGTTGACGTTGTTGTTGTTGTTGTTTATTTGACGTTGTTGTTGTTGTTTATTTGACATTGTTGTTGTTGTTGTTGACGTTGTTATTGTTGTTGTTTATTTAACGTTGTTGTTGTTGTTTATTTGACATTGTTGTTGTTGTTGACGTTATTGTTGTTGTTATTGTTGTTTATTTGACGTTGTTGTTGTTGATGTTGTTGTTGTTGTTTATTTGATGTTGTTATTGTTGTTGTTTATTTGACGTTGTTGTTGTTGTTTATTTGACGGTGTTGTTGTTGTTGTTTATTTGACATTATTGTTTTTGTTTATTTCACGTTGTTGTCGTTGTTGTTGACATATGTTGTTGTTGTTGTTGTTGTTTATTTGACGTTGTTGTTGTTGTTGGTGTTGACATAGTTGTTGTTGTTGTTGTTTATTTGACGCTGTTGTTGTTGTTGACGTTGTTGTTTATTTGACGTTGTTGTTGTTGTTGTTTATTTGACGTTGTTGTTGTTGACGTTGTTGTTCTTGTTGTTTATTTGACGTTGTTGTTGTTTATTTGACATTGTTGTTGTTGTTGACGGTGTTGTTGTTGTTGTTTATTTGACATTGTTATTGTTGTTGTTGACGTTGTTGTTGTTGTTTATTTGACGTTGTTGTTGTTTTTGTTGTTGTTGTTGTTGTTTATTTGACGTTGTTGTTGTTGTTGTTTATTTGACGTTGTTGTTGTTGTTTATTTGACGTTGTTGTTGTTGTTTATTTGACGTTGTTGTTGTTGTTGACATAGTTGTTGTTGTTGTTTATTTGACGTTGTTGTTGTTGTTATTGACGTTGTTGTTGTTTATTTGACGTTGTTGTTGTTGTTGTTATTTATTTGACGTTGTTGTTGTTGTTTATTTGACGTTGTTGTTGTTGTTTATTATTTGACGTTGTTGTTGTTGTTGTTGTTGTTAACGTTGTTGTTGTTGTTGTTGTTGTTTTATATTTGACTTTGTTGTTTTTGTTGACGTTGTTGTTGTTGTTGTTGTTGACGTTGTTATTATTGTTTATTTGACGTTGTTGTTGTTGACGTTGTTGTTGTTTATTTGACATTGTTATTGTTGTTGTTTATTTGACATTGTTGTTGTTGATGATGTTGACCTTGTTGTTGTTGTTGTTGTTTATTTGATGTTGTTGTTGTTGTTGTTTATTTGATGTTGTTGATGTTGTTGTTTACTTGACGTTGTTGTTGTTGTTGTTGTTGTTTATTTGACGTTGTTGTTGTTTTTGTTTATTTGACGTTGTTGTTGTTGTTTATTTAACGGTGTAGTTGTTGTTGTTGTTTATTTGACGTTATTGTTTTTGTTTATT
>OX451741.1:290538490-290540990 GCA_948472305.1 Vicia faba
TTATTTGACGTTGTTGTTTTTGTTTATTTGACGTAGTTGTTGTTGTTGTTGTTTATTTGACGTTGTTGTTGTTGTTGACATAGTTGTTGTTATTGTTGTTTATTTGACGTTGTTGTTGTTGTTGACGTTGTTGTTGTTTATTTGACGTTGTTGTTGTTGTTGTTCTTGTTGTTGTTTATTTGACGTTGTTGTTGTTGTTTATTTGACGTTGTTGTTGTTGTTGTTTATTTGACGTTGTTGTTGTTGTTGCTAACATTGTTGTTGCTGTTGTATGTTTGACTTTGTTGTTTTTGTTGACGTTGTTGCTGTTATTATTGATGTTGTTATAGTTGTTTATTTGACGTTGTTGTTGTTGACGTTGTTGTTTTTTATTTGATATTATTGTTGTTATTGTTGTTGTTGTTGTTTATTTGACATTGTTGTTGTTGTTGATGTTGACGTTGTTGTTGTTGTTTATTTGACGTTGTTGTTGTTGTTGTTGTTTATTTGATGTTGTTGTTGTTGTTTATTTGACGTTATTGTTGTTGTTGTTGTTGTTGTTTATTTGACGTCGTTGTTGTTTTTGTTGTTTATTTGACGTTGTTGTTGTTGACGTTGTTGTTGTTGTTATTTATTTGACGTTGTTGTTGTTGTTGTTGTTTATTTGACGTTGTTGTTGTTGTTTATTTGACGTTGTTGTTGTTGTTGTTTATTTGATGTTGTTGTTGTTGTTGTTATATATTTAACGTTGTTGTTGTTGTTTATTTGACGTTGTTGTTGTTGTTTATTTGACGTTGTTGTTGTTGTTTATTTGACGTTATGGTTGTTGTTGCTTATTAGACGTTGTCGTTGTTGTTGACGTTGTTGTTGTTGTTGTTTATTTGACGTTGTTGTTGTTGTTGACGTTGTTATTGTTGTCGTTGTTTATTTGATGTTGTTGTTGTTGTTGTTGTTTATTTGACGTTGTTGTTGTTGTTTATTTGACGTTGTTGTTGTTGTTTATTTGACGCTGTTGTTGTTGTTGTTGTTGTTATTTATTTGTCGTTGTTATTGTTGTTGTTATTTGACGTTGTTGTTGTTGTTGACGTTGTTGTTGTTGTTTATTTGACGTTGTTGTTGTTGTTGACGTTGTTGTTGTTGTTTATTTGACGTTGTTATTGTTGACGTTGTTGTTGTTATTTATTTGACGTTGTTGTTGTTGACGTTGTTGTTGTTGTTTATTTGACGTTGTTGTTGTTGTTTATTTGACATTGTTGTTGTTGTTGTTGACGTTGTTATTGTTGTTGTTTATTTGACGTTGTTGTTGTTGTTTATTTGACATTGTTGTTGTTGTTGACGTTGTTGTTGTTGTTATTGTTGTTTATTTGACGTTGTTGTTGTTGACGTTGTTGTTGTTGTTTATTTGATGTTGTTGTTGTTGTTTATTTGACGTTGTTGTTGTTGTTTATTTGACATTGTTGTTGTTGTTGTTGTTTATTTGACGGTGTTGTTGTTGTTGTTTATTTGACATTATTGTTTTTGTTTATTTCACGTTGTTGTCGTTGTTGTTGACATATGTTGTTGTTGTTGTTGTTGTTTATTTGACGTTGTTGTTGTTGTTGGTGTTGACATAGTTGTTGTTGTTGTTGTTTATTTGACGCTGTTGTTGTTGTTGACGTTGTTGTTTATTTGACGTTGTTGTTGTTGTTGTTTATTTGACGTTGTTGTTGTTGACGTTGTTGTTCTTGTTGTTTATTTGACGTTGTTGTTGTTTATTTGACATTGTTGTTGTTGTTGACGGTGTTGTTGTTGTTGTTTATTTGACATTGTTGTTGTTGTTGTTGTTGACGTTGTTGTTGTTGTTTATTTGACGTTGTTGTTGTTTTTGTTGTTGTTGTTGTTGTTTATTTGACGTTGTTGTTGTTGTTGTTGTTGTTTATTTGACGTTGTTGTTGTTGTTTATTTGACGTTGTTGTTGTTGTTTATTTGACGTTGTTGTTGTTGTTGACATAGTTATTGTTGTTGTTTATTTGACGTTGTTGTTGTTGTTGTTGACGTTGTTGTTGTTTATTTGACGTTGTTGTTGTTGTTATTTATTTGACGTTGTTGTTGTTGTTTATTTGTCGTTGTTGTTGTTGTTGTTTATTTGACGTTGTTATTGTTGTTGTTAACGTTGTTGTTGTTGTTGTTTTATATTTGACTTTGTTGTTTTTGTTGACGTTGTTGTTGTTGTTGACGTTGTTATTATTGTTTATTTGACGTTGTTGTTGTTGACGTTGTTGTTGTTTATTTGACATTGTTGTTGTTGTTGTTTATTTGACATTGTTGTTGTTGATGATGTTGACCTTGTTGTTGTTGTTGTTGTTGTTTATTTGACGTTGTTGTTGTTGTTGTTTATTTGATGTTGTTGATGTTGTTGTTTACTTGACGTTGTTGTTGTTGTTGTTTATTTGACGTTGTTGTTGTTGTTGTTTATTTGACGTTGTTGTTGTTGTTTATTTAACGGTGTAGTTGTTGTTGTTGTTTATTTGACGTTATTGTT
>OX451741.1:290543490-290573490 GCA_948472305.1 Vicia faba
GCACAGTCAAAACCCTAGATTGCACTACAGTCAACTGTAGGGGCAAAATGGTCATTTGGCAGTCAAAAGTTCAAATTTTTGGTCAACATATCATTTTGAAGCCACAAATTTCATTTGATCAATGCTTGATCATGATTCTCAAAATTTGGCTCAGAAATCATCAAAGATGCAAAAGTTACTATATTTGGACAGCTGAAAAAGTCAACTGAAATTGACCAGGGCATAACTTTCACATGGATTATCAGAAAAATTCCATCCAAAGCTCATTTTGAAGAGAAAGACATTTCCTACAACTCATCTTCATATTCCAAGTCCAAGAAATGCTCTCACAAAAATTCATCAATTTCAACATTATAGGTCATTTTCAAAAGTCAACAAAAAGGGACTTTAAGTCAAAGGCCATAACTTGAGATTGGTAAATCAAAATGACATGGGACCAAAGGAATTGGTTAAAGGACTCAAAGACCTTTCTAAAATGTCCAAGAACATGTGAAAAGCTTAAATATTGAGCAAGTTATGCCTTGTGGAAGTTGGGAAATTTTTGGGAATTTTGAAAAGTCAACTTTGATCCAAATGACCTAAAAATGCAAATGGGCCCATTTTTCTTCCATGATTCATCATTCTAAGCCTATGCACGACCACTTGGCCCAAAGGGAAGTATTTTCTCAAATTTTATTTATTTATTTGAATTTATATTAATATTAATTCACTTAAATTATTTAAATACATGAAAAATATCTAACCTAACAAAACCAATCTTTTTATGCATGATTTGGACTCAATATTTCGTGCTTGTTCAATTATGGAAAGAATTGGTGTGATTGGAGCCTAATTGACGCAAAAATGCACTTGAAAAAGATATGAAAAAGATATAAGGAAATCAAATATTGAAAACAATGAATGGAAGAGATTTGATCCAATTTTCTTAACCTAATGCCTTCACTATATGATCAGGAATCAAAACCTAAGGAAAAGGACTGAAAGCTGCGCATAAGAGGCTCGTACAAAACTTGAAAAATTGTCCAAAAATTAAAATCGGATTTCAAGGTTACAAGGCGATTCGAGACACCAAACCTATTTCAATAGCTTCCTTAGGCATTCCTGAACGCATTCCAATCAATATCAACCACAAAAGCGTAAGGAATTGGTACCTGTAACTCAAACTGCATCAAGAAAAACTCCTAATCGTGCATACCTATTCATGCATTTTTTACAAGTTTTGATATGTGTTTTGCATTCCTGATGAAGTTTACAAGCTAACCATTATGTTTAAATTGCATTTTTGTGCCACACACGCGATTTTGCCATGTTCATATTCTAGGGTTTTCAGGTTGTGATTTTAGGGTTTTTGCGAAGAGGAAAAATCAAAGCTCCATACCATGACCATTGGATTCAGTGCATTGAGACGAGCATGGACCAAGCCTCGCGATTAATTTATTGGTCCTATAGCGCTAGTCGCTATTTTCTGTAAACCTACCTTAGACCACGCGCTTAAAACTGTTGCCTTTGAGTTTATGTTTCAGGAAAATTGAAGAAGACAACGTCGTGTCAGTTGGTGATTCGGTGGTTTGAATTGCGCGCGTTTTTCTCCACTACGCGTTGGTTTTGCTTTTTGTTATTTATTTACTATAATATATTAATTGAAATTTAGTGGCTCAGTTGGCAAAACGTGATGTGGTTAACCCTCAAGACCTGGGTTCAAGTCCCAGGTCTACGTTATCCCAATATTGTTTTTCATCAAATGTTCCTATGCAGCGCCCAAGGCCAGGATCATCATACACGTTCAGCAATCAGCATGCCACGTACATCCCAACATCAGATCAAGGGCCATAGATCAAAGAACACAATACACGCCAGTCAATGCATCATACATGATTGGGAAAGTCAATAAATCTGAATATTAAATGGGCCTGAAGTGTTAAGGCCTTACCTCCAATTTTGGGGCTACCCCCACCCTGGTTTGCATTCTCTTTTCATTTTTTTTATATCTTATTTTCAATTGCAATTTTATTTAATTTATTATCTCAATTTAATTAATTTATTTTTTTTACAAAATACAAAAACTTCATTAAAAATCAGAAAAGACCAAAATATAATAAATTACTTTATTCTAATATTTTCATAAATAAATTAACATGTAATTATTTAGTATAATTAGGGTTTTGCAAGTTTAATTCTTTTTAATAAATATAAAAAAGGTAGAATTAGGTTAATTAACAATTTTTATTCCTTTTTAATTTTTTCCTTTTTTTCACCATAATAAAACATTTATTTTATTTTCTATAATTAAATTTGCACATAAATTAACTTAGATTTAAATTAGGTTAAAACTTAATATTTTCTTAATAACTTAAAAATAATTAGAATTAGGTTTAACATTTTATTTTAATTGTAATTAATTCTCTTTTTCCATTAAATCTTAAGAAACATAAAAATACAAAAAAAACATTTTCTTTTAATCATTAATTCTAATTATTTAATTCATTAACTTTAAAATTCTTGCAAAAGGGTTCAACGCCCATGTTTGTAATTTATTTAATTTCACGCGTTTATTTTATGTCGTTCACTATAATTATGTAACTCTCCCGAAGCCATGTAACAATTTATACTTCTCGCATCTTTATTGCTTTATTTATTTTCCGTCAAATCGGGTCCGGTTTAATTTTGGCGATGTGGACCCGCGCCAGTTGTAATAGTTAGATTTATTTTCCCGCAAACTTTATAACTGTTAAAAAGCATGCAAGAATGAATGTCTTAATTAAAATCAAGCGTAGAACACAAATAAACATGACAAGACAAATATCAATGAAAACGACACACGAATCGCACACACCACCCCTAGGGTACGCCTCACTGTTGCCTTTCGAAAGGTGATCGTCGAGTAGAGGACGTCTTAGTAAGTCCTCATGATCCGGGAACCTGGCATGAGGGTAGCTTCTAAGGTGTCTTCCCATTGCTCTGGTGATCACCATGTCCCGAACCTCGAATTGACCCGAACACCTCCAACGGTGGTGCTACCTACCTCTCAATGGTGGGATGGCACTACTTTAAAGGACATCTACACAGACGAATTCCTTAGGGTAGGTAGGTTCTCAAGGATACTTGCTCTAATCTCAAAACAAACTCAAAAAGACTTTTCACACTGACACTTTTCAAAAGCTTTCAAAGCAAATTTTTCAAACACTCTGACGTACGAGTCGAACTGAAATTTTTCAAAGAAACTTTTTAGAACCCACAATTGAAAAGCAAGCAAACACTTTTGAAAACACAATGAGCAAGTATCTAAGAGCCCATGGATAACCATGGATAGAAAGGGTGCTAACACCTTCCCTTTCTATAACCTACCTCCCGAACCGAGAGCAATCTCTTTAAGGAATTTTTCTGTGCTTTTGTCCTTTCCATTTGGAGAAAATAAAAGACGGTGGCGACTCTTGCTTCCGCGACATTTCGCGAACCAGCGTTAAACAGTCAGTTCCAGATCCACCGATCACAGAACTGGCGACTCTGCTGGGGAAATAAACTTAAAGTGAGGTGTACCTTAGGGCTAGCTCATAACTATGTTTTCAATTGTCTTCTTTGCTTACTTTACTATTGTGGGTTGCTTGGGAGTTCTATAGATCCTAAACCCGGATCTGGGGGATACCTTTCTTAGAAAGTAGCAACAAGGCTGTGAGGGAACTGTGCGGGGTATACCGACATGGTTGAAACAGTCTGCTACGTTGATGTGGCACTTTGGTGGGTACCGGTAACCCTTGAGTTCAGTCAAGGAGAGTACGGGGCCTCCGCGTGGTGTCGTGAAGCATCAACAGACCTTAGGAACCTTAATTGAACTATCTTGGCCTCTTTAGGGTAGTGAGATAACTGACTTTGGTGCAGTCCGAGGTTGGTTGATACTCGATACTACACTCAATTGAGGGTTGCTTTCCTGGAATATTTCGGTCGCCAGTTCAGTGGCTAAATCGAAACGATGAACAATGAAAGCAATCCGGTGATGTTGGGACCCTTAGAACCCGGTTACTTCTAATAGGACAGGTTGAACCCCCCAACTTCAAGAGGGTAATACCCAGACCCCATGCTGGCCTAAACACTAAGGGCTTGTCATGTGTGACTTGTGTGCCTTCGTACTTGACTACTTACATGCTTTATCTGACACATGAACTACTTGCAGGTTTTGTTTTAGTCCTTAATTGGGACTCATAACAGGGTTACTAAGTCTTGCAGGTTTTGTTTATAGTCCTTAATTGGGGCTCATAACAAAGTATACTGAGTTTCTTGCAGGGTTTGTTTATAGTCCTTAATTAGGACTCATAACAGGGTTTACCTACATCACCCCCATGCATAGCATGACATCATAGCATTGCATACATCCTAACCCATTTCAAGGATCTCAAGGGCTTGTGATGCAGGTTATGATAAATCAAACATCTAGCAAGGGGCAAAGAGGATTTATTTTCCTCTAGCCAAGGTTGTCAGGGGCTATGACCCACTGGATATGGTGAGCCTTTGACCCTTGAAGAAGGACTCTCAACAACATGAAGTTCCTTCAATCAAGTTACCGGTTCTCAACTCTAACAATTTCTCTGTTTATCCCGCGAGGTCCTTGAAAACATTACATGCATGTCATACATCTCATTGCATTGCAGGTACCCCTTAGACAGGTTGCTTACCCTTCTTCGCTGTTTATTTCAGCCGATCGTCATGAACCCTGAATCATCAGCTGAGCAGTCCATCAAGGACCTCCAGGCTCAGAACGCCCAGTTCCAAGGGCTGATCATGAATCTGACCCAGGGGCAGCAAGATCTGAAGGCGCTGCTCTTGAAGAAAGAAAAGAAGAAGAGGAGGACTGTTTTGTTCAGCCCTAGACGCAGATCTGGGAATGCACCGCAGATTGAAACTGAGAGGACTACTCCGTCTGTAAGGGAAAACAGTCACCATGAGAGAGAGGTGCCTAGTCCAGTGGTCTCCGACAACGAGACAGATTTCGACGACGAACAGTACCCTCCGGCTGAGGATAAGTACAAACAGTTGGAAGATCGGTTAAGTGCTATAGAGATACAAAAGGTGCCTGGCCTGGACTTCGAGGATCTAGGTCTGTCTTCTGGAGTGGTGATCCCGCACAAATTCAAGGTACCTGCCTTTGCTAAATACGACGGGGCATCCTGTCCTAAGTTGCATCTCAGGGCTTATGCAAGGAGGATCCAGCCCTATACAGCTGACAAAAACTTATGGATCCATTTCTTCCAAGAGAGTCTTTCAGGGACTCAGCTCGAGTGGTTCTATCAACTGAATGGAGCCAACATCCATACCTGGGAAGACTTAGCCACTGCATTTTACAAACACTACCAGTATAATGCCGACCTCGCTCCCACGCGTACTCAGCTTCAGGGGATGTCTATGGGTACAGGCGAAGGCTTTAAAGAATATGTGTAGAAATGGAGGGATCTTGCTGGAAGGGTACAACCACCTCTGACTGACCGCGAGCTCGTCGACATGTTCTTGGGGACCCTGTCTGGTCCATTCTTTAACCACCTAATTGGGAATTCTGCTGCTGGGTTTACAGATCTTGTCTTGACTGGGGAGAGAATCGAAGCTGGTATCAAGTCGGGGAAGATTCAAGAAACCGCACCTGCTGATACTCAGAAAAAGCCCCACAGTGGAAAGAAAGAGTCCAATGCTGTATATGGTAAAAAGGGTCGTCGTGATGTAGGGGCAATCCAGATTTCTGATCCCACGCCCGTTCAACCAAGAAAGAGCAATAGGCGTAGGATAAAGCATCAAGATAGGAAGTATACTGACATCAACATGTCTTTGTCTCAGGCATTACAACAATTGCTGAAGGCGAAAATGATCACACTTAAGGATCCTCCTCAAAGTCCTGACACTTCCTCTCCCAAGTATAATCCGGGCGTGAGATGTGCCTACCATTCTGACAGTCCTGGACATGACACCGACGACTGTTGGACCTTGAAGAACAAGATCCAGGATTTGATTGACGCCAAGGAGGTCGAGTTTGAACACTGATCCTACACCGAATCATCGAGAACGTCTTTTGTTCATTCAAATGTTCAAGTTGTATTTTTCTTTGATTGTTCAAACATTTATTCATGTTAAACATTGTTATCACATTAATGCATCGCTTATGTCTATTTTGAATCAATATATTCGCATTTACTATATGCAAATTGTTTCATATTTTTCTGATGTCAACTCTCATTAATTCTAAGCCTCTTGAGGGAGGATGACGAAAACGATACCGCGATCATTACAGTATGCTTTTGAACAAACCCCGCTGATGAGGTACAGGCATTGTTTCAACCCCTAAACATTGGAGTTATAAGGATGATAATCCCTCGTCAACCCATCAGAGCCAAAGAAGTAGGAGTTTTTATTTTCGAAAATCAAAACCCTTAATCATAACCTGGGGCAGGGTAGTTTTCTCAGTTGATTTGAGTGCATCTTTACAAAACGAACAAAGACAGTGATGGTTCAGAACAATCAAAAGGACAGGCAGTCATGATCAAAAAAAATTATCATAAACGAAAAGCCCAAGAAGTCAAAACCTATAAAAAGGGACTTATGAAACTGGGGCATCCCGCTGACTGTAATTCCAAAAAGAAAACAGTTCAGGCAAAAAAGAAAGGGATAAGAAAGAGGTCTCACAAACCCTCAACAAAAACAAAGAAGGACTGCCTATTCAAAATAAGCTATCAAACCATTACTGGAACATCAAAAGCAAAGACTCACGCAAGGTCTAACGCATGATCAACTGAGTTTAGGTTTGGAGAACATCACGAAGAGCGGGTGGGTACAAATAAAATTTGAGCCTTTATCCTTTGTTTCTTAAACCGTGAACCAGGCCACGTTATAACCCTCAAAAGTCCTAGCTGAAGCATGGGTTAGTTCGAAAGCATACTGTTACGAAGGTATCCTGACTCCTTAAGGCTACGGTAAATACAAAGTTGACATCATGTTTTACAAACATTCACATGTTTTATGAAAAAATGCACTTTCAAAATCTTCAAGACAGACATAAGCTTTGCATTTTTAACATAACTTTGTTTGCATATGACTTTTTGTTTGAACAGTATAGAAGTTTACACGATGAATGCCTAATGAACAGAAGTACCTCCAATCGAGGGGCATGGCACGACTATTGTCCATCATCTGGGGCAGTCCAATCAAGATTCGGAGAATCTCTCAAAAGGCCAAATAGCCTGGGGCAAATCTCCGCCTGAGTCACTTGGGGCATTCCAGCAACGAATCTTGCATGGTCAGACATCTTCTGGTGACATGACAAAACACTTCTAACAGGGGCAACTCCCTACATTCTGAGAACGCGGACATAGTCGAAAAATAATACGCAAAATCAAAGACCCGCTAGGTTGACATACCTAGGCAAAAATAAGGGCTTCCCGGCGAACCAAAAGGGTTCGGGCAAAGTGAGGGATGAAAATGAAAAAATCTGTACACCCGGCAAGTCGAAAACCTGAAAAGGCGGCTTGGGCAAAAATGGGTATCTCGGTGGACTGAAAACCCGAAAGGGCGGTCCAGGCAAAAGTTAGGGATTAACGCGTACGACTATGTCCTGTTATCTTGTCACCTGCCTACCAGAAGAGAGTTTGTCCATCAACAGCTATCAGCACCTCACAGGTCTTCCTCTCCCACCTCAGAAACAGGGGCAATGAAGGTTGGTCTGAGCAGTCTGATTGTTCTATCCTCCAAGGTATCAGGGTAGGTCCTGTTGAAGAACGTAACTAATACAGTTCAATACCTCCCCAGGAGAGTCCAACCCAGCTTCCCCATGAAAGTTGGAATACATCTCCCCCAAGCAGTAAGCTTATCCCCAGACGATTCGGGAAGCTTATCCTCACGGAGCACGAACGCATCTCCCGGCTTTATTTAAAGAGTTATTTCCTCAATAGGATATAACTGGGTTATCCTCAGCCAAAAGCCACGGAAAGAGCGTCCTCGATACAGTCTTCTTACCCCAGCGAAGTCCATCAATACTTCCAACAACAAGGATATCCTCAGCAAGTTACTATCAACAATCAGCAAGGCATCCCTCTTCCCACCGGGTAGTACTTCCCAGCATGGTCGCTAGAATATCTTTTTCTCCCCGCAGAATCTTCCATCTGCCAAAATTGTTCCGCAACGGAGTTATCTTCTCCTACCGTTATACTTGCAACTATCCTCCCCAGCGGAAGCAAAGCTATTCTTCAACATCAGCCCAGGAGTGACTTCCCGGCACCCGTCAAGGATTTATTTTCCTGAGACGAAAACATACATTCATAAACATCACATCTTCATACATTATAGCATGCATATGCATCATACTACACAAATCTCATTAAAGACATACAGTTCATGCATCATGATTTTGCATCCAATTATGTCTTGCCTTTTCAGGAAAAAGATCAATACAAAAATGACTGCTACCGCAATTCCCCTTCTTGATATAGTTTCAGATATGATCCAGATATGGTGACGTTCTGATGCTGCTTCCAGAATTCTTTCTCGATATAGTTTCAGATATAAACCAGATATGGTGACGTTCTGATACTGCTTCCAGAAGTCCTTTTTCAGATGTTCCCCTCTCCGACGATGAGTGTGAGGTGATATTCTCCTACGGTTCCCTCTCCAACGGTGTGTGAGGTGGTAAGTCCTTTTTCAGATGTTTCCCTCTCCGACGATGAGTGTGAGGTGATATTCTCCTATGGTTCCCTCTCCAACGGTGTGTGAGGTAGTAATCCCTTCTTCAGATGTTTCCCTCTCCGACGATGAGTGAGGTGATAATCTCCTACGGTTCCCTCTCCGACGATGAGTGTGAGGTAATATTCTCCTATGGTTCCCTCTCCGACGGTGTGTGAGGTAGTAATCCCTTTTTCAGATGTTTTCCTCTCCGACGATGAGTGTGAGGTAATATTCTCTTATGGTTCCCTCTCCGACGGTGTGTGAGGTAGTAATCCTTTTTCAGATGTTTTCCTCTCCGACGATGAGTGTGAGGTGATATTCTCTTATGGTTCCCTCTCCGACGGTGTGTGAGGTAGTAATCCTTTTTCAGATGTTTCCCTCTCCGACGATGAGTGTGAGGTGATATTCTCTTATGGTTCCCTCTCCGACGGTGTGTGAGGTGGTAAGTCCTTTTTCAGATGTTTCCCTCTCCGACGATGAGTGTGAGGTGATATTCTCTTATGGTTCCCTCTCCGACGGTGTGTGAGGTGGTAAGTCCTTTTTCAGATGTTCCCCTCTCCGACGATGAGTGTGAGGTGATATTCTCTTATGGTTCCCTCTCCGACAGTGTGTGAGGTGGTAAGTCCTTTTTCAGATGTTTCCCTCTCCGACGATGAGTGTGAGGTGATATTCTCTTATGGTTCCCTCTCCGACGGTGTGTGAGGTGGTAAGTCCTTTTTCAGATGTTTCCCTCTCCGACGATGAGTGTGAGGTGATATTCTCCTATGGTTCCCTCTCCGACGGTGTGTGAGGTGGTAAGTCCTTTTTCAGATGTTTCCCTCTCCGACGATGAGTGTGAGGTGATATTCTCTTATGGTTCCCTCTCCGACGGTGTGTGAGGTGGTAAGTCCTTTTTCAGATGTTCCCCTCTCCGACGATGAGTGTGAGGTGATATTCTCCTATGGTTCCCTCTCCGACGGTGTGTGAGGTGGTAAGTCCTTTTTCAGATGTTTCCCTCTCCGACGATGAGTGTGAGGTGATAGTCTCCTATGGTTCCCTCTCCGATGGAGTGTGAGGTGGTAAGTCCTTTTCAGATGTTTCCCTCTCCGACGATGAGTGTGAGGTAATAGTCTCCCATGGTTCCCTCTCCGACGGTGTGTGAGGTAGTAAGTCCTTTTCAGATGATTCCCTCTCCGACGATGAGTGTGAGGTAATAGTCTCTTATGTTTCTCTCTCCGACGGTGTGTGAGATGACAATTCCTTTCCCTATGATTCCCCTCTCCGACGGCGAGTGAGGTGATTCCCTTTCAGATTATAATGGTCTATGGTTCTCGTTCCAGTATTGCAAAGATGGTAATTCCCGCCAAGATTTTTCTCAACGAGCGTTGTTGAAGTTAAAGTCACCCAAGGTTCTCTTACCATTCATGCTAAGGCAGTAACCATACCTGGTTCATTCATCATCTTTTGAAGCTCCAGACTCAGCTCCTGTAACCAGTCAGGACATATCTATACCAAGCATCTAAAATCAGCTCCTGCGACGTGTCAGGTACTCATTTTTCTTTTGCAGGTATGCAGGTTCTCGCTAAGGAATCTCCTACGCGATCAACATCCAGATGGCATCTATAAGCCTATCACCCTATCCAGCAACCTCTAAATGGCATCTATAAGCCCATTCCCCCATCACCGTTACTATGTGAGCGCAAATTTCTGGGCACTCTAGTGTCCAATCATCTTCTACCCTCGGATTACCAAAGGCACGTCAGCCAATCTGCATCCTCAGGTCTAAGAAGATTGAACAGGGGCAACTGTTGCACCCCAAAATTTGCCCTCCCATATTCATCAAGAAATTGCCAAGTCAAGCTGCAAGGTTCCCCAAAGATTGCACAGTGCAAAGGTCTCCCATACAGTCAAAACTAGGGTTTGTGTTCTGATCAAAGAAAGGAAGTTTTCAAAGGTCCAATCAAGTCTCATATGCCTACAAAGATGGTCAAGTATCCTCATATCAAGTTTCAAGGCATTCAGCTCAAAACTGCACAGTCAAAACCCTAGATTGCACTACAGTCAACTGTAGGGGCAAAATGGTCATTTGGTAGTCAAAAGTTCAAATTTTTGGTCAACATATCATTTTGAAGCCACAAATTTCATTTGATCAATGCTTGATCATGATTCTCAAAATTTGGCTCAGAAATCATCAAAGATGCAAAAGTTACTATATTTGGACAGCTGAAAAAGTCAACTGAAATTGACCAGGGCATAACTTTCACATGGATTATCAGAAAAATTCCATCCAAAGCTCATTTTGAAGAGAAAGACATTTCCTACAACTCATCTTCATATTCCAAGTCCAAGAAATGCTCTCACAAAACGTTATCAATTTCAACATTATAGGTCATTTTCAAAAGTCAACAAAAAGGGACTTTAAGTCAAAGGCCATAACTTGCGATTGGTAAATCAAAATGACATGGGACCAAAGGCATTGGTTAAAGGACTCAAAGACCTTTCCAAAATGTCCAAGAACATGTGAAAAGCTTAAAAATTGAGCAAGTTATGCCTTGTGGAAGTTGGGAAATTTTTGGGAATTTTGAAAAGTCAACTTTGATCCAAATGACCTAAAAATGCAAATGGGCCCATTTTTCTTCCATGATTCATCATTCTAAGCCTATGCACGACCACTTGGCCCAAAGGGAAGTATTTTCTCAAATTTTATTTATTTATTTGAATTTATATTAATATTAATTCACTTAAATTATTTAAATACATGAAAAATATCTAACCTAACAAAACCAATCTTTTTATGCATGATTTGGACTCAATATTTCGTGCTTGTTCAATTATGGAAAGAATTGGTGTGATTGGAGCCTAATTGACACAAAAATGCACTTGAAAAAGATATGAAAAAGATATAAGGAAATCAAATATTGAAAACAATGAATGGAAGAGATTTGATCCAATTTTCTTAACCTAATGCCTTCACTATATGATCAGGAATCAAAACCTAAGGAAAAGGACTGAAAGCTGCGCATAAGAGGCTCGTACAAAACTTGAAAAATTGTCCAAAAATTAAAATCGGATTTCAAGGTTACAAGGCGATTCGAGACACCAAACCTATTTCAATAGCTTCCTTAGGCATTCCTGAACGCATTCCAATCAATATCAACCACAAAAGCGTAAGGAATTGGTACCTGTAACTCAAACTGCATCAAGAAAAACTCCTAATCGTGCATACCTATTCATGCATTTTTTACAAGTTTTGATATGTGTTTTGCATTCCTGATGAAGTTTACAAGCTAACCATTATGTTTAATTGCATTTTTGTGCCACACACGCGATTTTGCCATGTTCATATTCTAGGGTTTTCAGGTTGTGATTTTAGGGTTTTTGCGAAGAGGAAAAATCAAAGCTCCAGACCATGACCATTGGATTCAGTGCATTGAGACGAGCATGGACCAAGCCTCGCGATTAATTTATTGGTCCTATAGCGCTAGTCGCTATTTTCTGTAAACCTACCTTAGACCACGCGCTTAAAACTGTTGCCTTTGAGTTTATGTTTCAGGAAAATTGAAGAAGACAACGTCGTGTCAGTTGGTGATTCGGTGGTTTGAATTGCGCGCGTTTTTCTCCACTACGCGTTGGTTTTGCTTTTTGTTATTTATTTACTATAATATATTAATTGAAATTTAGTGGCTCAGTTGGCAAAACGTGATGTGGTTAACCCTCAAGACCTGGGTTCAAGTCCCAGGTCTACGTTATCCCAATATTGTTTTTCATCAAATGTTCCTATGCAGCGCCCAAGGCCAGGATCATCATACACGTTCAGCAATCAGCATGCCACGTACATCCCAACATCAGATCAAGGGCCATAGATCAAAGAACACAATACACGCCAGTCAATGCATCATACATGATTGGGAAAGTCAATAAATCTGAATATTAAATGGGCCTGAAGTGTTAAGGCCTTACCTCCAATTTTGGGGCTACCCCCACCCTGGTTTGCATTCTCTTTTCATTTTTTTTATATCTTATTTTCAATTGCAATTTTATTTAATTTATTATCTCAATTTAATTAATTTATTTTTTTTACAAAATACAAAAACTTCATTAAAAATCAGAAAAGACCAAAATATAATAAATTATTTTATTCTAATATTTTCATAAATAAATTAACATGTAATTATTTAGTATAATTAGGGTTTTGCAAGTTTAATTCTTTTTAATAAATATAAAAAAGGTAGAATTAGGTTAATTAACAATTTTTATTCCTTTTTAATTTTTTCCTTTTTTTCACCATAATAAAACATTTATTTTATTTTCTATAATTAAATTTGCACATAAATTAACTTAGATTTAAATTAGGTTAAAACTTAATATTTTCTTAATAACTTAAAAATAATTAGAATTAGGTTTAACATTTTATTTTAATTGTAATTAATTCTCTTTTTCCATTAAATCTTAAGAAACATAAAAATACAAAAAAAACATTTTCTTTTAATCATTAATTCTAATTATTTAATTCATTAACTTTAAAATTCTTGCAAAAGGGTTCAACGCCCATGTTTGTAATTTATTTAATTTCACGCGTTTATTTTATGTCGTTTACTATAATTATGTAACTCTCCCGAAGCCATGTAACAATTTATACTTCTCGCATCTTTATTGCTTTATTTATTTCCCGTCAAATCGGGTCCGGTTTAATTTTGGCGATGTGGACCCGCGCCAGTTGTAATAGTTAGATTTATTTTCCCGCAAACTTTATAACTGTTAAAAAGCATGCAAGAATGAATGTCTTAATTAAAATCAAGCGTAGAACACAAATAAACATGACAAGACAAATATCAATGAAAACGACACACGAATCGCACACACCACCCCTAGGGTACGCCTCACTGTTGCCTTTCGAAAGGTGATCGTCGAGTAGAGGACGTCTTAGTAAGTCCTCATGATCCGGGAACCTGGCATGAGGGTAGCTTCTAAGGTGTCTTCCCATTGCTCTGGTGATCACCATGTCCCGAACCTCGAATTGACCCGAACACCTCCAACGGTGGTGCTACCTACCTCTCAATGGTGGGATGGCACTACTTTAAAGGACATCTACACAGACGAATTCCTTAGGGTAGGTAGGTTCTCAAGGATACTTGCTCTAATCTCAAAACAAACTCAAAAAGACTTTTCACACTGACACTTTTCAAAAGCTTTCAAAGCAAATTTTTCAAACACTCTGACGTACGAGTCGAACTGAAATTTTTCAAAGAAACTTTTTAGAACCCACAATTGAAAAGCAAGCAAACACTTTTGAAAACACAATGAGCAAGTATCTAAGAGCCCATGGATAACCATGGATAGAAAGGGTGCTAACACCTTCCCTTTCTATAACCTACCTCCCGAACCGAGAGCAATCTCTTTAAGGAATTTTTCTGTGCTTTTGTCCTTTCCATTTGGAGAAAATAAAAGACGGTGGCGACTCTTGCTTCCGCGACATTTCGCGAACCAGCGTTAAACAGTCAGTTCCAGATCCACCGATCACAGAACTGGCGACTCTGCTGGGGAAATAAACTTAAAGTGAGGTGTACCTTAGGGCTAGCTCATAACTATGTTTTCAATTGTCTTCTTTGCTTACTTTACTATTGTGGGTTGCTTGGGAGTTCTATAGATCCTAAACCCGGATCTGGGGGATACCTTTCTTAGAAAGTAGCAACAAGGCTGTGAGGGAACTGTGCGGGGTATACCGACATGGTTGAAACAGTCTGCTACGTTGATGTGGCACTTTGGTGGGTACCGGTAACCCTTGAGTTCAGTCAAGGAGAGTACGGGGCCTCCGCGTGGTGTCGTGAAGCATCAACAGACCTTAGGAACCTTAATTGAACTATCTTGGCCTCTTTAGGGTAGTGAGATAACTGACTTTGGTGCAGTCCGAGGTTGGTTGATACTCGATACTACACTCAATTGAGGGTTGCTTTCCTGGAATATTTCGGTCGCCAGTTCAGTGGCTAAATCGAAACGATGAACAATGAAAGCAATCCGGTGATGTTGGGACCCTTAGAACCCGGTTACTTCTAATAGGACAGGTTGAACCCCCCAACTTCAAGAGGGTAATACCCAGACCCCATGCTGGCCTAAACACTAAGGGCTTGTCATGTGTGACTTGTGTGCCTTCGTACTTGACTACTTACATGCTTTATCTGACACATGAACTACTTGCAGGTTTTGTTTTAGTCCTTAATTGGGACTCATAACAGGGTTACTAAGTCTTGCAGGTTTTGTTTATAGTCCTTAATTGGGGCTCATAACAAAGTATACTGAGTTTCTTGCAGGGTTTGTTTATAGTCCTTAATTAGGACTCATAACAGGGTTTACCTACATCACCCCCATGCATAGCATGACATCATAGCATTGCATACATCCTAACCCATTTCAAGGATCTCAAGGGCTTGTGATGCAGGTTATGATAAATCAAACATCTAGAAAGGGGCAAAGAGGATTTATTTTCCTCTAGCCAAGGTTGTCAGGGGCTATGACCCACTGGATATGGTGAGCCTTTGACCCTTGAAGAAGGACTCTCAACAACATGAAGTTCCTTCAATCAAGTTACCGGTTCTCAACTCTAACAATTTCTCTATTTATCCCGCGAGGTCCTTGAAAACATTACATGCATGTCATACATCTCATTGCATTGCAGGTACCCCTTAGACAGGTTGCTTACCCTTCTTCGCTGTTTATTTCAGCCGATCGTCATGAACCCTGAATCATCAGCTGAGCAGTCCATCAAGGACCTCCAGGCTCAGAACGCCCAGTTCCAAGGGCTGATCATGAATCTGACCCAGGGGCAGCAAGATCTGAAGGCGCTGCTCTTGAAGAAAGAAAAGAAGAAGAGGAGGACTGTTTTGTTCAGCCCTAAACGCAGATCTGGGAATGCACCGCAGATTGAAACTGAGAGGACTACTCCGTCTGTAAGGGAAAACAGTCACCATGAGAGAGAGGTGCCTAGTCCAGTGGTCTCCGACAACGAGACAGATTTCGACGACGAACAGTACCCTCCGGCTGAGGATAAGTACAAACAGTTGGAAGATCGGTTAAGTGCTATAGAGATACAAAAGGTGCCTGGCCTGGACTTCGAGGATCTAGGTCTGTCTTCTGGAGTGGTGATCCCGCACAAATTCAAGGTACCTGCCTTTGCTAAATACGACGGGGCATCCTGTCCTAAGTTGCATCTCAGGGCTTATGCAAGGAGGATCCAGCCCTATACAGCTGACAAAAACTTATGGATCCATTTCTTCCAAGAGAGTCTTTCAGGGACTCAGCTCGAGTGGTTCTATCAACTGAATGGAGCCAACATCCATACCTGGGAAGACTTAGCCACTGCATTTTACAAACACTACCAGTATAATGCCGACCTCGCTCCCACGCGTACTCAGCTTCAGGGGATGTCTATGGGTACAGGCGAAGGCTTTAAAGAATATGTGTAGAAATGGAGGGATCTTGCTGGAAGGGTACAACCACCTCTGACTGACCGCGAGCTCGTCGACATGTTCTTGGGGACCCTGTCTGGTCCATTCTTTAACCACCTAATTGGGAATTCTGCTGCTGGGTTTACAGATCTTGTCTTGACTGGGGAGAGAATCGAAGCTGGTATCAAGTCGGGGAAGATTCAAGAAACCGCACCTGCTGATACTCAGAAAAAGCCCCACAGTGGAAAGAAAGAGTCCAATGCTGTATATGGTAAAAAGGGTCGTCGTGATGTAGGGGCAATCCAGATTTCTGATCCCACGCCCGTTCAACCAAGAAAGAGCAATAGGCGTAGGATAAAGCATCAAGATAGGAAGTATACTGACATCAACATGTCTTTGTCTCAGGCATTACAGCAATTGCTGAAGGCGAAAATGATCACACTTAAGGATCCTCCTCAAAGTCCTGACACTTCCTCTCCCAAGTATAATCCGGGCGTGAGATGTGCCTACCATTCTGACAGTCCTGGACATGACACCGACGACTGTTGGACCTTGAAGAACAAGATCCAGGATTTGATTGACGCCAAGGAGGTCGAGTTTGAACACTGATCCTACACCGAATCATCGAGAACGTCTTTTGTTCATTCAAATGTTCAAGTTGTATTTTTCTTTGATTGTTCAAACATTTATTCATGTTAAACATTGTTATCACATTAATGCATCGCTTATGTCTATTTTGAATCAATATATTCGCATTTACTATATGCAAATTGTTTCATATTTTTCTGATGTCAACTCTCATTAATTCTAAGCCTCTTGAGGGAGGATGACGAAAACGATACCGCGATCATTACAGTATGCTTTTGAACAAACCCCGCTGATGAGGTACAGGCATTGTTTCAACCCCTAAACATTGGAGTTATAAGGATGATAATCCCTCGTCAACCCATCAGAGCCAAAGAAGTAGGAGTTTTTATTTTCGAAAATCAAAACCCTTAATCATAACCTGGGGCAGGGTAGTTTTCTCAGTTGATTCGAGTGCATCTTTACAAAACGAACAAAGACAGTGATGGTTCAGAACAATCAAAAGGACAGGCAGTCATGATCAAAAAAAATTATCATAAACGAAAAGCCCAAGAAGTCAAAACCTATAAAAAGGGACTTATGAAACTGGGGCATCCCGCTGACTGTAATTCCAAAAAGAAAACAGTTCAGGCAAAAAAGAAAGGGATAAGAAAGAGGTCTCACAAACCCTCAACAAAAACAAAGAAGGACTGCCTATTCAAAATAAGCTATCAAACCATTACTGGAACATCAAAAGCAAAGACTCAAGCAAGGTCTAACGCATGATCAACTAAGTTTAGGTTTGGAGAACATCACGAAGAGCGGGTGGGTACAAATAAAATTTGAGCCTTTATCCTTTGTTTCTTAAACCGTGAACCAGGCCACGTTATAACCCTCAAAAGTCCTAGCTGAAGCATGGGTTAGTTCGAAAGCATACTGTTACGAAGGTATCCTGACTCCTTAAGGCTACGGTAAATACAAAGTTGACATCATGTTTTACAAACATTCACATGTTTTATGAAAAAATGCACTTTCAAAATCTTCAAGACAGACATAAGCTTTGCATTTTTAACATAACTTTGTTTGCATATGACTTTTTGTTTGAACAGTATAGAAGTTTACACGATGAATGCCTAATGAACAGAAGTACCTCCAATCGAGGGGCATGGCACGACTATTGTCCATCATCTGGGGCAGTCCAATCAAGATTCGGAGAATCTCTCAAAAGGCCAAATAGCCTGGGGCAAATCTCCGCCTGAGTCACTTGGGGCATTCCAGCAACGAATCTTGCATGGTCAGACATCTTCTGGTGACTTGACGTTGTTGTTGTTGTTTATTTGACATTGTTGTTGTTGTTGTTGACGTTGTTATTGTTGTTGTTTATTTGACGTTGTTGTTGTTGTTTATTTGACATTGTTGTTGTTGTTGACGTTGTTGTTGTTGTTATTGTTGTTTATTTGACGTTGTTGTTGTTGACGTTGTTGTTGTTGTTTATTTGATGTTGTTCTTGTTGTTGTTTATTTGACGTTGTTGTTGTTGTTTATTTGACATTGTTGTTGTTGTTGTTGTTGTTTATTTGACGGTGTTGTTGTTGTTGTTTATTTGACATTATTGTTTTTGTTTATTTCACGTTGTTGTCGTTGTTGATGACATATGTTGTTGTTGTTATTGTTTATTTGACGTTGTTGTTGTTGTTGGTGTTGACATAGTTGTTGTTGTTGTTGTTGTTTATTTGACGCTGTTGTTGTTGTTGACGTTGTTGTTTATTTGACGTTGTTGTTGTTGTTGTTTATTTGACGTTGTTGTTGTTGACGTTGTTGTTCTTGTTGTTTATTTGACGTTGTTGTTGTTTATTTGACATTGTTGTTGTTGTTGACGGTGTTGTTGTTGTTGTTTATTTGACATTGTTGTTGTTGTTGTTGTTGTTGTTGACGTTGTTGTTGTTGTTTATTTGACGTTGTTGTTGTTTTTGTTGTTGTTGTTGTTGTTTATTTGACGTTGTTGTTGTTGTTGTTTATTTGACATTGTTGTTGTTGTTTATTTGACGTTGTTGTTGTTGTTTATTTGACGTTGTTGTTGTTGTTGACATAGTTGTTGTTGTTGTTTATTTGACGTTGTTGTTGTTGTTGTTGACGTTGTTGTTGTTTATTTGACGTTGTTGTTGTTGTTGTTATTTATTTGACGTTGTTGTTGTTGTTTATTTGACGTTGTTGTTGTTGTTGTTTATTTGACGTTGTTGTTGTTGTTGTTAACGTTGTTGTTGTTGTTGTTGTTGTTTTATATTTGACTTTGTTGTTTTTGTTGACGTTGTTGTTGTTGTTGACGTTGTTATTATTGTTTATTTGACGTTGTTGTTGTTGACGTTGTTGTTGTTTATTTGACGTTGTTGTTGTTGTTGTTTATTTGACATTGTTGTTGTTGATGATGTTGACCTTGTTGTTGTTGTTGTTGTTGTTTATTTGATGTTGTTGTTGTTGTTGTTGTTTATTTGATGTTGTTGATGTTGTTGTTTACTTGACGTTGTTGTTGTTGTTGTTTATTTGACGTTGTTGTTGTTGTTTATTTGACGTTGTTGTTGTTGTTTATTTAACGGTGTAGTTGTTGTTGTTGTTTATTTGACGTTATTGTTTTTGTTTATTTGACGTTGTTGTTGTTGTTGTTGACATTGTTGTTGTTGTTGTTTATTTGACGTTGTTGTTGTTGGTGTTGACATAGTTGTTGTTGTTGTTGTTGTTTATTTGACGTTGTTGTTGTTATTGACGTTGTTGTTGTTGTTGTTGTTGTTGTTGTTTATTTGACGTTGTTGTTGTTGTTGTTTATTTGACAGTGTTGTTGTTGTTGTTGTTTATTTGACGTTGTTGTTGTTGTTGTTGTTTATTTGACGTTGTTGTTATTGACATAGTTATTGTTGTTGTTGTTTATTTGACGTTGTTGTTGTTGTTGTTGACGTTGTTGTTGTTTATTTGACGTTGTTGTTGTTTATTTGACGTTGTTGTTGTTGTTGTTTATTTGACGTTGTTGTTGTTGTTGACGTTGTTGTTGTTTATTTGACGTTGTTGTTGTTGTTTATTTGACGTTGTTGTTGTTGTTGTTGTTTATTTGACGTTGTTGTTGTTGTTGTTGTTGTTGTTGTTTATTTGACAGTGTTGTTGTTGTTGTTGTTGTTTATTTGACGTTGTTGTTGTTGTTGTTTATTTGACGTTGTTGTTGTTGTTGTTTATTTGACGTTGTTGTTTTTGTTTATTTGACGTAGTTGTTGTTGTTGTTGTTTATTTGACGTTGTTGTTGTTGTTGACATAGTTGTTGTTATTGTTGTTTATTTGACGTTGTTGTTGTTGTTGACGTTGTTGTTGTTTATTTGACGTTGTTGTTGTTGTTGTTGTTGTTCTTGTTGTTGTTTATTTGACGTTGTTGTTGTTTATTTGACGTTGTTGTTGTTGTTGTTGTTTATTTGACGTTGTTGTTGTTGTTGTTGCTAACATTGTTGTTGCTGTTGTATATTTGACTTTGTTGTTTTTGTTGACGTTGTTGCTTTTATTATTGACGTTGTTATAGTTGTTTATTTGACGTTGTTGTTGTTGTTGACGTTGTTGTTTTTTATTTGATATTATTGTTGTTATTGTTGTTGTTGTTGTTTATTTGACATTGTTGTTGTTGTTGATGTTGACATTGTTGTTGTTGTTGTTTATTTGACGTTGTTGTTGTTGTTGTTGTTTATTTGATGTTGTTGTTGTTGTTGTTTATTTGACGTTGTTGTTGTTGTTGTTGTTTATTTGACGTCGTTGTTGTTTTTGTTGTTTATTTGACGTTGTTGTTGTTGACGTTGTTGTTGTTGTTTATTTGACGTTGTTGTTGTTGTTGTTGTTTATTTGACGTTGTTGTTGTTGTTTATTTGACGTTGTTGTTGTTGTTGTTGTTTATTTGATGTTGTTGTTGTTGTTGTTGTTTATTTAACGTTGTTGTTGTTGTTTATTTGACGTTGTTGTTGTTGTTTATTTGACGTTGTTGTTGTTGTTGTTTATTTGACGTTGTGGTTGTTGTTGCTTATTAGACGTTGTCGTTGTTGTTGACGTTGTTGTTGTTGTTGTTGTTTATTTGACGTTGTTGTTGTTGTTGACGTTGTTATTGTTGTCGTTGTTTATTTGATGTTGTTGTTGTTGTTGTTGTTGTTTATTTGACGTTGTTGTTGTTGTTTATTTGACGTTGTTGTTGTTGTTGTTTATTTGACGTTGTTGTTGTTGTTATTTATTTGTCGTTGTTATTGTTGTTGTTATTTGACGTTGTTGTTGTTGTTGACGTTGTTGTTGTTGTTTATTAGACGTTTTTGTTGTTGTTGACGTTGTTGTTGTTGTTTATTTGACGTTGTTGTTGTTGACATTGTTGTTGTTATTTATTTGACGTTGTTGTTGTTGACGTTGTTGTTGTTGTTATTTATTTGACGTTGTTGTTGTTGACGTTGTTGTTGTTGTTGTTTATTTGACGTTGTTGTTGTTGTTTATTTGACATTGTTGTTGTTGTTGACGTTGTTATTGTTGTTGTTTATTTGACGTTGTTGTTGTTGTTTATTTGACATTGTTGTTGTTGTTGACGTTGTTGTTGTTGTTATTGTTGTTTATTTGACGTTGTTGTTGTTGACGTTGTTGTTGTTGTTTATTTGATGTTGTTGTTGTTGTTGTTGTTTATTTGACGTTGTTGTTGTTGTTTATTTGACATTGTTGTTGTTGTTGTTGTTTATTTGACGGTGTTGTTGTTGTTGTTGTTTATTTGACATTATTGTTTTTGTTTATTTCACGTTGTTGTCGTTGTTGTTGACATATGTTATTGTTGTTGTTTATTTGACGTTGTTGTTGTTGTTGGTGTTGACATAGTTGTTGTTGTTATTGTTTATTTGACGCTGTTGTTGTTGTTGAAGTTGTTGTTTATTTGACGTTGTTGTTGTTGTTGTTGTTTATTTGACGTTGTTGTTGTTGACGTTGTTGTTCTTGTTGTTTATTTGACGTTGTTGTTGTTTATTTGACATTGTTGTTGTTGTTGACGGTGTTGTTGTTGTTGTTTATTTGACATTGTTGTTGTTGTTGTTGTTGTTGACGTTGTTGTTGTTGTTTATTTGACGTTGTTGTTGTTTTTGTTGTTGTTGTTGTTGTTTATTTGACGTTGTTGTTGTTGTTTATTTGACGTTGTTGTTGTTGTTTATTTGACGTTGTTGTTGTTGTTGACATAGTTGTTGTTGTTGTTTATTTGACGTTGTTGTTGTTGTTGTTGTTGACGTTGTTGTTGTTTATTTGACGTTGTTGTTGTTATTTATTTGACGTTGTTGTTGTTGTTGTTGTTGTTTATTTGACGTTGTTGTTGTTGTTGTTGTTTATTTGACGTTGTTGTTGTTGTTGTTAACGTTGTTGTTGTTGTTGTTGTTTTATATTTGCCTTTGTTGTTTTTGTTGACGTTGTTGTTGTTGTTGTTGACGTTGTTATTATTGTTTATTTGACGTTGTTGTTGTTGACGTTGTTGTTGTTTATTTGACATTGTTGTTGTTGTTGTTTATTTGACATTGTTGTTGTTGATGATGTTGACCTTGTTGTTGTTGTTGTTTATTTGACGTTGTTGTTGTTGTTGTTTATTTGATGTTGTTGATGTTGTTGTTTACTTGACGTTGTTGTTGTTGTTGTTTATTTGACGTTGTTGTTGTTGTTGTTTATTTGACGTTGTTGTTGTTGTTTATTTAACGGTGTAGTTGTTGTTGTTGTTTATTTGACGTTATTGTTTTTGTTTATTTGATGTTGTTGTTGTTGTTGTTGACATTGTTGTTGTTGTTGTTTATTTGACGTTGTTGTTGTTGTTGGTGTTGACATAGTTGTTGTTGTTGTTGTTTATTTGACGTTGTTGTTGTTATTGACGTTGTTGTTGTTGTTGTTGTTGTTTATTTGACGTTGTTGTTGTTGTTGTTGTTGTTTATTTTACAGTGTTGTTGTTGTTGTTTATTTAACGTTGTTGTTGTTGTTGTTGTTTATTTGACGTTGTTGTTGTTGTTGTTGTTTATTTGACGTTCTTGTTTTTGTTTACTTGACGTAGTTGTTGTTGTTGTTTATTTGACGTTGTTGTTGTTGACATAGTTGTTGTTATTGTTGTTTATTTGACGTTGTTGTTGTTGTTGACGTTGTTGTTGTTTATTTGACGTTGTTGTTGTTGTTGTTGTTGTTGTTCTTGTTGTTGTTTATTTGACGTTGTTGTTGTTTATTTGACGTTGTTGTTGTTGTTGTTTATTTGACGTTGTTGTTGTTGTTGCTAACATTGTTGTTGCTGTTATATATTTGACTTTGTTGTTTTTGTTGACGTTGTTGCTGTTATTATTGACGTTGTTATAGTTGTTTATTTGACGTTGTTGTTGTTGACGTTGTTGTTTTTTATTTGATATTATTGTTGTTATTGTTGTTGTTGTTTATTTGACATTGTTGTTGTTGTTGATGTTGACGTTGTTTTTGTTGTTGTTTATTTGACGTTGTTGTTGTTGTTGTTGTTTATTTGATGTTGTTGTTGTTGTTGTTTATTTGACATTGTTGTTGTTGTTGTTTATTTGACGTTGTTGTTGACATTGTTGTTGTTGTTGTTTATTTGACGTTGTTTTTATTGTTGTTGTTTATTTGACGTAGTTGTTGTTGACGTTGTTGTTGTTGTTGTTGTTTATTTGACGTTTTTGTTGTTGTTGATGTTGTTGTTGTTGTTTATTTGACGTTGTTGTTGTTGTTGTTGTTTATTTGACTTTGTTGTTGTAGTTGTTATTGTTGTTGTTGTTGTTGTTGTTTATTTGCCGTTGTTGTTGTTATTGTTTATTTGACGTTGTTGTTGTTGTTGTTGTTGTTTATTTGACGTTGTTGTTGTTGATGTTATTTATTTGACGTTGTTGTTGTTGTTGTTTATTTGACGTTGTTGTTGTTGTTGTTGTTTATTTGACGTTGTTATTGTTGTTTATTTGACGTTGTTTTTGTTATTTGACGTTGTTGTTATTTTTGTTATTGTTGTTGTATTTGTTGTTGTTGTTGTTGCTTATTTGACATTGTTGTTGTTGTTTATTTGACGTTGTTGTTGCTGTTGTTTATTTGACGTTGTTGTTATTGTTGTTTATTTGACGTTGCTGTTGTTGTTGTTGTTGTTTATTTGACGTTGTTGTTGTTGTTTATTTGACATTGTTGTTGTTGTTTATTTAACGTTGTTGTTGTTGTTGTTTATTTAACGTTGTTGTTGTTGTTGTTTATTTAACGTTGTTGTTGTTGTTTATTTGACGTTGTTGTTGTTGTTGTTTATTTGACATTGTGATTGTTGTTGCTTATTTGACGCTGTCGTTGTTGTTGACGTTGTTGTTGTTGTTTTTGTTTATTTGACATTGTTGTTGTTGTTGTTGACGTTGTTATTGTTGTCGTTGTTTATTTGACGTTGTTGTTGTTGTTCGTTTGACGTTGTTGTTGTTGTTGTTGTTGTTGTTGTTGTTGTTGTTGTTGTTGTTGTTGTTGTTATTTGACGGTGTTGTTGTTGTTGTTGTTGTTTATTTGACGTTGTTGTTGTTGTTTATTTGACGTTGTTGTTGTTGTTTATTTGACGTTGTTGTTGTTGACGTTGTTGTTGTTGTTGTTTATTTGACGTTGTTGTTGTTGTTTATTTGACATAGTTGTTGTTGTTGACGTTGTTGTTGTTGTTGTTGTTTATTTGACGTTGTTGTTGTTGTTGACATAGTTGTTGTTGTTGTTTATTTGACGTTGTTGTTGTTGTTGTTGACGTTGTTGTTGTTGTTTATTTGAGGTTGTTGTTGTTGTTGTTTATTTGACGTTGTTGTTGTTGTTGTATATTTGACTTTGTTGTTTTTGTTGATGTTGTTGTTGTTGTTGTTGTTGACGTTGTTATTGTTGTTTATTTGACGTTGTTGTTGTTGACGTTGTTGTTTTTTATTTGACATTGTTGTTGTTGTTTATTTGACGTTTTTGTTGTTGTTGATGTTGTTGTTGTTGTTCATTTGACGTTGTTGTTATTGTATATTTGACGTTGTTGTTATTATTGTTGTTTATTTGACTTTGTTGTTGTTGTTGTTATTGTTGTTGTTGTTGTTGTTGTTGTTTATTTGACGTTGTTGTTGTTGTTGTTGTTGTTTATTTGACGTTGTTGTTGTTGTTTATTTGACGTTGTTGTTGTTGATGTTATTTATTTGACGTTGTTGTTGTTGTTGTTTATTTGACATTGTTGTTATTGTTGTTGTTGTTTATTTGACGTTGTTATTGTTGTTTATTTGACGTTGTTTTTGTTATTTGACGTTGTTGTTATTATTGTTGTTGTATTTGTTGTTGTTGTTGTTGCTTATTTGACATTGTGTTGTTGTTGTTGTTTATTTGACGTTGTTGTGGCTGTTGTTTATTTGACGTTGTTATTGTTGTTTATTTGACGTTGTTGTTGTTGTTGTTGTTGTTTATTTGACGTTGTTGTTGTTGACATTGTTGTTATATTTGTTGTTTATTTGACGTTGTTAATGTTGTTGACGTTGTTGTTGTTATTGTTGTTTATTTCACGTTGTTGTAGTTGTTGTTATTGTTGTTGTTGTTGTTTATTTGACGTTGTTGTTGTTGTTGTTGTTGTATTTGTTGTTGTTGTTGTTGTTGTTGTATTTGTTGTTGTTGTTGTTGTTGTTGTTGTTTATTTGACGTTGTTGTTGTTGTTAATTTGACGTTGTTGTTGTTGTTGTTTATTTGACGTTGTTGTTGTCGTTGTTTTTGTTGTTTATTTGACGTTGCGTTTGTTTATTTGACGTTGTTGTTTATTTGATGTTGTTGTTGTTGTTGTTGTTGTTGTTGTTGTTGTTGTTGTTGTTGTTTATTTGAAGTTGTTGTTAATGTTGTTGTTTATTTGACGTTGTTGTTGTTGTTGTTGTTTATTTGACGTTGTTGTTGTTATTGTTGTTGTTGTTGTTGTTTATTTGACGTTGTTGTTGTTGTTGTTTATTTGACGTTGTTGTTGTTGTTGTTTATTTGACGTTGTTGTTGTTGTTGTTTATTTGACGTTGTTATTGTTGTTGCTTATTTGACGTTGTTGTTGTTGATGTTGTTGTTGTTGTTGTTCATTTGACGTTGTTGTTGTTGTTGTTGTTTATTTGACGTTGTTGTTGTTGTTGTTGTTGTTGTTGTTTATTTGACGTTGTTGTTGTTTTTGTTGTTTATTTGACGTTGTTGTTGTTGACGTTGTTGTTGTTGTTGTTTATTTGACGTTGTTGTTGTTGTTGTTTATTTGACGTTGTTGTTGTTTATTGGACGTTGTTGTTGTTGTTTATTTGACGTTGTTGTTGTTGTTGTTGTTGTTTATTTAACGTTGTTGTTGTTGTTGTTTATTTGACGTTGTTGTTGTTGTTTATTTGACGTTGTGGTTGTTGTTGCTTATTAGACGTTGTCGTTGTTGTTGACGTTGTTGTTGTTGTTGTTGTTTATTTGACGTTGTTGTTGTTGTTGTTGTTGACGTTGTTATTGTTGTCGTTGTTTATTTGATGTTGTTGTTGTTGTTGTTGTTTATTTGACGTTGTTGTTGTTGTTTATTTGACGTTATTGTTGTTGTTGTTGTTTATTTGACACTGTTGTTGTTGTTGTTGTTATTTATTTGACGTTGTTATTGTTGTTGTTTATTTGACGTTGTTGTTGTTGTTGACGTTGTTGTTGTTGTTTATTTGACGTTGTTGTTGTTGTTGTTGTTGACGTTGTTGTTGTTGTTGTTGTTGTTGTTTATTTGACGTTGTTGTTGTTGACGTTGTTGTTGTTATTTATTTGACGTTGTTGTTGTTGACGTTGTTGTTGTTGTTGTTGTTTATTTGACGTTGTTGTTGTTGTTTATTTGACATTGTTGTTGTTGTTGTTGACGTTGTTGTTGTTGTTTATTTGACGTTGTTGTTGTTGTTGTTTATTTGACATTGTTGTTGTTGTTGACGTTGTTGTTGTTGTTGTTGTTTATTTGACGTTGTTGTTGTTGTTGACGTTGTTGTTGTTGTTTATTTGATGTTGTTGTTGTTGTTGTTTATTTGACGTTGTTGTTGTTATTGTTTATTTGACATTGTTGTTGTTGTTGTTTTTTATTTGACGGTGTTGTTGTTGTTTATTTGACATTATTGTTTTTGTTTATTTGACGTTGTTGTCGTTGTTGTTGACATTGTTGTTGTTGTTGTTTATTTGACGTTGTTGTTGTTGTTGGTGTTGACATAGTTGTTGTTGTTGTTGTTTATTTGACGCTGTTGTTGTTGTTGACGTTGTTGTTTATTTGACGTTGTTGTTGTTGTTGTTGTTTATTTGACGTTGTTGTTGTTGACGTTGTTGTTGTTGTTTATTTGACGTTGTTGTTGTTTATTTGACATTGTTGTTGTTGTTGACGGTGTTGTTGTTGTTGTTTATTTGACATTGTTGTTGTTGTTGTTGACGTTGTTGTTGTTGTTGTTGTTGTTTATTTGACGTTGTTATTGTTGTTGTTGTTTATTTGACGTTGTTGTTGTTGACATAGTTATTGTTGTTGTTGTTTATTTGACGTTGTTGTTGTTGTTGTTGTTGACGTTGTTGTTGTTTATTTGACGTTGTTGTTGTTGTTGTTGTTTATTTGACGTTGTTGTTGTTGTTTATTTGACGTTGTTGTTATTGTTGACGTTGTTGTTGTTGTTTATTTGACGTTGTTGTTGTTGTTGTTGTTTATTTGACGTTGTTGTTGTTGTTGTTTATTTGACGTTGTTGTTGTTGTTGTTGTTGTTGTTGTTGTTTATTTGACAGTGTTGTTGTTGTTGTTGTTTATTTGACGTTGTTGTTGTTGTTGTTTATTTGACGTTGTTGTTGTTGTTGTTTATTTGACGTTGTTGTTTTTGTTTATTTGACGTAGTTGTTGTTGTTGTTGTTTATTTGACGTTGTTGTTGTTGTTGACATAGTTGTTGTTATTGTTGTTTATTTGACGTTGTTGTTGTTGTTGACGTTGTTGTTGTTTATTTGACGTTGTTGTTGTTGTTGTTGTTGTTGTTTATTTGACGTTGTTGTTGTTTATTTGACGTTGTTGTTGTTGTTGTTGTTTATTTGACGTTGTTGTTGTTGTTGTTGCTAACATTGTTGTTGCTGTTGTTAATTTGACTTTGTTGTTTTTGTTGACGTTGTTGCTGTTATTATTGACGTTGTTATAGTTGTTTATTTGACGTTGTTGTTGTTGACGTTGTTGTTTTTTATTTGATATTATTGTTGTTATTGTTGTTGTTGTTGTTTATTTGACATTGTTGTTGTTGTTGATGTTGACGTTGTTGTTGTTGTTTATTTGACGTTGTTGTTGTTGTTGTTGTTTATTTGATGTTGTTGTTGTTGTTGTTTATTTGACGTTGTTGTTGTTGTTGTTGTTGTTTATTTGACGTCGTTGTTGTTTTTGTTGTTTATTTGACGTTGTTGTTGTTGACGTTGTTGTTGTTGTTTATTTGACGTTGTTGTTGTTGTTGTTGTTGTTTATTTGACGTTGTTGTTGTTTATTTGACGTTGTTGTTGTTGTTGTTGTTTATTTGATGTTGTTGTTGTTGTTGTTTATTTAACGTTGTTGTTGTTGTTTATTTGACGTTGTTGTTGTTGTTTATTTGACGTTGTTGTTGTTGTTTATTTGACGTTGTTGTTGTTGTTGTTGTTGTTTATTTGACGTTGTGGTTGTTGTTGCTTATTAGACGTTGTCGTTGTTGTTGACGTTGTTGTTGTTGTTTATTTGACGTTGTTGTTGTTGTTGACGTTGTTATTAATGTCGTTGTTTATTTGATGTTGTTGTTGTTGTTGTTGTTTATTTGACGTTGTTGTTGTTGTTTATTTGACGTTGTTGTTGTTGTTGTTTATTTGACGCTGTTGTTGTTGTTGTTGTTATTTATTTGTCGTTGTTATTGTTGTTGTTATTTGACGTTGTTGTTGTTGTTGACGTTGTTGTTGTTGTTTATTTGACGTTGTTGTTGTTGTTGTTGACGTTGTTGTTTATTTGACGTTGTTGTTGTTGACGTTGTTGTTGTTATTTATTTGACGTTGTTGTTGTTGACGTTGTTGTTGTTGTTGTTTATTTGACGTTGTTGTTGTTGTTGTTTATTTGACATTGTTGTTGTTGTTGTTGACGTTGTTATTGTTGTTGTTTATTTGACGTTGTTGTTGTTGTTTATTTGACATTGTTGTTGTTGTTGACGTTGTTGTTGTTGTTATTGTTGTTTATTTGACGTTGTTGTTGTTGACGTTGTTGTTGTTGTTTATTTGATGTTGTTGTTGTTGTTGTTGTTTATTTGACGTTGTTGTTGTTGTTGTTTATTTGACATTGTTGTTGTTGTTGTTGTTTATTTGACGGTGTTGTTGTTGTTGTTTATTTGACATTATTGTTTTTGTTTATTTCACGTTGTTGTCGTTGTTGTTGACATATGTTGTTGTTGTTGTTGTTTATTTGACGTTGTTGTTGTTGTTGGTGTTGACATAGTTGTTGTTGTTGTTGTTGTTGTTTATTTGACGCTGTTGTTGTTGTTGACGTTGTTGTTTATTTGACGTTGTTGTTGTTGTTTATTTGACGTTGTTGTTGTTGACGTTGTTGTTCTTGTTGTTTATTTGACGTTGTTGTTGTTTATTTGACATTGTTGTTGTTGTTGACGGTGTTGTTGTTGTTGTTTATTTGACATTGTTGTTGTTGTTGTTGTTGTTGACGTTGTTGTTGTTGTTTATTTGACGTTGTTGTTGTTTTTGTTGTTGTTGTTGTTGTTTATTTGACGTTGTTGTTGTTGTTGTTGTTTATTTGACGTTGTTGTTGTTGTTTATTTGACGTTGTTGTTGTTGTTTATTTGACGTTGTTGTTGTTGTTGACATAGTTGTTGTTGACGTTGTTGTTGTTTATTTGACGTTGTTGTTGTTGTTGTTATTTATTTGACGTTGTTGTTGTTGTTTATTTGACGTTGTTGTTGTTGTTGTTTATTTGACGTTGTTGCTGTTGTTGTTAACGTTGTTGTTGTTGTTGTTGTTTTATATTTGACTTTGTTGTTTTTGTTGACGTTGTTGTTGTTGTTGTTGACGTTGTTATTATTGTTTATTTGACGTTGTTGTTGTTGACGTTGTTGTTGTTTATTTGACATTGTTGTTGTTGTTGTTTATTTGACATTGTTGTTGTTGATGATGTTGACCTTGTTGTTGTTGTTGTTTATTTGACGTTGTTGTTGTTGTTGTTGTTTATTTGATGTTGTTGATGTTGTTGTTTACTTGACGTTGTTGTTGTTGTTGTTTATTTGACGTTGTTGTTGTTGTTTATTTGACGTTGTTGTTGTTGTTGTTTATTTAACAGTGTAGT
>OX451741.1:290575990-290578490 GCA_948472305.1 Vicia faba
CTGTTGTTTATTTGACGTTGTTATTGTTGTTTATTTGACGTTGTTGTTGTTGTTGTTGTTTATTTGACGTTGTTGTTGTTGACATTGTTGTTGTATTTGTTGTTTATTTGACGTTGTTAATGTTGTTGACGTTGTTGTTGTTGTTGTTATTGTTGTTTATTTCACGTTGTTGTAGTTGTTGTTATTGTTGTTGTTGTTGTTTATTTGACGTTGTTGTTGTTGTTGTTGTTGTATTTGTTGTTGTTGTTGTATTTGTTGTTGTTGTTGTTGTTGTTGTTTATTTGACGTTGTTGTTGTTGTTTATTTGACGTTGTTGTTGTTGTTGTTGTTTATTTGACGTTGTGGTTGTTGTTGCTTATTAGACGTTGTCGTTGTTGTTGACGTTGTTGTTGTTGTTTATTTGACGTTGTTGTTGTTGTTGACGTTGTTATTGTTGTCGTTGTTTATTTGATGTTGTTGTTGTTGTTTATTTGACGTTGTTGTTGTTGTTTATTTGACGTTGTTGTTGTTGTTGTTTATTTGACGCTGTTGTTGTTGTTGTTGTTATTTATTTGTCGTTGTTATTGTTGTTGTTATTTGACGTTGTTGTTGTTGTTGACGTTGTTGTTGTTGTTTATTTGACGTTGTTGTTGTTGTTGTTGACGTTGTTGTTTATTTGACGTTGTTGTTGTTGACGTTGTTGTTGTTATTTATTTGACGTTGTTGTTGTTGACGTTGTTGTTGTTGTTTATTTGACGTTGTTGTTGTTGTTGTTTATTTGACATTGTTGTTGTTGTTGTTGTTGACGTTGTTATTGTTGTTGTTTATTTGACGTTGTTGTTGTTGTTTATTTGACATTGTTGTTGTTGTTGATGTTGTTGTTGTTGTTATTGTTGTTTATTTGACGTTGTTGTTGTTGACGTTGTTGTTGTTGTTTATTTGATGTTGTTGTTGTTGTTGTTTATTTGACGTTGTTGTTGTTGTTTATTTGACATTGTTGTTGTTGTTGTTGTTTATTTGACGGTGTTGTTGTTGTTGTTTATTTGACATTATTGTTTTTGTTTATTTCACGTTGTTGTCGTTGTTGTTGACATATGTTGTTGTTGTTGTTTATTTGACGTTGTTGTTGTTGTTGGTGTTGACATAGTTGTTGTTGTTGTTGTTTATTTGACGCTGTTGTTGTTGTTGACGTTGTTGTTTATTTGACGTTGTTGTTGTTGTTGTTTATTTGACGTTGTTGTTGTTGACGTTGTTGTTCTTGTTGTTTATTTGACGTTGTTGTTGTTTATTTGACATTGTTGTTGTTGTTGACGGTGTTGTTGTTGTTGTTTATTTGACATTGTTGTTGTTGTTGTTGTTGTTGTTGACGTTGTTGTTGTTGTTTATTTGACGTTGTTGTTGTTTTTGTTGTTGTTGTTGTTGTTTATTTGACGTTGTTATTGTTGTTGTTGTTTATTTGACGTTGTTGTTATTGTTTATTTGACGTTGTTGTTGTTGTTTATTTGACGTTGTTGTTGTTGTTGACATAGTTGTTGTTGACGTTGTTGTTGTTTATTTGACGTTGTTGTTGTTGTTGTTATTTATTTGACGTTGTTGTTGTTGTTTATTTGACGTTGTTGTTGTTGTTGTTTATTTGACGTTGTTGTTGTTGTTGTTAACGTTGTTGTTGTTGTTGTTGTTGTTTTATATTTGACTTTGTTGTTTTTGTTGACGTTGTTGTTGTTGTTGTTGACGTTGTTATTATTGTTTATTTGACGTTGTTGTTGTTGACGTTGTTGTTGTTTATTTGACATTGTTGTTGTTGTTGTTTATTTGACATTGTTGTTGTTGATGATGTTGACCTTGTTGTTGTTGTTGTTGTTTATTTGACGTTGTTGTTGTTGTTGTTGTTTATTTGATGTTGTTGATGTTGTTGTTTACTTGACGTTGTTGTTGTTGTTGTTTATTTGACGTTGTTGTTGTTGTTGTTTATTTGACGTTGTTGTTGTTGTTGTTTATTTAACGGTGTAGTTGTTGTTGTTGTTTATTTGACGTTATTGTTTTTGTTTATTTGACGTTGTTGTTGTTGTTGACATTGTTGTTGTTGTTGTTTATTTGACGTTGTTGTTGTTGTTGGTGTTGACATAGTTGTTGTTGTTGTTGTTTATTTGACGTTGTTGTTGTTATTGACGTTGTTGTTGTTGTTGTTGTTGTTGTTTATTTGACGTTGTTGTTGTTGTTGTTGTTGTTGTTTATTTGACAGTGTTGTTGTTGTTGTTGTTTATTTGACGTTGTTGTTGTTGTTGTTGTTTATTTGACGTTGTTGTTGTTGTTGTTTATTTGACGTTCTTGTTTTTGTTTACTTGACGTAGTTGTTGTTGTTGTTGTTTATTTGACGTTGTTGTTGTTGTTGACATAGTTGTTGTTATTGTTGTTTATTTGACGTTGTTGTTGTTGTTGACGTTGTTGTTGTTTATTTGACGTTGTTGTTGTTGACGTTGTTGTTGTTTATTTGACGTTGTTGTTGTTGTTGTTGTTCTTG
>OX451741.1:290583490-290603490 GCA_948472305.1 Vicia faba
ATTCACATAAAGCATATGTTATCAAGTCTCACATATACAAAATAATATACACAAAGTAAGGATTATACACATCATAATCCGAATACAAAATAGACGAGTTCGACACTAAATATACCCCCCCCAGGTGTTACTACCAGAGCATCGACTCGACTCTAATCAAAATAAAACAGATTGCAATCCAATGCATCCGCTAACTAGCGCCTCGCGCTACCATCCTCGGTACCTGAACAATGCCATCAAAAGCATTTTCAAACAGAAGGGTAAGAATTCCAATAATCATATAACGTGTAATTAAGGTAAAGCAATGGCAATAAATAAAGCAATACATCATGATCATATTCATTTTATCACATATAGTATCCGTACTCAAGGAAGTCATTTCCAACACATTAACCATATAAACCAATTATCCGAATACTCACACCATTGGCACATAACCATTATTCAAACAACAACAATATTGGCACATAACCAAACACATCAACACACATACACAATATACACAATTATGCATGTGACTCACAACACGACTCCACATATGCGAATGCGGTACCGACTTGTGGACCCGAAGTTCCACCGCCTATATTTCCACATAGGATCAAAGCCACTACGTCTATTTCCATTATAGGATCAACGTCTATCTTTTTGTGAACTCAAGTTTCACCGCCTATGTTCCCTTTTTCAGGTCAAAGCCACTACGTCTATTTCCATTCAAGGATCAACGTCTATAAACTGTGAACCCACTGTTTCACCGTCTCTATTTCAAGACCAACCATGCCATGCAATGTACAATCAACAACTCGTATGCAATTAAGACCACTTACGACCTTAACATACACAATAAAATACCAACAATTGTACATGCATTGCAAATATAATTCACAAATCAAGTAACATACAAGTTTAAATAATGTTACTTCCATGATTTATTCAAATCAAACACAATTCCATAAACCGGAAGCATTCAACTTAATTCGACTTCACCTGCTAAATTCACATTTTTCAACAAAAATGTCACCCAACAGATCAACCAAAATTACTACCATAAACCGCATAATAATTCGGACTATTTGGGCTAAAATCGGTTAATTAATTATTGGCCAAAAATTCTATTATTTCTACTTTATAAATCCTACAAAATTATTTATTAAAGATTTTAAATCATTATTATTAAATAATTTATATTCGTAAACCGGAACGTAATTATTTCTTAAATTCGCTACAGTACTGCAAAACAATGTTAATTCTCCTACGTACTGCTTCTCAAATATTGCTACAGTATTCCAAAAATAATTACCATTAAGTAATAATTCTATGCACCATTTGTCTTTAGTTACTATGCGCTACAGTAATGTAATTATCAATCATGTTTTTAAAATACTACTTCCTAAGTATTGCTACAGCAACGCCCAAACATGTGCCTTAATGTCACTTAATAAAATCTCGCTACAGTATAAACCATGTGCCACTAAATGTTACTTAGACTCATCGCCACGGTATTGCTTTAAGAATGTCGTTGGATACTTTTTGTTACAGCAAGCACTCATGCCTTTCATTGTAACTTCATTATAAGCCACTTGCCATTAATTGTTATTTCAACATGGCACTACAGCAATACAAGTAATCCACCTAAATACTCTTCATATTTACGCTACTGTAACAATCATAATGCCATAAGTATTGCGCTACAACATAGAAAAAAAATACACGTGGCTTTCATTTCTACTTAATGCAAGTCATTATATAATTCTTCTTAAATCCGCTACAGTAGCAACTCATACTCCAAGTGCCTGTTTGTACTACTTCATTAATGCTACAGTAACAGGGCAAACTATGGAATTTTTGCAAGTAAAATACTAATGCACTTATATATATACATAACTAATTAAATTGGGTCCTAAATCATCTCTCAATTTCATCAATCTACCAATTTTTTTCTCATCAAAACATAGTAGTGAAACTAATACCCTAAACCCCTAATTTATTCCAAAATCAAAACTATAAAATCACACACTAAATAATTGGTGGAAGTCAAACCCTTACCTCTAGTGTTGATTTTCTTGGAACAAGATGATGATTTTGTAGAACAAACCCTAGCCTTCTCCTTCTCTTCTCTTCTTCTTCTCTCTTTTCTTTCTTCTTTCTCTTCTTACCAACTACTCTTACTAACTCTACTTTTCTATTTTATAAAACTATCCTTCTACTACTAACTTTCCTCCCTCTATCTTTCTAAAATTATAATTTGGCCCCAACAATTATTTAATTCAAATTATAATATATAACTCTATTAAAACAATATTACACTAAATAATATTTATTCTATATAAACCTAATCATGCCAATTAATCAAACAAAGTCAAATATTACTACACACCAAATTAATATTATTCAAAATAATATTTCGACATAATAAATATTTTTATTTCATAATACCCAATTAATATTTTAATCGATATCAATTGAATATATTTCTCAAAATATATATAATTTAATAGTTTTGGAAAATAATTAATGAAATAACATTTAAATATAAACGGCGTGTTACAACTCTCCCCCACTTAAAAGATTTTCGGCCTCGAAAATTACCTCTAAACAAACAATTCGGGATAGGAATCCCGCATCCGACTTTCAAGCTCCCACGTCACATTACCATTCGCCGAACCACCCCATGCAACTTTAACCAAAACAATCTCTCTTCCTCTTAGTTGTTTCACCTTTCTATCTTCAATCCTTACCGGTAAAACCTCAACCGTCAAATTGTCTCTTACTTCCAAATCATCCGCCTGAATAACATGAGACGGATCCGCAATATACTTTCGTAATTGCGAAACGTGAAACACATCATGCAAATTTGAAAGTGATGGCGGCAATGCAATTCGATAAGCCATACTTCCAATCCGCTCTGAAATCTGATAAGGACCAATAAACCGAGGTGTTAACTTCCGCGATTTAAGCGCCCTTCCAACACCCGTAGTTGGATTCACCTTCAAAAACACATGTTCATCCTTCTTGAACTCAAGAGGTTTCCTCCTCTTGTCATAGTAACTCTTTTGGCGATTCTGAGACACTTTCATCTTCTCTCTTATCAATTTGATCTTATCCGTAGCCTCTTGAACCAATTCCGGACCAACTATAGCACTTTCTCCCGTCTCGTACCAACACAAAGGTGTCCTACACCGTCTTCCATACAATGCCTCAAAAGGAGCCATGCCAATGCTAGAATGAAAACTATTATTATAAGTAAACTCAATCAAAGGCAAATGACTCTCCCATGAACCTCCTTGATCCAAAACACAAGCACGTAACAAATCCTCAAGTGACTGAATTGTTCTCTCTGTTTGACCATCCGTCTGAGGATGATAAGCAGAACTCAATCTCAGCTTAGTACCCAAGGCTCTTTGTAAACCTTCCCAAAATCTTGAAGTGAAACGCGGATCTCTATCTGAAACAATACATGTAGGAATACCATGTAAACAAACAATCCGTTCCACATACAACTTAGCAAGCTTCTCCATAGTGTAATCCATCCTAATCGGAATAAAGTGTGCAGATTTAGTCAATCTATCCACTATGACCCAAATAGCCTCATGGTTACTCGGAGTCCTCGGCAAACCAGAAACAAAATCCATCGAGATACTATCCCACTTCCACTCGGGAATAGACAACGGTTGCAACAAACCCGAAGGCTTCTGATGTTCAATCTTAGACTTTTGGCAAACCAAACAAGCATACACAAACTCAGCAATTTCTTTCTTCATACAAGGCCACCAAAACAGATTCTTTAAATCTTGATACATCTTCTTAGCACCAGGGTGAATACTTAACCCACTTCTATGACCTTCCTCAAGAATCCTCTTTTTCACATCCCCCACATCGGGAACGCAAACTCTATCATGACATCTCAAAATTCCATTCTCATCAATTCTGAACTCTTCACCTTGACCTTGATTCACCAAAGTAAACTTGTCAACCAAAACCAAATCTGACTTTTGCCCATCTCTAATCTCTTCCAAGACACCACTAGTAAGCTTCATCATACCAAGCTTCACGCCAAAATAAGTCTCTTCACACACCAAACTCAAATCTCGAAATTGCTCCAACAATTCCCATTCTTTAACCATCAACATAGACATGTGTAAAGACTTACTGCTCAAAGCATCTGCAACCACGTTTGCCTTACCAGGATGGTAATTCAAACTGAAGTCATAATCTTTAAGAAACTCTAGCCACCTTCTTTGCCTTATATTCAACTCTTTTTGATCAAACAGATATTTCAAACTCTTATGATCGCTAAAGACGTCGAATCTCGACCCAAACAAATAATGCCTCCAAATCTTTAACACAAAAACCACCGTTGCCAACTCCAAGTCATGAGTTGGATAATTCCTCTCATGCACCTTGAGTTGCCTCGAAGCATACGCCACAACCTGCCCATTTTTCATTAACACACCTCCTAAACCCATCAAAGAAGCATCGCAATAGACCGTAAATGGTTCAGATGGTTTAGGCAAAATCAAAACTGGCGCAGTTGTCAACCTTCTCTTCAACTCTTGGAAACTATCTTCACACTGCGGAGTCCACACAAACGCTTGACTCTTCCTAGTCAATTGTGTCAACGGTAAAGCTAGCTTGGAAAAGCCTTCAATGAACTTACAGTAATAACCCGCTAAACCAAGAAAGCTTCGAATCTCAAAAACTGACTTTGGAGATTCCCATTCTGACACGGCTTCTATCTTCGAAGGATCCACAGCAATACCTCCACGAGATATCACGTGACCAAGGAAACTCACTTGTTCTAACCAGAATTCGCACTTCGAAAGTTTAGCAAACAAATGATTTTCCTTCAGAATTGACAAAACAATTCCCAAGTGTTCGGCATGCAATGCTTCACTCTTGGAATAAATCAAAATGTCATCGATGAACACCACCACAAACTTATCCAGAAACTCATGAAAGATTCTGTTCATATACTCCATGAACACGCCAGGTGCATTCGTAACACCAAAAGGCATCACCGAATACTCATAGTGTCCATAACGAGTTCTGAACGCAGTTTTCTGAATATCACCCGCTTTCACGCGAATCTGGATGATAGCCTGACCTCAAGTCAATCTTGCTAAACACACACGCACCCACCAGCTGATCCATTAAATCATCAATCCTTGGCAAAGGATACTTGTTCTTAATGGTCACTTTGTTTAGCTGCCTATAATCCACACAAAGTCTCATTGTTCCTTCTTTCTTCTTCACAAGTAAAACTGGAGCACCCCACGGACTCACACTAGGACGAATAAACCTTTTGTCAAGCAACTCTTCCAGCTGACTCTTCAGTTCCACTAGTTCCGACGGTGACATCCTATAAGGAGCCATCGAAACAGGACTAGTACCAGGAATTAAGTCGATGGAAAACTCTACCTCGCGCTCAGGAGGTAAATCCGTAATCTCTTCAGGAAACACTTCAGGAAATTCGCATACCACAGGATAATCCCTTTTTACTCTACCATCTTCCAAAACCATACTCGCCATAAGCATAAACAACCCATCTCCATTCTTCACACTCTTCTCAACTTGCTGTGTAGACAAGAAAACCACACCATCTTTCTCGGACTCGAGAAAAAGAACAGTCTTAGCAAAACAGTTGATATAGACATGGTTGGCTTTCAACCAGTCCATACCCAGAATCACATCTATCTGATGCAAAGGAAGACACACGAGATCAACTTCGAAATCTCTTCCGCACATGCGCAAAGGACACTTCAAACAAACAACTGAAGTAGAAACTGAACCCATCGCAGGTGTATCTACCTCCATACTTCGATCCAAAGTAGACAAGACAAGGCCCAATCTCTTGGCACAATCTAAAGCAATAAACGAATGCGTCGCACCCGTATCAATAATAGCAACCAATGACACATTAGAGATAAAGCATGTACCTCTGATTAGACGTTCCTCAGCAGAAGTCTCTGCTCCAGATAAAGCGAATACTTTTCCAACTTCTTTCTTTGGCTTTGGACATTTGGTACTTATGTGGCCTCGCTCACCACAATTAAAGCAAGTTACACTCCCACCAACTCTACAATCCACCGCTTTGTGACCCACCCTGTCACACTTGAAACACTTAACTATCCCCTGGCGACATTCCATAGCACGATGTCCCTCTTTACCACATTTAAAACATTTGATTGGAGTAGTCACTCCCCCACTCGGACTCTTTCCACTACTTATTGGTATCTTTCCTCTTCCATCATAAGGCTTAGGACGCATCTGTCCCTTACCTCTTTTCTCACTCAAGCTCTTGTAATAAGCAGTGCTATCCCGACTGTCTTCGTCGTAGATACGACTCTTATTAACCAACTCAGAGAATCTTGTAATCTGCTGATACCCAATCGCTTTCTTTATGTCCGGCCTCAAACCATTAACAAACTTAAGGCACTTCGACCTCTCAGCATTAACAGTGTTGTAGTGAGGACAGTATTTGATCAAATCTTGAAATTTAGCCGCATAGTCAGCTACCGAACCACTACCTTGTTTCAATTCCAGGAATTCAACTTCCTTTTTACCACGAACATCCTCCGGAAAATAATTCTCCAAGAATGCATCTCGGAAAATTTCCCAAGTCACCACAACCTGCTCCTCCTCATACCTCTGACTAGCGTTGATCCACCAGTCTTCGGCCTCTTTAATCAGCATGTGTGTTCCGAATTGCACTTTCTGAGCGTCGGTGCAATTCATCACACGAAAGATTTTCTCAATTGCTTTTAACCATTCTTGAGCTTCCACCGGAGCATGCTCTCCCTTGAAAGTAGGCGGGTTGTTCTTTTGGAACTTCCCAAGAGCACAGAAAGCATCTTCAGTACCATCATGTGGCGCTTGAGTCGTTTGCGGAATCTGATTTATTGACCCCGCAAGCAACCTCAATGCCTCAGCTAAAGCATCATCATTCCTTCTACCAGCCATCTTCTCTACAACACAAAGTATTGATTGCGTTAGCCACACAATCCAATACAAGGGATTAACAAAATAAGACCTGACAACTGACCGACTATGCTCTGATACCACTATTGTAACACCCCTTCTAATTACCCCAAATAAAAGGCAAGAATTAAAATCAGAGAAAATAAATTGCACGGAAGGGATGTCACAACACACCTCACATTCCAAAATTTTAAAGAAAAACAGACAGGGTACGTTTGTAAATTTAAGCATATCAACACAAAACAAACATACATAAATATTTAACTTCTTTCTCTCGTGCAAACGCAACGGAGTTTCAATATTTAACTTCATCTCCATTCATGGAGGAATCAAAACATAATTCAAGGCATCAAGCCATGATAATTCACATAAAGCATATGTTATCAAGTCTCACATACACAAAATAATATACACAAAGTAAGGATTATACACATCATAATCCGAATACAAAATAGACGAGTTCGACACTAAATATACCCCCCCAGGTGTTACTACCAGAGCATCGACTCGACTCTAATCAAAATAAAACAGATTGCAATCCAATGCATCCGCTAACTAGCGCCTCGCGCTACCATCCTCGGTACCTGAACAATGCCATCAAAAGCATTTTCAAACAGAAGGGTAAGAATTCCAATAATCATATAACGTGTAATTAAGGTAAAGCAATGGCAATAAATAAAGCAATACATCATGATCATATTCATTTTATCACATATAGTATCCGTACTCAAGGAAGTCATTTCCAACACATTAACCATATAAACCAATTATCCGAATACTCACACCATTGGCACATAACCATTATTCAAACAACAACAATATTGGCACATAACCAAACACATCAACACACATACACAATATACACAATTATGCATGTGACTCACAACACGACTCCACATATGCGAATGCGGTACCGACTTGTGGACCCGAAGTTCCACCGCCTATATTTCCACATAGGATCAAAGCCACTACGTCTATTTCCATTATAGGATCAACGTCTATCTTTTTGTGAACTCAAGTTTCACCGCCTATGTTCCCTTTTTCAGGTCAAAGCCACTACGTCTATTTCCATTCAAGGATCAACGTCTATAAACTGTGAACCCACTGTTTCACCGTCTCTATTTCAAGACCAACCATGCCATGCAATGTACAATCAACAACTCGTATGCAATTAAGACCACTTACGACCTTAACATACACAATAAAATACCAACAATTGTACATGCATTGCAAATATAATTCACAAATCAAGTAACATACAAGTTTAAATAATGTTACTTCCATGATTTATTCAAATCAAACACAATTCCATAAACCGGAAGCATTCAACTTAATTCGACTTCACCTGCTAAATTCACATTTTTCAACAAAAATGTCACCCAACAGATCAACCAAAATTACTACCATAAACCGCATAATAATTCGGACTATTTGGGCTAAAATCGGTTAATTAATTATTGGCCAAAAATTCTATTATTTCTACTTTATAAATCCTACAAAATTATTTATTAAAGATTTTAAATCATTATTATTAAATAATTTATATTCGTAAACCGGAACGTAATTATTTCTTAAATTCGCTACAGTACTGCAAAACAATGTTAATTCTCCTACGTACTGCTTCTCAAATATTGCTACAGTATTCCAAAAATAATTACCATTAAGTAATAATTCTATGCACCATTTGTCTTTAGTTACTATGCGCTACAGTAATGTAATTATCAATCATGTTTTTAAAATACTACTTCCTAAGTATTGCTACAGCAACGCCCAAACATGTGCCTTAATGTCACTTAATAAAATCTCGCTACAGTATAAACCATGTGCCACTAAATGTTACTTAGACTCATCGCCACGGTATTGCTTTAAGAATGTCGTTGGATACTTTTTGTTACAGCAAGCACTCATGCCTTTCATTGTAACTTCATTATAAGCCACTTGCCATTAATTGTTATTTCAACATGGCACTACAGCAATACAAGTAATCCACCTAAATACTCTTCATATTTACGCTACTGTAACAATCATAATGCCATAAGTATTGTGCTACAACATAGAAAAAAAATACACGTGGCTTTCATTTCTACTTAATGCAAGTCATTATATAATTCTTCTTAAATCCGCTACAGTAGCAACTCATACTCCAAGTGCCTGTTTGTACTACTTCATTAATGCTACAGTAACAGGGCAAACTATGGAATTTTTGCAAGTAAAATACTAATGCACTTATATATATACATAACTAATTAAATTGGGTCCTAAATCATCTCTCAATTTCATCAATCTACCAATTTTTTTCTCATCAAAACATAGTAGTGAAACTAATACCCTAAACCCCTAATTTATTCCAAAATCAAAACTATAAAATCACACACTAAATAATTGGTGGAAGTCAAACCCTTACCTCTAGTGTTGATTTTCTTGGAACAAGATGATGATTTTGTAGAACAAACCCTAGCCTTCTCCTTCTCTTCTCTTCTTCTTCTCTCTTTTCTTTCTTCTTTCTCTTCTTACCAACTACTCTTACTAACTCTACTTTTCTATTTTATAAAACTATCCTTCTACTACTAACTTTCCTCCCTCTATCTTTCTAAAATTATAATTTGGCCCCAACAATTATTTAATTCAAATTATAATATATAACTCTATTAAAACAATATTACACTAAATAATATTTATTCTATATAAACCTAATCATGCCAATTAATCAAACAAAGTCAAATATTACTACACACCAAATTAATATTATTCAAAATAATATTTCGACATAATAAATATTTTTATTTCATAATACCCAATTAATATTTTAATCGATATCAATTGAATATATTTCTCAAAATATATATAATTTAATAGTTTTGGAAAATAATTAATGAAATAACATTTAAATATAAACGACGTGTTACAACTCTCCCCCACTTAAAAGATTTTCGGCCTCGAAAATTACCTCTAAACGAACAATTTGGGATAGGAATCCCGCATCCGACTTTCAAGCTCCCACGTCACATTACCATTCGCCGAACCACCCCATGCAACTTTAACCAAAACAATCTCTCTTCCTCTTAGTTGTTTCACCTTTCTATCTTCAATCCTTACCGGTAAAACCTCAACCGTCAAATTGTCTCTTACTTCCAAATCATCCGCCTGAATAACATGAGACGGATCCGCAATATACTTTCGTAATTGCGAAACATGAAACACATCATGCAAATTTGAAAGTGATGGCGGCAATGCAATTCGATAAGCCATACTTCCAATCCGCTCTGAAATCTGATAAGGACCAATAAACCGAGGTGTTAACTTCCGCGATTTAAGCGCCCTTCCAACACCCGTAGTTGGATTCACCTTCAAAAACACATGTTCATCCTTCTTGAACTCAAGAGGTTTCCTCCTCTTGTCATAGTAACTCTTTTGGCGATTCTGAGACACTTTCATCTTCTCTCTTATCAATTTGATCTTATCCGTAGCCTCTTGAACCAATTCCGGACCAACTATAACACTTTCTCCCGTCTCGTACCAACACAAAGGTGTCCTACACCGTCTTCCATACAATGCCTCAAAAGGAGCCATGCCAATGCTAGAATGAAAACTATTATTATAAGTAAACTCAATCAAAGGCAAATGACTCTCCCATGAACCTCCTTGATCCAAAACACAAGCACGTAACAAATCCTCAAGTGACTGAATTGTTCTCTCTGTTTGACCATCCGTCTGAGGATGATAAGCGGAACTCAATCTCAGCTTAGTACCCAAGGCTCTTTGTAAACCTTCCCAAAATCTTGAAGTGAAACGCGGATCTCTATCTGAAACAATACATGTAGGAATACCATGTAAACAAACAATCCGTTCCACATACAACTTAGCAAGCTTCTCCATAGTGTAATCCATCCTAATCGGAATAAAGTGTGCAGATTTAGTCAATCTATCCACTATGACCCAAATAGCCTCATTGTTGTTGTTGTTTATTTGACGTTGGTTTTGTTTTTGTTGTTTATTTGACGTTGTTGTTGTTGACGTTGTTGTTGTTGTTGTTTATTTGACGTTGTTGTTGTTGTTGTTGTTGTTTATTTGACGTTGTTGTTGTTTATTAGACGTTGTTGTTGTTGTTGTTTATTTGACGTTGTTGTTGTTGTTGTTGTTGTTTATTTAACGTTGTTGTTGTTGTTGTTTATTTGACGTTGTTGTTGTTGTTTATTTGACGTTGTGGTTGTTGTTGCTTATTAGACGTTGTCGTTGTTGTTGACGTTGTTGTTGTTGTTGTTGTTGTTTATTTGACGTTGTTGTTGTTGTTGTTGACGTTGTTATTGTTGTCGTTGTTTATTTGATGTTGTTGTTGTTGTTGTTTATTTGACGTTGTTGTTGTTGTTTATTTGACGTTATTGTTGTTGTTGTTGTTTATTTGACACTGTTGTTGTTGTTGTTATTTATTTGACGTTGTTATTGTTGTTGTTTATTTGACATTGTTGTTGTTGTTGACGTTGTTGTTTTTGTTTATTTGACGTTGTTGTTGTTGTTGACGTTGTTGTTGTTGTTGTTGTTTATTTGACGTTGTTGTTGTTGACGTTGTTGTTGTTATTTATTTGACGTTGTTGTTGTTGATGTTGTTGTTGTTGTTGTTGTTTATTTGACGTTGTTGTTGTTGTTTATTTGACATTGTTGTTGTTGTTGTTGACGTTGTTGTTGTTGTTTATTTGACGTTGTTGTTGTTGTTTATTTGACATTGTTGTTGTTGTTGACGTTGTTGTTGTTGTTTATTTGACGTTGTTGTTGTTGTTGACGTTGTTGTTGTTGTTGTTTATTTGATGTTGTTGTTGTTGTTGTTTATTTGACGTTGTTGTTGTTATTGTTTATTTGACATTGTTGTTGTTGTTGTTGTTTTTTATTTGACGGTGTTGTTGTTGTTGTTTATTTGACATTATTGTTTTTGTTTATTTGACGTTGTTGTCGTTGTTGTTGACATTGTTGTTGTTGTTGTTTATTTGACGTTGTTGTTGTTGTTGTTGGTGTTGACATAGTTGTTGTTGTTGTTGTTTATTTGACGGTGTTGTTGTTGTTGACGTTGTTGTTTATTAGACTTTGTTGTTGTTGTTGTTTATTTGATGTTGTTGTTGTTGACGTTGTTGTTGTTGACGTTGTTGTTGTTGTTGTTGTTTATTTGACGTTGTTGTTGTTTATTTGACATTGTTGTTGTTGTTCACGGTGTTGTTGTTGTTGTTGTTTATTTGACATTGTTGTTGTTGTTGTTGACGTTGTTGTTGTTGTTGTTGTTTATTTGACGTTGTTGTTGTTGACATAGTTATTGTTGTTGTTGTTTATTTGACGTTGTTGTTGTTGTTGACGTTGTTGTTGTTTATTTGACGTTGTTGTTGTTGTTGTTTATTTGACGTTGTTGTTGTTGTTGTTTATTTGACGTTGTTGTTGTTGTTGTTGTTGACGTTGTTGTTGTTTATTTGACGTTGTTGTTGTTGTTTATTTGACGTTGTTGTTGTTGTTGTTTATTTGACGTTGTTGTTGTTGTTTATTTGACGTTGCTGTTGTTGTTGTTGTTAACGTTGTTGTTGTTGTTGTTGTATATTTGACTTTGTTGTTTTTTTTGACGTTGTTGTTATTGTTGTTGACGTTGTTATTATTGTTTATTTGATGTTGTTGTTGTTGTTGACGTTGTTATTGTTTATTTGACATTGTTGTTGTTGTTGTTTATTTGACATTGTTGTTGTTGTTGTTGATGTTGACCTTGTTGTTGTTGTTGTTTATTTGACGTTGTTGTTGTTGTTGTTTATTTGATGTTGTTGATGTTGTTGTTTATTTGACGTTGTTGTTGTTGTTATTTATTTAACGTTGTTGTTTTTATTTAACGTTGTTGTTGTTGTTGTTGTTGTTGTTTATTTGACGTTGTTGTTGTTGTTTATTTGACGGTGTTGTTGTTGTTGTTGTTTATTTGACGTTATTGTTTTTGTTTATTTGACGTTGTTGTTGTTGTTGTTGACATTGTTGTTGTTGTTGTTGTTTATTTGACGTTGTTGTTATTTGTTGTTGTTGTTTATTTGACGTTGTTATTGTTGTTTATTTGACGTTGTTTTTGTTATTTGACGTTGTTGTTGTTATTATTGTTGTTGTATTTGTTGTTGTTGTTGTTGCTTATTTGACATTGTTGTTGTTGTTGTTTATTTGACATTGTTGTTGTTGTTGTTGTTGTTTATTTGACGTTGTTATTGTTGTTTATTTGACGTTGTTGTTGTTGTTTATTTGACGTTGTTGTTGTTGTTGACATTGTTGTTGTATTTGTTGTTTATTTGACGTTGTTAATGTTGTTGACGTTGTTGTTGTTATTGTTGTTTATTTCACGTTGTTGTAGTTGTTGTTATTGTTGTTGTTGTTGTTGTTTATTTGACATTGTTATTGTTGTTATTTGTTTGACGTTGTTGTTGTTGTTGTTGTTGTTTATTTGACGTTGTTGTTGTTGTTATTTATTTGACGTTGTTGTTGTTGTTGTTATTTATTTGACATTGTTGATGTTATTTGACGTTGTTGTTGTTGTTGTATTTGTTGTTGTTGTTGTTGTTTATTTGACGTTGTTGTTGTTGTTAATTTGACGTTGTTGTTGTTGTAGTTGTTTATTTGACGTTGTTGTTGTCGTTGTTTTTGTTGTTTATTTGACATTGTGTTTGTTTATTTGACGTTGTTGTTGTTGTTGTTGTTTATTTGATGTTGTTGTTGTTGTTGACATTGTTGTTGTTTATTTGACGTTGTTGTTAATGTTGTTGTTGTTATTGTTGTTGTTGCTGTTGTTTATTTGACGTTGTTGTTGTTGTTGTTTATTTGACGTTGTTGTTGTTATTGTTGTTGTTGTTTATTTAACGTTGTTGTTGTTGTTTATTTGACGTTGTTGTTGTTGTTGTTTATTTGACGTTGTTGTTGTTGTTGTTGTTGTTGTTGTTGTTGTTTATTTGACGTTGTTATTGTTGTTGCTTATTTGACGTTGTTGTTGTTGTTGTTGTTGTTTATTTGACGTTGTTGTTGTTGTTGTTGTTTATTTGACGTTGTTGTTATTGTTGTTGTTTATTTGACGTCGTTGTTGTTGTTGTTGTTGTTTATTTGACATTGTTGTTGTTTTTGTTGTTTATTTGACGTTGTTGTTGTTGACGTTGTTATTGTTGTTGTTTATTTGACGTTGTTGTTGTTTTTGTTGTTTATTTGACGTTGTTGTTGTTGACGTTGTTATTGTTGTTGTTTATTTGACGTTGTTGTTGTTTATTTGACGTTGTTGTTGTTGTTGTTTATTTGACGTTGTTGTTGTTGTTTATTTGACGTTATTGTTTTTGTTTATTTGACGTTGTTGTTGTTGTTGTTTATTTGACATTGTTGTTGTTGTTTATTTGACGTTGTTGTTGTTGTTGTTTATTTGACGTTGTGGTTGTTGTTGCTTATTAGACGTTGTCGTTGTTGTTGACGTTGTTGTTGTTGTTTATTTGACGTTGTTGTTGTTGTTGTTGACGTTGTTATTGTTGTTCATTTGACGTTGTTGTTGTTGTTGTTTATTTGACGGTGTTGTTGTTGTTGTTTATTTGACGTTGTTGTTGTTGTTGTTTATTTGACGTTGTTGTTGTTGTTTATTTGACGTTGTTGTTGTTGACGTTGTTGTTGTTGTTGTTGTTTATTTGACGTTGTTGTTGTTGTTGTTTATTTGACATTGTTGTTGTTGTTGTTGACGTTGTTATTGTTGTCGTTGTTTATTTGATGTTGTTGTTGTTGTTGTTTATTTGACGTTGTTGTTGTTGTTTATTTGACGTTATTGTTGTTGTTGTTGTTTATTTGACACTGTTGTTGTTGTTGTTGTTATTTATTTGACGTTGTTATTGTTGTTGTTTATTTGACGTTGTTGTTGTTGTTGACGTTGTTGTTGTTGTTTATTTGACGTTGTTGTTGTTGTTGACGTTGTTGTTGTTGTTGTTTATTTGACGTTGTTGTTGTTGACGTTGTTGTTGTTATTTATTTGACGTTGTTTTTGTTGACGTTGTTGTTGTTGTTTATTTGACGTTGTTGTTGTTGTTTATTTGACATTGTTGTTGTTGTTGTTGACGTTGTTGTTGTTGTTTATTTGACGTTGTTGTTGTTGTTGTTTATTTGACATTGTTGTTGTTGTTAACGTTATTGTTGTTGTTGTTGTTTATTTGACGTTGTTGTTGTTGTTGTTGACGTTGTTGTTGTTGTTTATTTGATGTTGTTGTTGTTGTTGTTTATTTGACGTTGTTGTTGTTATTGTTTATTTGACATTGTTGTTGTTGTTGTTTTTTATTTGACGATGTTGTTGTTGTTGTTTATTTGACATTATTGTTTTTGTTTATTTGACGTTGTTGTCGTTGTTGTTGACATTGTTGTTGTTGTTGTTGTTTATTTGACGTTGTTGTTGTTGTTGGTGTTGACATAGTTGTTGTTGTTGTTTTTATTTGACGCTGTTGTTGTTGTTGACGTTGTTGTTTATTTGACGTTGTTGTTGTTGTTGTTTATTTGACGTTGTTGTTGTTGACGTTGTTGTTGTTGTTGTTGTTTATTTGACGTTGTTGTTGTTTATTTGACATTGTTGTTGTTGTTCACGGTGTTGTTGTTGTTGTTGTTTATTTGACATTGTTGTTGTTGTTGTTGACGTTGTTGTTGTTGTTGTTGTTGTTTATTTGACGTTGTTGTTGTTGTTGTTGTTTATTTGACGTTGTTGTTGTTGTTGACATAGTTATTGTTGTTGTTGTTTATTTGACGTTGTTGTTGTTGTTGTTGACGTTGTTGTTGTTTATTTGACGTTGTTGTTGTTGTTGTTGTTTATTTGACGTTGTTGTTGTTGTTGTTTATTTGACGTTGTTGTTGTTGTTGACGTTGTTGTTGTTTATTTGACGTTGTTGTTGTTGTTTATTTGACGTTGTTGTTGTTGTTTATTTGACGTTGTTGTTGTTGTTGTTAACGTTGTTGTTGTTGTTGTTGTTGTATATTTGACTTTGTTGTTTTTTTTGACGTTGTTGTTATTGTTGTTGACGTTGTTATTATTGTTTATTTGACGTTGTTGTTGTTGTTGACGTTGTTATTGTTTATTTGACATTGTTGTTGTTGTTGTTGTTTATTTGACATTGTTGTTGTTGTTGTTGATGTTGACCTTGTTGTTGTTGTTGTTTATTTGACGTTGTTGTTGTTGTTGTTTATTTGATGTTGTTGATGTTGTTGTTTATTTGACGTTGTTGTTGTTGTTATTTATTTAACGTTGTTGTTTTTATTTGACGTTGTTGTTGTTGTTGTTGTTGTTGTTGTTTATTTGACGTTGTTGTTGTTGTTTATTTGACGGTGTTGTTGTTGTTGTTGTTGTTTATTTGACGTTATTGTTTTTGTTTATTTGACGTTGTTGTTGTTGTTGTTGACATTGTTGTTGTTGTTGTTGTTTATTTGACGTTGTTGTTATTTGTTGTTGTTGTTTATTTGACGTTGTTATTGTTGTTTATTTGACGTTGTTTTTGTTATTTGACGTTGTTGTTGTTATTATTGTTGTTGTATTTGTTGTTGTTGTTGTTGCTTATTTGACATTGTTGTTGTTGTTGTTGTTGTTTATTTGACATTGTTGTTGTTGTTGTTTATTTGACGTTGTTATTGTTGTTTATTTGACGTTGTTGTTGTTGTTGTTTATTTGACGTTGTTGTTGTTGTTGACATTGTTGTTGTATTTGTTGTTTATTTGACGTTGTTAATGTTGTTGACGTTGTTGTTGTTATTGTTGTTTATTTCACGTTGTTGTAGTTGTTGTTATTGTTGTTGTTGTTGTTTATTTGACATTGTTATTGTTGTTATTTGTTTGACGTTGTTGTTGTTGTTGTTTATTTGACGTTGTTGTTGTTGTTGTTTATTTGACGTTGTTGTTGTTGTTGTTATTTATTTGACATTGTTGTTGTTATTTGACGTTGTTGTTGTTGTTGTTGTATTTGTTGTTGTTGTTGTTGTTTATTTGACGTTGTTGTTGTTGTTAATTTGACGTTGTTGTTGTTGTAGTTGTTTATTTGACGTTGTTGTTGTCGTTGTTTTTGTTGTTTATTTGACATTGTGTTTGTTTATTTGACGTTGTTGTTGTTGTTGTTGTTGTTTATTTGATGTTGTTGTTGTTGTTGACATTGTTGTTGTTTATTTGACGTTGTTGTTAATGTTGTTGTTGTTATTGTTGTTGTTGCTGTTGTTTATTTGAAGTTGTTGTTGTTGTTTATTTGACGTTGTTGTTGTTGACGTTGTTGTTGTTGTTGTTTATTTGACGTTGTTGTTGTTGTTGTTTATTTGACATTGTTGTTGTTGTTGTTGACGTTGTTATTGTTGTCGTTGTTTATTTGATGTTGTTGTTGTTGTTGTTTATTTGACGTTGTTGTTGTTGTTTATTTGACGTTATTGTTGTTGTTGTTGTTTATTTGACACTGTTGTTGTTGTTGTTGTTATTTATTTGACGTTGTTATTGTTGTTGTTTATTTGACGTTGTTGTTGTTGTTGACGTTGTTGTTGTTGTTGTTGTTGACGTTGTTGTTGTTGTTGACGTTGTTGTTGTTGTTGTTGTTGTTTATTTGACGTTGTTGTTGTTGACGTTGTTGTTGTTATTTATTTGACGTTGTTTTTGTTGACGTTGTTGTTGTTGTTTATTTGACGTTGTTGTTGTTGTTTATTTGACATTGTTGTTGTTGTTGTTGACGTTGTTGTTGTTGTTTATTTGACGTTGTTGTTGTTGTTGTTTATTTGACATTGTTGTTGTTGTTAACGTTATTGTTGTTGTTGTTGTTTATTTGACGTTGTTGTTGTTGTTGTTGACGTTGTTGTTGTTGTTTATTTGATGTTGTTGTTGTTGTTGTTTATTTGACGTTGTTGTTGTTATTGTTTATTTGACATTGTTGTTGTTGTTGTTTTTTATTTGACGGTGTTGTTGTTGTTGTTTATTTGACATTATTGTTTTTGTTTATTTGACGTTGTTGTCGTTGTTGTTGACATTGTTGTTGTTGTTGTTGTTTATTTGACGTTGTTGTTGTTGTTGGTGTTGACATAGTTGTTGTTGTTGTTTTTATTTGACGCTGTTGTTGTTGTTGACGTTGTTGTTTATTTGACGTTGTTGTTGTTGTTGTTTATTTGACGTTGTTGTTGTTGACGTTGTTGTTGTTGTTGTTGTTTATTTGACGTTGTTGTTGTTTATTTGACATTGTTGTTGTTGTTCACGGTGTTGTTGTTGTTGTTGTTTATTTGACATTGTTGTTGTTGTTGTTGACGTTGTTGTTGTTGTTGTTGTTGTTTATTTGACGTTGTTGTTGTTGTTGTTGTTTATTTGACGTTGTTGTTGTTGACATAGTTATTGTTGTTGTTGTTTATTTGACGTTGTTGTTGTTGTTGTTGACGTTGTTGTTGTTTATTTGACGTTGTTGTTGTTGTTGTTTATTTGACGTTGTTGTTGTTGTTGTTTATTTGACGTTGTTGTTGTTGTTGACGTTGTTGTTGTTTATTTGACGTTGTTGTTGTTGTTTATTTGACGTTGTTGTTGTTGTTTATTTGACGTTGTTGTTGTTGTTGTTAACGTTGTTGTTGTTGTTGTTGTTGTATATTTGACTTTGTTGTTTTTTTTGACGTTGTTGTTATTGTTGTTGACGTTGTTATTATTGTTTATTTGACGTTGTTGTTGTTGTTGACGTTGTTATTGTTTATTTGACATTGTTGTTGTTGTTGTTGTTTATTTGACATTGTTGTTGTTGTTGTTGATGTTGACCTTGTTGTTGTTGTTGTTTATTTGACGTTGTTGTTGTTGTTGTTTATTTGATGTTGTTGATGTTGTTGTTTATTTGACGTTGTTGTTGTTGTTATTTATTTAACGTTGTTGTTTTTATTTGACGTTGTTGTTGTTGTTGTTGTTGTTGTTTATTTGACGTTGTTGTTGTTGTTTATTTGACGGTGTTGTTGTTGTTGTTGTTTATTTGACGTTATTGTTTTTGTTTATTTGACGTTGTTGTTGTTGTTGTTGACATTGTTGTTGTTGTTGTTGTTTATTTGACGTTGTTGTTATTTGTTGTTGTTGTTTATTTGACGTTGTTATTGTTGTTTATTTGACGTTGTTTTTGTTATTTGACGTTGTTGTTGTTATTATTGTTGTTGTATTTGTTGTTGTTGTTGTTGCTTATTTGACATTGTTGTTGTTGTTGTTGTTTATTTGACATTGTTGTTGTTGTTGTTTATTTGACGTTGTTATTGTTGTTTATTTGACGTTGTTGTTGTTGTTGTTTATTTGACGTTGTTGTTGTTGTTGACATTGTTGTTGTATTTGTTGTTTATTTGACGTTGTTAATGTTGTTGACGTTGTTGTTGTTATTGTTGTTTATTTCACGTTGTTGTAGTTGTTGTTATTGTTGTTGTTGTTGTTTATTTGACATTGTTATTGTTGTTATTTGTTTGACGTTGTTGTTGTTGTTGTTGTTTATTTGACGTTGTTGTTGTTGTTGTTTATTTGACGTTGTTGTTGTTGTTGTTATTTATTTGACATTGTTGTTGTTATTTGACGTTGTTGTTGTTGTTGTATTTGTTGTTGTTGTTGTTGTTTATTTGACGTTGTTGTTGTTGTTAATTTGACGTTGTTGTTGTTGTAGTTGTTTATTTGACGTTGTTGTTGTCGTTGTTTTTGTTGTTTATTTGACATTGTGTTTGTTTATTTGACGTTGTTGTTGTTGTTGTTGTTGTTTATTTGATGTTGTTGTTGTTGTTGACATTGTTGTTGTTTATTTGACGTTGTTGTTAATGTTGTTGTTGTTATTGTTGTTGTTGCTGTTGTTTATTTGACGTTGTTGTTGTTGTTGTTTATTTGACGTTGTTGTTGTTATTGTTGTTGTTGTTTATTTAACGTTGTTGTTGTTGTTTATTTGACGTTGTTGTTGTTGTTGTTTATTTGACGTTGTTGTTGTTGTTGTTTATTTGACGTTGTTATTGTTGTTGCTTATTTGACATTGTTGTTGTTGTTGACGTTGTTGTTGTTGTTGTTTATTTGAC
>OX451741.1:290608490-290618490 GCA_948472305.1 Vicia faba
GTTGTTTATTTGTCGTTGTTGTTATTTGTTGTTGTTGTTTATTTGACGTTGTTATTGTTGTTTATTTGACGTTGTTTTTGTTATTTGACGTTGTTGTTGTTATTATTGTTGTTGTATTTGTTGTTGTTGTTGTTGCTTATTTGACATTGTTGTTGTTGTTGTTTATTTGACATTGTTGTTGTTGTTGTTGTTTATTTGACGTTGTTATTGTTGTTTATTTGACGTTGTTGTTGTTGTTTATTTGACGTTGTTGTTGTTGTTGACATTGTTGTTGTATTTGTTGTTTATTTGACGTTGTTAATGTTGTTGACGTTGTTGTTGTTATTGTTGTTTATTTCACGTTGTTGTAGTTGTTGTTATTGTTGTTGTTGTTGTTGTTTATTTGACATTGTTATTGTTGTTATTTGTTTGACGTTGTTGTTGTTGTTGTTGTTGTTTATTTGACGTTGTTGTTGTTGTTGTTTATTTGACGTTGTTGTTGTTGTTGTTATTTATTTGACATTGTTGTTGTTATTTGACGTTGTTGTTGTTGTTGTATTTGTTGTTGTTGTTGTTGTTTATTTGACGTTGTTGTTGTTGTTAATTTGACGTTGTTGTTGTTGTAGTTGTTTATTTGACGTTGTTGTTGTCGTTGTTTTTGTTGTTTATTTGACATTGTGTTTGTTTATTTGACGTTGTTGTTGTTGTTGTTTATTTGATGTTGTTGTTGTTGTTGACATTGTTGTTGTTTATTTGACGTTGTTGTTAATGTTGTTGTTGTTATTGTTGTTGTTGCTGTTGTTTATTTGACGTTGTTGTTGTTGTTGTTTATTTGACGTTGTTGTTGTTATTGTTGTTGTTGTTTATTTAACGTTGTTGTTGTTGTTTATTTGACGTTGTTGTTGTTGTTGTTTATTTGACGTTGTTGTTGTTGTTGTTGTTGTTGTTGTTTATTTGACGTTGTTATTGTTGTTGCTTATTTGACGTTGTTGTTGTTGTTGTTGTTGTTGTTGTTTATTTGACGTTGTTGTTGTTGTTGTTGTTTATTTGACGTTGTTGTTATTGTTGTTGTTTATTTGACGTCGTTGTTGTTGTTGTTGTTGTTTATTTGACATTGTTGTTGTTTTTGTTGTTTATTTGACGTTGTTGTTGTTGACGTTGTTATTGTTGTTGTTTATTTGACGTTGTTGTTGTTTTTGTTGTTTATTTGACGTTGTTGTTGTTGACGTTGTTATTGTTGTTGTTTATTTGACGTTGTTGTTGTTTATTTGACGTTGTTGTTGTTGTTGTTTATTTGACGTTGTTGTTGTTGTTTATTTGACGTTATTGTTTTTGTTTATTTGACGTTGTTGTTGTTGTTGTTTATTTGACATTGTTGTTGTTGTTTATTTGACGTTGTTGTTGTTGTTGTTGTTTATTTGACGTTGTGGTTGTTGTTGCTTATTAGACGTTGTCGTTGTTGTTGACGTTGTTGTTGTTGTTTATTTGACGTTGTTGTTGTTGTTGTTGACGTTGTTATTGTTGTTCATTTGACGTTGTTGTTGTTGTTGTTTATTTGACGGTGTTGTTGTTGTTGTTTATTTGACGTTGTTGTTGTTGTTGTTTATTTGACGTTGTTGTTGTTGTTTATTTGACGTTGTTGTTGTTGACGTTGTTGTTGTTGTTGTTGTTTATTTGACGTTGTTGTTGTTGTTGTTTATTTGACATTGTTGTTGTTGTTGTTGACGTTGTTATTGTTGTCGTTGTTTATTTGATGTTGTTGTTGTTGTTGTTTATTTGACGTTGTTGTTGTTGTTTATTTGACGTTATTGTTGTTGTTGTTGTTTATTTGACACTGTTGTTGTTGTTGTTGTTATTTATTTGACGTTGTTATTGTTGTTGTTTATTTGACGTTGTTGTTGTTGTTGACGTTGTTGTTGTTGTTTATTTGACGTTGTTGTTGTTGTTGACGTTGTTGTTGTTGTTGTTGTTGTTTATTTGACGTTGTTGTTGTTGACGTTGTTGTTGTTATTTATTTGACGTTGTTTTTGTTGACGTTGTTGTTGTTGTTGTTTATTTGACGTTGTTGTTGTTGTTTATTTGACATTGTTGTTGTTGTTGTTGACGTTGTTGTTGTTGTTTATTTGACGTTGTTGTTGTTGTTGTTTATTTGACATTGTTGTTGTTGTTAACGTTATTGTTGTTGTTGTTGTTGTTTATTTGACGTTGTTGTTGTTGTTGTTGACGTTGTTGTTGTTGTTTATTTGATGTTGTTGTTGTTGTTGTTTATTTGACGTTGTTGTTGTTATTGTTTATTTGACATTGTTGTTGTTGTTGTTTTTTATTTGACGGTGTTGTTGTTGTTGTTTATTTGACATTATTGTTTTTGTTTATTTGACGTTGTTGTCGTTGTTGTTGACATTGTTGTTGTTGTTGTTGTTTATTTGACGTTGTTGTTGTTGTTGGTGTTGACATAGTTGTTGTTGTTGTTTTTATTTGACGCTGTTGTTGTTGTTGACGTTGTTGTTTATTTGACGTTGTTGTTGTTGTTGTTTATTTGACGTTGTTGTTGTTGACGTTGTTGTTGTTGTTGTTGTTTATTTGACGTTGTTGTTGTTTATTTGACATTGTTGTTGTTGTTCACGGTGTTGTTGTTGTTGTTGTTTATTTGACATTGTTGTTGTTGTTGTTGACGTTGTTGTTGTTGTTGTTGTTGTTGTTTATTTGACGTTGTTGTTGTTGTTGTTGTTTATTTGACGTTGTTGTTGTTGACATAGTTATTGTTGTTGTTGTTTATTTGACGTTGTTGTTGTTGTTGTTGACGTTGTTGTTGTTTATTTGACGTTGTTGTTGTTGTTGTTGTTGTTTATTTGACGTTGTTGTTGTTGTTGTTTATTTGACGTTGTTGTTGTTGTTGACGTTGTTGTTGTTTATTTGACGTTGTTGTTGTTGTTTATTTGACGTTGTTGTTGTTGTTTATTTGACGTTGTTGTTGTTGTTGTTAACGTTGTTGTTGTTGTTGTTGTTGTATATTTGACTTTGTTGTTTTTTTTGACGTTGTTGTTATTGTTGTTGACGTTGTTATTATTGTTTATTTGACGTTGTTGTTGTTGTTGATGTTGTTATTGTTTATTTGACATTGTTGTTGTTGTTGTTGTTTATTTGACATTGTTGTTGTTGTTGTTGATGTTGACCTTGTTGTTGTTGTTGTTTATTTGACGTTGTTGTTGTTGTTGTTTATTTGATGTTGTTGATGTTGTTGTTTATTTGACGTTGTTGTTGTTGTTATTTATTTAACGTTGTTGTTTTTATTTGACGTTGTTGTTGTTGTTTATTTGACGTTGTTGTTGTTGTTTATTTGACGGTGTTGTTGTTGTTGTTGTTGTTTATTTGACGTTATTGTTTTTGTTTATTTGACGTTGTTGTTGTTGTTGTTGACATTGTTGTTGTTGTTGTTGTTTATTTGACGTTGTTGTTATTTGTTGTTGTTGTTTATTTGACGTTGTTATTGTTGTTTATTTGACGTTGTTTTTGTTATTTGACGTTGTTGTTGTTATTATTGTTGTTGTATTTGTTGTTGTTGTTGTTGCTTATTTGACATTGTTGTTGTTGTTGTTGTTTATTTGACATTGTTGTTGTTGTTGTTTATTTGACGTTGTTATTGTTGTTTATTTGACGTTGTTGTTGTTGTTGTTTATTTGACGTTGTTGTTGTTGTTGACATTGTTGTTGTATTTGTTGTTTATTTGACGTTGTTAATGTTGTTGACGTTGTTGTTGTTATTGTTCTTTATTTCACGTTGTTGTAGTTGTTGTTATTGTTGTTGTTGTTGTTTATTTGACATTGTTATTGTTGTTATTTGTTTGACGTTGTTGTTGTTGTTGTTGTTTATTTGACGTTGTTGTTGTTGTTGTTTATTTGACGTTGTTGTTGTTGTTGTTATTTATTTGACATTGTTGTTGTTATTTGACGTTGTTGTTGTTGTTGTATTTGTTGTTGTTGTTGTTGTTTATTTGACGTTGTTGTTGTTGTTAATTTGACGTTGTTGTTGTTGTAGTTGTTTATTTGACGTTGTTGTTGTCGTTGTTTTTGTTGTTTATTTGACATTGTGTTTGTTTATTTGACGTTGTTGTTGTTGTTGTTGTTTATTTGATGTTGTTGTTGTTGTTGACATTGTTGTTGTTTATTTGACGTTGTTGTTAATGTTGTTGTTGTTATTGTTGTTGTTGCTGTTGTTTATTTGACGTTGTTGTTGTTGTTGTTTATTTGACGTTGTTGTTGTTATTGTTGTTGTTGTTTATTTAACGTTGTTGTTGTTGTTTATTTGACGTTGTTGTTGTTGTTGTTGTTTATTTGACGTTGTTGTTGTTGTTGTTTATTTGACGTTGTTATTGTTGTTGCTTATTTGACATTGTTATTGTTGTTGACGTTGTTGTTGTTGTTGTTTATTTGACGTTGTTGTTGTTGTTGTTTATTTGACGTTGTTGTTATTGTTGTTGTTTATTTGACGTCGTTGTTGTTGTTGTTGTTTATTTGACATTGTTGTTGTTTTTGTTGTTTATTTGACGTTGTTGTTGTTGACGTTGTTATTGTTGTTGTTTATTTGACGTTGTTGTTGTTTTTGTTGTTTATTTGACGTTGTTGTTGTTGACGTTGTTATTGTTGTTGTTTATTTGACGTTGTTGTTGTTTATTTGACGTTGTTGTTGTTGTTGTTTATTTGACGTTGTTGTTGTTGTTGTTGTTTATTTGACGTTATTGTTTTTGTTTATTTGACGTTGTTGTTGTTGTTGTTTATTTGACATTGTTGTTGTTGTTTATTTGACATTGTTGTTGTTGTTGTTTATTTGACGTTGTGGTTGTTGTTGCTTATTAGACGTTGTCGTTGTTGTTGACGTTGTTATTGTTGTTTATTTGACGTTGTTGTTGTTGTTGTTGTTGACGTTGTTATTGTTGTTCATTTGACGTTGTTGTTGTTGTTGTTTATTTGACGGTGTTGTTGTTGTTGTTTATTTGACGTTGTTGTTGTTGTTGTTTATTTGACGTTGTTGTTGTTGTTTATTTGACGTTGTTGTTGTTGACGTTGTTGTTGTTGTTGTTGTTTATTTGACGTTGTTGTTGTTGTTGTTTATTTGACGTAGTTGTTGTTGTTGACGATGTTGTTGTTGTTGTTGTTTATTTGACGTTGTTGTTGTTTATTTGACGGTGTTGTTGTTGTTGTTGTTGTTTAGTTGACGTTATTGTTTTTGTTTATTTGACGTTGTTGTTGTTGTTGTTGACATTGTTGTTGTTGTTGTTTATTTGACGTTGTTGTTGTTGTTGTTGTTGTTTATTTGACGTTGTTTTTGTTATTTGACGTTGTTGTTGTTATTATTGTTGTTGTATTTGTTGTTGTTGTTGTTGCTTATTTGACATTGTTGTTGTTGTTGTTTATTTGACGTTGTTGTTGCTGTTGTTTATTTGACGTTGTTATTGTTGTTTATTTGACGTTGTTGTTGTTGTTTATTTGACGTTGTTGTTGTTGTTGTTGACATTGTTGTTGTATTTGTTGTTTATTTGACGTTGTTAATGTTGTTGACGTTGTTGTTGTTATTGTTGTTTATTTCACGTTGTTGTAGTTGTTCTTATTGTTGTTGTTGTTGTTGTTTATTTGACATTGTTGTTGTTGTTATTTGTTTGACGTTGTTGTTGTTGTTGTTGTTGTTGTTTATTTGATGTTGTTGTTGTTGTTTATTTGACGTTGTTGTTGTTGTTATTTATTTGACATTGTTGTTGTTATTTGACGTTGTTGTTGTTGTTGTATTTGTTGTTGTTGTTGTTGTTGTTGTTGTTAGTTATTTGACGTTGTTGTTGTTGTTGTGTTTAATTTGACGTTGTTGTTGTTTATTTGACGTTGTTGTTGTCGTTGTTTTTGTTGTTTATTTGACGTTGCGTTTGTTTATTTGACGTTGTTGTTGTTGTTGTTTATTTGATGTTGTTGTTGTTGTTGACGTTGTTGTTGTTTATTTGACGTTGTTGTTAATGTTGTTGTTGTTATTGTTGTTGTTGCTGTTGTTTATTTGACGTTGTTGTTGTTGTTTATTTGACGTTGTTGTTGTTGTTGACGTTGTTGTTGTTGTTGTTGTTTATTTGACGTTGTTGTTGTTGTTGTTGTTGTTTATTTGACGTTGTTGTTGTTGTTGTTGTTTATTTGACATTGTTGTTGGTGTTTATTTGACGTTGTTGTTGTTGACGTTGTTGTTGTTTATTTGACGTTGTTGTTGTTGTTTATTTGACGTAGTTGTTGTTGTTGACGTTGTTGTTGTTGACGTTGTTGTTGTTGTTTATTTGACGTTGTTGTTGTTGTTGACATAGTTGTTGTTATTGTTGTTTATTGGAGGTTGTTGTTGTTGTTGACGTTGTTGTTGTTTATTTGACGTTGTTGTTGTTGTTCTTGTTGTTGTTTATTTGACGTTGTTGTTGTTGTTTATTTGACGTTGTTGTTGTTGTTTATTTGACGTTGTTGTTGTTGTTAACATTGTTGTTGCTGTTGTATATTTGACTTTGTTGTTTTTGTTGACGTTGTTGTTGACGTTGTTATTGTTGTTTATTTGACGTTGTTGTTGTTGACGTTGTTGTTTTTTATTTGATATTGTTGTTGTTATTGTTGTTGTTGTTGTTTATTTGACATTGTTGTTGTTGTTGATGTTGACGTTGTTGTTGTTGTTGTTTATTTGACATTGTTGTTGTTGTTGTTGTTTATTTGATGTTGTTGTTGTTGTTTATTTGACGTTGTTGTTGTTGTTTATTTGACGTTGTTGTTGTTGACGTTGTTGTTGTTTATTTGACGTTGTTGTTGTTGTTTATTTGACGTAGTTGTTGTTGACGTTGTTGTTGTTGTTTATTTGACGTTTTTGTTGTTGTTGATGTTGTTGTTGTTGTTTATTTGACGTTGTTGTTGTTGTTGTTTATTTGACTTTGTTGTTGTAGTTGTTATTGTTGTTGTTGTTGTTGTTGTTTATTTGACGTTGTTGTTGTTATTGTTTATTTGACGTTGTTGTTGTTGTTGTTGTTTATTTGACGTTGTTGTTGTTGTTAATTTGACGTTGTTGTTGTTGTTGTTTATTTGACGTTGTTGTTGTCGTTGTTTTTGTTGTTTATTTGACGTTGCGTTTGTTTATTTGACGTTGTTGTTGTTGTTGTTTATTTGATGTTGTTGTTGTTGTTGATGTTGTTGTTGTTGTTGTTGTTTATTTGACGTTGTTGTTAATGTTGTTGTTTATTTGACGTTGTTGTTGTTGTTTATTTGACGTTGTTGTTGTTATTGTTGTTGTTGTTGTTTATTTGACGTTGTTGTTGTTGTTGTTTATTTGACGTTGTTGTTGTTGTTGTTGTTTATTTGACGTTGTTATTGTTGTTGCATATTTGACGTTATTGTTGTTGATGTTGTTGTTTTTGTTGTTCATTTGACGTTGTTGTTGTTGTTGTTTATTTGATGTTGTTGTTGTTGTTGTTGTTGTTGTTGTTGTTGTTGTTGTTTATTTGACGTTGTTGTTGTTGTTTATTTGACGTTGTTGTTGTTTATTAGACGTTGTTGTTCTTGTTGTTTATTTGACGTTGTTATTGTTGTTGTTGTTTATTTGACGTTGTTGTTGTTGTTTATTTGACGTTGTGGTTGTTGTTGCTTATTAGACGTTGTCGTTGTTGTTGACGTTGTTGTTGTTGTTGTTGTTGTTGTTTATTTGACGTTGTTGTTGTTGTTGTTGACGTTGTTATTGTTGTCGTTGTTTATTTGATGTTGTTGTTGTTGTTGTTTATTTGACGTTGTTGTTGTTGTTTATTTGACGTTATTGTTGTTGTTGTTGTTTTTTTGACACTGTTGTTGTTGTTGTTATTTATTTGACGTTGTTATTGTTGTTGTTTATTTGACGTTGTTGTTGTTGTTGACGTTGTTGTTGTTGTTTATTTGACGTTGTTGTTGTTGTTGACGTTGTTGTTGTTGTTGTTGTTTATTTGACGTTGTTGTTGTTGACGTTGTTGTTGTTATTTATTTGACGTTGTTGTTGTTGACGTTGTTGTTGTTGTTGTTGTTTATTTGACGTTGTTGTTGTTGTTTATTTGACATTGTTGTTGTTGTTGTTGACGTTGTTGTTGTTGTTTATTTGACGTTGTTGTTGTTGTTGTTTATTTGACATTGTTGTTGTTGTTGACGTTGTTGTTGTTGTTGTTGTTGTTGTTTATTTGACGTTGTTGTTGTTGTTGACGTTGTTGTTGTTGTTTATTTGATGTTGTTGCTGTTGTTGTTTATTTGACGTTGTTGTTGTTATTGTTTATTTGACATTGTTGTTGTTGTTTTTTTTTATTTGACGGTGTTGTTGTTGTTGTTTATTTGACATTATTGTTTTTGTTTATTTGACGTTGTTGTCGTTGTTGTTGACATTGTTGTTGTTGTTGTTGTTTATTTGACGTTGTTGTTGTTGTTGGTGTTGACATAGTTGTTGTTGTTGTTGTTTATTTGACGCTGTTGTTGTTGTTGACGTTGTTGTTTATTTGACGTTGTTGTTGTTGTTGTTTATTTGACGTTGTTGTTGTTGACGTTGTTGTTGTTGTTGTTGTTGTTTATTTGACGTTGTTGTTGTTTATTTGACATTGTTGTTGTTGTTCACGGTGTTGTTGTTGTTGTTGTTGTTTATTTGACATTGTTGTTGTTGTTGTTGTTGACGTTGTTGTTGTTGTTGTTGTTGTTTATTTGACGTTGTTGTTGTTGTTGTTTATTTGACGTTGTTGTTGTTGACATATTTATTGTTGTTGTTGTTTATTTGACGTTGTTGTTGTTGTTGTTGACGTTGTTGTTGTTTATTTGACGTTGTTGTTGTTGTTGTTTATTTGACGTTGTTGTTGTTGTTGTTTATTTGACGTTGTTATTGTTGTTGTTGACGTTGTTGTTGTTTATTTGATGTTGTTGTTGTTGTTTATTTGACGTTGTTGTTGTTGTTGTTGTTTTTTATTTGACGTTGTTGTTGTTGTTTATTTGACGTTGTTGTTGTTGTTAACGTTGTTGTTGTTGTTGTATATTTGACTTTGTTGTTTTTTTTGACGTTGTTGTTATTGTTGTTGACGTTGTTATTATTGTTTATTTGACGTTGTTGTTGTTGTTGACGTTGTTATTGTTTATTTGACATTGTTGTTGTTGTTGTTGTTTATTTGACATTGTTGTTGTTGTTGTTGTTGATGTTGACCTTGTTGTTGTTGTTGTTGTTGTTTATTTGACGTTGTTGTTGTTGTTGTTTATTTGATGTTGTTGATGTTGTTGTTTATTTGACGTTGTTGTTGTTGTTATTTATTTGACATTGTTGTTGTTATTTGACGTTGTTGTTGTTGTTGTATTTGTTGTTGTTGTTGTTTATTTGACGTTGTTGTTGTTGTTAATTTGACGTTGTTGTTGTTGTAGTTGTTTATTTGACGTTGTTGTTGTCGTTGTTTTTGTTGTTTATTTGACATTGTGTTTGTTTATTTGACGTTGTTGTTGTTGTTGTTGTTTATTTGATGTTGTTGTTGTTGTTGACATTGTTGTTGTTTATTTGACGTTGTTGTTAATGTTGTTGTTGTTATTGTTGTTGTTGCTGTTGTTTATTTGACGTTGTTGTTGTTGTTGTTGTTTATTTGACGTTGTTGTTGTTATTGTTGTTGTTGTTTATTTAACGTTGTTGTTGTTGTTTATTTGACGTTGTTGTTGTTGTTGTTTATTTGACGTTGTTGTTGTTGTTGTTGTTTATTTGACGTTGTTATTGTTGTTGCTTATTTGACGTTGTTGTTGTTGTTGACGTTGTTGTTGTTGTTGTTGTTGTTTATTTGACGTTGTTGTTGTTGTTTATTTGACGTTGTTGTTATTGTTGTTGTTTATTTGACGTCGTTGTTGTTGTTTATTTGACATTGTTGTTGTTTTTGTTGTTTATTTGACGTTGTTGTTGTTGACGTTGTTATTGTTGTTGTTTATTTGACGTTGTTGTTGTTTTTGTTGTTTATTTGACTTGTTGTTGTTGACGTTGTTATTGTTGTTGTTTA
>OX451741.1:290620990-290625990 GCA_948472305.1 Vicia faba
TTATTTGATGTTGTTGTTGTTGTTGATGTTGTTGTTGTTGTTGTTGTTGTTTATTTGACGTTGTTGTTAATGTTGTTGTTTATTTGACGTTGTTGTTGTTGTTTATTTGACGTTGTTGTTGTTATTGTTGTTGTTGTTGTTTATTTGACGTTGTTGTTGTTGTTGTTTATTTGACGTTGTTGTTGTTGTTGTTGTTTATTTGACGTTGTTATTGTTGTTGCATATTTGACGTTATTGTTGTTGATGTTGTTGTTTTTGTTGTTCATTTGACGTTGTTGTTATTGTTGTTGTTTATTTGATGTTGTTGTTGTTGTTGTTGTTGTTGTTGTTTATTTGACGTTGTTGTTGTTGTTGTTTATTTGACGTTGTTGTTGTTTATTAGACGTTGTTGTTCTTGTTGTTTATTTGACGTTGTTGTTGTTGTTGTTGTTTATTTAACGTTGTTGTTGTTGTTGTTTATTTGACGTTGTTGTTGTTGTTTATTTGACGTTGTGGTTGTTGTTGCTTATTAGACGTTGTCGTTGTTGTTGACGTTGTTGTTGTTGTTGTTGTTGTTGTTGTTGTTGTTTATTTGACGTTGTTGTTGTTGTTGTTGACGTTGTTATTGTTGTCGTTGTTTATTTGATGTTGTTGTTGTTGTTGTTTATTTGACGTTGTTGTTGTTGTTTATTTGACGTTATTGTTGTTGTTGTTGTTTATTTGACACTGTTGTTGTTGTTGTTATTTATTTGACGTTGTTATTGTTGTTGTTTATTTGACGTTGTTGTTGTTGTTGACGTTGTTGTTGTTGTTGTTTATTTGACGTTGTTGTTGTTGTTGACGTTGTTGTTGTTGTTGTTGTTTATTTGACGTTGTTGTTGTTGACGTTGTTGTTGTTATTTATTTGACGTTGTTGTTGTTGACGTTGTTGTTGTTGTTGTTGTTGTTGTTTATTTGACGTTGTTGTTGTTGTTTATTTGACATTGTTGTTGTTGTTGTTGACGTTGTTGTTGTTGTTGTTTATTTGACGTTGTTGTTGTTGTTGTTGTTTATTTGACATTGTTGTTGTTGTTGACGTTGTTGTTGTTGTTGTTGTTGTTGTTTATTTGACATTGTTGTTGTTGTTGACGTTGTTGTTGTTGTTTATTTGATGTTGTTGTTGTTGTTGTTTATTTGACGTTGTTGTTGTTATTGTTTATTTGACATTGTTGTTGTTGTTGTTTTTTATTTGACGGTGTTGTTGTTGTTGTTTATTTGACATTATTGTTTTTGTTTATTTGACGTTGTTGTCGTTGTTGTTGACATTGTTGTTGTTGTTGTTTATTTGACGTTGCGTTTGTTTATTTGACGTTGTTGTTGTTGTTGTTTATTTGATGTTGTTGTTGTTGTTGATGTTGTTGTTGTTGTTGTTTATTTGACGTTGTTGTTAATGTTGTTGTTTATTTGACGTTGTTGTTGTTGTTTATTTGACGTTGTTGTTGTTATTGTTGTTGTTGTTGTTTATTTGACGTTGTTGTTGTTGTTGTTTATTTGACGTTGTTGTTGTTGTTGTTGTTTATTTGACGTTGTTATTGTTGTTGCATATTTGACGTTATTGTTGTTGATGTTGTTGTTTTTGTTGTTCATTTGACGTTGTTGTTGTTGTTGTTTATTTGATGTTGTTGTTGTTGTTGTTGTTGTTGTTGTTGTTTATTTGACGTTGTTGTTGTTGTTTATTTGACGTTGTTGTTGTTTATTAGACGTTGTTGTTCTTGTTGTTTATTTGACGTTGTTATTGTTGTTGTTGTTTATTTGACGTTGTTGTTGTTGTTTATTTGACGTTGTGGTTGTTGTTGCTTATTAGACGTTGTCGTTGTTGTTGACGTTGTTGTTGTTGTTGTTGTTGTTGTTGTTTATTTGACGTTGTTGTTGTTGTTGTTGACGTTGTTATTGTTGTCATTGTTTATTTGATGTTGTTGTTGTTGTTGTTTATTTGACGTTGTTGTTGTTGTTTATTTGACGTTATTGTTGTTGTTGTTGTTTATTTGACACTGTTGTTGTTGTTGTTATTTATTTGACGTTGTTATTGTTGTTGTTTATTTGACGTTGTTGTTGTTGTTGACGTTGTTGTTGTTGTTTATTTGACGTTGTTGTTGTTGTTGACGTTGTTGTTGTTGTTGTTGTTTATTTGACGTTGTTGTTGTTGACGTTGTTGTTGTTATTTATTTGACGTTGTTGTTGTTGACGTTGTTGTTGTTGTTGTTTATTTGACGTTGTTGTTGTTGTTTATTTGACATTGTTGTTGTTGTTGTTGACGTTGTTGTTGTTGTTTATTTGACGTTGTTGTTGTTGTTGTTTATTTGACATTGTTGTTGTTGTTGACGTTGTTGTTGTTGTTGTTGTTGTTGTTGTTTATTTGACGTTGTTGTTGTTGTTGACGTTGTTGTTGTTGTTTATTTGATGTTGTTGCTGTTGTTGTTTATTTGACGTTGTTGTTGTTATTGTTTATTTGACATTGTTGTTGTTGTTTTTTTTTATTTGACGGTGTTGTTGTTGTTGTTTATTTGACATTATTGTTTTTGTTTATTTGACGTTGTTGTCGTTGTTGTTGACATTGTTGTTGTTGTTGTTGTTTATTTGACGTTGTTGTTGTTGTTGGTGTTGACATAGTTGTTGTTGTTGTTGTTTATTTGACGCTGTTGTTGTTGTTGTTGACGTTGTTGTTTATTTGACGTTGTTGTTGTTGTTGTTTATTTGACGTTGTTGTTGTTGACGTTGTTGTTGTTGTTGTTGTTGTTGTTTATTTGACGTTGTTGTTGTTTATTTGACATTGTTGTTGTTGTTCACGGTGTTGTTGTTGTTGTTGTTGTTTATTTGACATTGTTGTTGTTGTTGTTGTTGACGTTGTTGTTGTTGTTGTTGTTGTTGTTTATTTGACGTTGTTGTTGTTGTTGTTTATTTGACGTTGTTGTTGTTGACATATTTATTGTTGTTGTTGTTTATTTGACGTTGTTGTTGTTGTTGTTGACGTTGTTGTTGTTTATTTGACGTTGTTGTTGTTGTTGTTTATTTGACGTTGTTGTTGTTGTTGTTTATTTGACGTTGTTATTGTTGTTGTTGACGTTGTTGTTGTTTATTTGATGTTGTTGTTGTTGTTTATTTGACGTTGTTGTTGTTGTTGTTTTTTATTTGACGTTGTTGTTGTTGTTTATTTGACGTTGTTGTTGTTGTTAACGTTGTTGTTGTTGTTGTATATTTGACTTTGTTGTTTTTTTTGACGTTGTTGTTATTGTTGTTGACGTTGTTATTATTGTTTATTTGACGTTGTTGTTGTTGTTGACGTTGTTATTGTTTATTTGACATTGTTGTTGTTGTTGTTGTTTATTTGACATTGTTGTTGTTGTTGTTGTTGATGTTGACCTTGTTGTTGTTGTTGTTGTTGTTTATTTGACGTTGTTGTTGTTGTTGTTTATTTGATGTTGTTGATGTTGTTGTTTATTTGACGTTGTTGTTGTTGTTATTTATTTGACATTGTTGTTGTTATTTGACGTTGTTGTTGTTGTTGTATTTGTTGTTGTTGTTGTTTATTTGACGTTGTTGTTGTTGTTAATTTGACGTTGTTGTTGTTGTAGTTGTTTATTTGACGTTGTTGTTGTCGTTGTTTTTGTTGTTTATTTGACATTGTGTTTGTTTATTTGACGTTGTTGTTGTTGTTGTTGTTGTTTATTTGATGTTGTTGTTGTTGTTGACATTGTTGTTGTTTATTTGACGTTGTTGTTAATGTTGTTGTTGTTATTGTTGTTGTTGCTGTTGTTTATTTGACGTTGTTGTTGTTGTTGTTGTTGTTTATTTGACGTTGTTGTTGTTATTGTTGTTGTTGTTTATTTAACGTTGTTGTTGTTGTTTATTTGACGTTGTTGTTGTTGTTGTTGTTTATTTGACGTTGTTGTTGTTGTTGTTGTTTATTTGACGTTGTTATTGTTGTTGCTTATTTGACGTTGTTGTTGTTGTTGTTGACGTTGTTGTTGTTGTTGTTGTTGTTTATTTGACGTTGTTGTTGTTGTTTATTTGACGTTGTTGTTATTGTTGTTGTTTATTTGACGTCGTTGTTGTTGTTTATTTGACATTGTTGTTGTTTTTGTTGTTTATTTGACGTTGTTGTTGTTGACGTTGTTATTGTTGTTGTTTATTTGACGTTGTTGTTGTTTTTGTTGTTTATTTGACTTGTTGTTGTTGACGTTGTTATTGTTGTTGTTTATTTGACGTTGTTGTTGTTTATTTGACGTTGTTGTTGTTGTTGTTTATTTGACGTTGTTGTTGTTGTTGTTGTTTATTTGACGTTATTGTTTTTGTTTATTTGACGTTGTTGTTGTTGTTGTTTATTTGACATTGTTGTTGTTGTTTATTTGACGTTGTTGTTGTTGTTGTTTATTTGACGTTGTGGTTGTTGTTGCTTATTAGACGTTGTCGTTGTTGTTGACGTTGTTGTTGTTGTTTATTTGACGTTGTTGTTGTTGTCGACGTTGTTATTGTTGTTCATTTGACGTTGTTGTTGTTGTTGTTTATTTGACGGTGTTGTTGTTGTTGTTTATTTGACGTTGTTGTTGTTGTTGTTGTTTATTTGACGTTGTTGTTGTTGTTTATTTGACGTTGTTGTTGTTGACGTTGTTGTTGTTGTTGTTTATTTGACGTTGTTGTTGTTGTTGTTTATTTGACGTAGTTGTTGTTGTTGACGATGTTGTTGTTGTTGTTGTTTATTTGACGTTGTTGTTGTTTATTTGACGGTGTTGTTGTTGTTGTTGTTGTTTAGTTGACGTTATTGTTTTTGTTTATTTGACGTTGTTGTTGTTGTTGTTGACATTGTTGTTGTTGTTGTTTATTTGACGTTGTTGTTGTTGTTGTTGTTTATTTGACGTTGTTTTTGTTATTTGACGTTGTTGTTGTTATTATTGTTGTTGTATTTGTTGTTGTTGTTGTTGCTTATTTGACATTGTTGTTGTTGTTGTTGTTGTTGTTTATTTGACGTTGTTGTTGCTGTTGTT
>OX451741.1:290630990-290640990 GCA_948472305.1 Vicia faba
TTGTTTTTGTTTATTTGACGTTGTTGTCGTTGTTGTTGACATTGTTGTTGTTGTTGTTTATTTGACGTTGTTGTTGTTGTTGGTGTTGACATAGTTGTTGTTGTTGTTGTTTATTTGACGCTGTTGTTGTTGTTGACGTTGTTGTTTATTTGACGTTGTTGTTGTTGTTGTTTATTTGACGTTGTTGTTGTTGACGTTGTTGTTGTTGTTGTTGTTGTTTATTTGACGTTGTTGTTGTTGTTTATTTGACATTGTTGTTGTTGTTCACGGTGTTGTTGTTGTTGTTGTTTATTTGACATTGTTGTTGTTGTTGTTGACATTGTTGTTGTTGTTGTTGTTGTTGTTGTTTATTTGACGTTGTTGTTGTTGTTGTTTATTTGACGTTGTTGTTGTTGACATATTTATTGTTGTTGTTGTTTATTTGACGTTGTTGTTGTTGTTGACGTTGTTGTTGTTTATTTGACGTTGTTGTTGTTGTTGTTTATTTGACGTTGTTGTTGTTGTTGTTTATTTGACGTTGTTATTGTTGTTGTTGACGTTGTTGTTGTTTATTTGATGTTGTTGTTGTTGTTTATTTGACGTTGTTGTTGTTGTTGTTGTTTTTTATTTGACGTTGTTGTTGTTGTTTATTTGACGTTGTTGTTGTTGTTGTTAACGTTGTTGTTGTTGTTGTTGTTGTATATTTGACTTTGTTGTTTTTTTTGACGTTGTTGTTATTGTTGTTGACGTTGTTATTATTGTTTATTTGACGTTGTTGTTGTTGACGTTGTTATTGTTTATTTGACATTGTTGTTGTTGTTGTTGTTGTTTATTTGACATTGTTGTTGTTGTTGTTGATGTTGACCTTGTTGTTGTTGTTGTTGTTGTTTATTTGACGTTGTTTTTGTTGTTGTTTATTTGATGTTGTTGATGTTGTTGTTTATTTGACGTTGTTGTTGTTGTTATTTATTTGACATTGTTGTTGTTATTTGACGTTGTTGTTGTTGTTGTTGTTGTATTTGTTGTTGTTGTTGTTGTTTATTTGACGTTGTTGTTGTTGTTAATTTGACGTTGTTGTTGTTGTAGTTGTTTATTTGACGTTGTTGTTGTCGTTGTTTTTGTTGTTTATTTGACATTGTGTTTGTTTATTTGACGTTGTTGTTGTTGTTGTTGTTTATTTGATGTTGTTGTTGTTGTTGACATTGTTGTTGTTTATTTGACGTTGTTGTTAATGTTGTTGTTGTTATTGTTGTTGTTGCTGTTGTTTATTTGACGTTGTTGTTGTTGTTGTTTATTTGACGTTGTTGTTGTTATTGTTGTTGTTGTTTATTTAACGTTGTTGTTGTTGTTTATTTGACGTTGTTGTTGTTGTTGTTTATTTGACGTTGTTGTTGTTGTTGTTGTTTATTTGACGTTGTTATTGTTGTTGCTTATTTGACGTTGTTGTTGTTGTTGACGTTGTTGTTGTTGTTTATTTGACGTTGTTGTTGTTGTTGTTTATTTGACGTTGTTGTTATTGTTGTTGTTTATTTGACGTCGTTGTTGTTGTTGTTGTTGTTTATTTGACATTGTTGTTGTTTTTGTTGTTTATTTGACGTTGTTGTTGTTGACGTTGTTATTGTTGTTGTTTATTTGACGTTGTTGTTGTTTTTGTTGTTTATTTGACGTTGTTGTTGTTGACGTTGTTATTGTTGTTGTTTATTTGACGTTGTTGTTGTTTATTTGACGTTGTTGTTGTTGTTGTTGTTTATTTGACGTTGTTGTTGTTGTTGTTGTTTATTTGACGTTATTGTTTTTGTTTATTTGACGTTGTTGTTGTTGTTGTTGTTTATTTGACATTGTTGTTGTTGTTTATTTGACGTTGTTGTTGTTTATTTGACGTTGTGGTTGTTGTTGCTTATTAGACGTTGTCGTTGTTGTTGACGTTGTTGTTGTTGTTTATTTGACGTTGTTGTTGTTGTCGACGTTGTTATTGTTGTTCATTTGACGTTGTTGTTGTTTATTTGACGGTGTTGTTGTTGTTGTTTATTTGACGTTGTTGTTGTTGTTGTTTATTTGACGTTGTTGTTGTTGTTTATTTGACGTTGTTGTTGTTGACGTTGTTGTTGTTGTTGTTTATTTGACGTTGTTGTTGTTGTTGTTGTTTATTTGACGTAGTTGTTGTTGTTGACGATGTTGTTGTTGTTGTTGTTTATTTGACGTTGTTGTTGTTTATTTGACGGTGTTGTTGTTGTTGTTGTTGTTTAGTTGACGTTATTGTTTTTGTTTATTTGACGTTGTTGTTGTTGTTGTTGACATTGTTGTTGTTGTTGTTTATTTGACGTTGTTGTTGTTGTTGTTTATTTGACGTTGTTTTTGTTATTTGACGTTGTTGTTGTTATTATTGTTGTTGTATTTGTTGTTGTTGTTGTTGCTTATTTGACATTGTTGTTGTTGTTGTTGTTGTTGTTGTTTATTTGACGTTGTTGTTGCTGTTGTTTATTTGACGGTTATTGTTGTTTATTTGACGTTGTTGTTGTTGTTTATTTGACGTTGTTGTTGTTGTTGTTGACATTGTTGTTGTATTTGTTGTTTATTTGACGTTGTTAATGTTGTTGACGTTGTTGTTGTTATTGTTGTTTATTTCACGTTGTTGTAGTTGTTCTTATTGTTGTTGTTGTTGTTGTTTATTTGACATTGTTGTTGTTGTTATTTGTTTGACGTTGTTGTTGTTGTTGTTTATTTGACGTTGTTGTTGTTGTTGTTTATTTGACGTTGTTGTTGTTGTTATTTATTTGACATTGTTGTTGTTATTTGACGTTGTTGTTGTTGTTGTTGTTGTATTTGTTGTTGTTGTTGTTGTTGTTGTTTATTTGACGTTGTTGTTGTTGTTGTGTTTAATTTGACGTTGTTGTTGTTTATTTGACGTTGTTGTTGTCGTTGTTTTTGTTGTTTATTTGATGTTGCGTTTGTTTATTTGACGTTGTTGTTGTTGTTGTTGTTGTTGTTTATTTGATGTTGTTGTTGTTGTTGACGTTGTTGTTGTTTATTTGACGTTGTTGTTAATGTTGTTGTTGTTATTGTTGTTGTTGCTGTTGTTTATTTGACATTGTTGTTGTTGTTTATTTGACGTTGTTGTTGTTGTTGACGTTGTTGTTGTTGTTTATTTGACGTTGTTGTTGTTGTTGTTTATTTGACGTTGTTGTTGTTGTTGTTTATTTGACATTGTTGTTGGTGTTTATTTGACGTTGTTGTTGTTGACGTTGTTGTTGTTTATTTGACGTTGTTGTTGTTGTTTATTTGACGTAGTTGTTGTTGTTGACGTTGTTGTTGTTGTTTATTTGACGTTGTTGTTGTTGTTGACATAGTTGTTGTTATTGTTGTTTATTGGAGTTTGTTGTTGTTGTTGACGTTGTTGTTGTTTATTTGACGTCGTTGTTGTTGTTCTTGTTGTTGTTTATTTGACGTTGTTGTTGTTGTTTATTTGACGTTGTTGTTGTTTATTTGACGTTGTTGTTGTTGTTAACATTGTTGTTGCTGTTGTATATTTGACTTTGTTGTTTTTGTTGACGTTGTTGTTGACGTTGTTATTGTTGTTTATTTGACGTTGTTGTTGTTGACGTTGTTGTTTTTTATTTGATATTGTTGTTGTTATTGTTGTTGTTGTTGTTTATTTGACATTGTTGTTGTTGTTGATGTTGACGTTGTTGTTGTTGTTGTTTATTTGACATTGTTGTTGTTGTTGTTGTTTATTTGATGTTGTTGTTGTTGTTTATTTGACGTTGTTGTTGTTGTTTATTTGACGTTGTTGGTGTTGACGTTGTTGTTGTTTATTTGACGTTGTTGTTGTTTATTTGACGTAGTTGTTGTTGACGTTGTTGTTGTTGTTTATTTGACGTTTTTGTTGTTGTTGATGTTGTTGTTGTTGTTTATTTGACGTTGTTGTTGTTGTTGTTTATTTGACTTTGTTGTTGTAGTTGTTATTGTTGTTGTTGTTGTTTATTTGACGTTGTTGTTGTTATTGTTTATTTGACGTTGTTGTTGTTGTTGTTGTTGTTTATTTGACGTTGTTGTTGTTGTTAATTTGACGTTGTTGTTGTTGTTTATTTGACGTTGTTGTTGTCGTTGTTTTTGTTGTTTATTTGACGTTGCGTTTGTTTATTTGACGTTGTTGTTGTTGTTGTTGTTTATTTGATGTTGTTGTTGTTGTTGATGTTGTTGTTGTTGTTGTTGTTGTTGTTTATTTGACGTTGTTGTTAATGTTGTTGTTTATTTGACGTTGTTGTTGTTGTTGTTTATTTGACGTTGTTGTTGTTATTGTTGTTGTTGTTGTTGTTGTTTATTTGACGTTGTTGTTGTTGTTGTTGTTTATTTGACGTTGTTGTTGTTGTTGTTGTTTATTTGACGTTGTTATTGTTGTTGCATATTTGACGTTATTGTTGTTGATGTTGTTGTTTTTGTTGTTCATTTGACGTTGTTGTTGTTGTTGTTTATTTGACGTTGTTGTTGTTGTTGTTGTTGTTTATTTGACGTTGTTGTTGTTGTTTATTTGACGTTGTTGTTGTTTATTAGACGTTGTTGTTCTTGTTGTTTATTTGACGTTGTTGTTGTTGTTGTTGTTTATTTAACGTTGTTGTTGTTGTTGTTTATTTGACGTTGTTGTTGTTGTTGTTTATTTGACGTTGTGGTTGTTGTTGCTTATTAGACGTTGTCGTTGTTGTTGACGTTGTTGTTGTTGTTGTTGTTGTTTATTTGACGTTGTTGTTGTTGTTGTTGACGTTGTTATTGTTGACGTTGTTATTGTTGTCGTTGTTTATTTGATGTTGTTGTTGTTGTTGTTTATTTGACGTTGTTGTTGTTGTTTATTTGACGTTATTGTTGTTGTTGTTGTTTATTTGACACTGTTGTTGTTGTTGTTATTTATTTGACGTTGTTATTGTTGTTGTTTATTTGACGTTGTTGTTGTTGTTGACGTTGTTGTTGTTGTTTATTTGACGTTGTTGTTGTTGACGTTGTTGTTGTTGTTGTTGTTTATTTGACGTTGTTGTTGTTGACGTTGTTGTTGTTATTTATTTGACGTTGTTGTTGTTGACGTTGTTGTTGTTGTTTATTTGACGTTGTTGTTGTTGTTGTTGTTTATTTGACATTGTTGTTGTTGTTGTTGACGTTGTTGTTGTTGTTGTTTATTTGACGTTGTTGTTGTTGTTGTTTATTTGACATTGTTGTTGTTGTTGACGTTGTTGTTGTTGTTGTTGTTTATTTGACGTTGTTGTTGTTGTTGACGTTGTTGTTGTTGTTTATTTGATGTTGTTGTTGTTGTTTATTTGACGTTGTTGTTGTTATTGTTTATTTGACATTGTTGTTGTTGTTGTTTTTTATTTGACGGTGTTGTTGTTGTTGTTTATTTGACATTATTGTTTTTGTTTATTTGACGTTGTTGTCGTTGTTGTTGACATTGTTGTTGTTGTTGTTGTTTATTTGACGTTGTTGTTGTTGTTGGTGTTGACATAGTTGTTGTTGTTGTTGTTTATTTGACGCTGTTGTTGTGGTTGACGTTGTTGTTTATTTGACGTTGTTGTTGTTGTTGTTGTTTATTTGACGTTGTTGTTGTTGACGTTGTTGTTGTTGTTGTTTATTTGACGTTGTTGTTGTTTATTTGACATTGTTGTTGTTGTTCACGGTGTTGTTGTTGTTGTTTATTTGACATTGTTGTTGTTGTTGTTGACGTTGTTGTTGTTGTTGTTGTTTATTTGACGTTGTTGTTGTTGTTGTTTATTTGACGTTGTTGTTGTTGACATAGTTATTGTTGTTGTTGTTTATTTGACGTTGTTGTTGTTGTTGTTGACGTTGTTGTTGTTTATTTGACGTTGTTGTTGTTGTTGTTTATTTGACGTTGTTGTTGTTGTTGTTGTTTATTTGACGTTGTTATTGTTGTTGTTGACGTTGTTGTTGTTTATTTGATGTTGTTGTTGTTGTTTATTTGACGTTGTTGTTGTTGTTGTTGTTTATTTGACGTTGTTGTTGTTGTTTATTTGACGTTGTTGTTGTTGTTGTTGTTAACGTTGTTGTTGTTGTTGTATATTTGACTTTGTTGTTTTTTTTGACGTTGTTGTTATTGTTGTTGACGTTGTTATTATTGTTTATTTGACGTTGTTGTTGTTGTTGTTGTTGACGTTGTTATTGTTTATTTGACATTGTTGTTGTTGTTGTTTATTTGACATTGTTGTTGTTGTTGTTGATGTTGACCTTGTTGTTGTTGTTGTTGTTTATTTGACGTTGTTGTTGTTGTTGTTTATTTGATGTTGTTGATGTTGTTGTTTATTTGACGTTGTTGTTGTTGTTATTTATTTAACGTTGTTGTTTTTATTTGACGTTGTTGTTGTTGTTGTTGTTGTTGTTGTTTATTTGACGTTGTTGTTGTTGTTTATTTGACGGTGTTGTTGTTGTTGTTGTTTATTTGACGTTATTGTTTTTGTTTATTTGACGTTGTTGTTGTTGTTGTTGTTGACATTGTTGTTGTTGTTGTTTATTTGACGTTGTTGTTATTTGTTGTTGTTGTTTATTTGACGTTGTTATTGTTGTTTATTTGACGTTGTTTTTGTTATTTGACGTTGTTGTTGTTATTATTGTTGTTGTATTTGTTGTTGTTGTTGTTGTTGTTTATTTGACATTGTTGTTGTTGTTGTTGTTTATTTGACGTTGTTGTTGTTGTTGTTTATTTGACGTTGTTATTGTTGTTTATTTGACGTTGTTGTTGTTGTTTATTTGACGTTGTTGTTGTTGTTGACATTGTTGTTGTATTTGTTGTTTATTTGACGTTGTTAATGTTGTTGACGTTGTTGTTGTTATCGTTGTTTATTTCACGTTGTTGTAGTTGTTGTTATTGTTGTTGTTGTTGTTGTTTATTTGACATTGTTATTGTTGTTATTTGTTTGACGTTGTTGTTGTTGATGTTTATTTGACGTTGTTGTTGTTGTTGTTAATTTGACGTTGTTGTTGTTGTAGTTGTTTATTTGACGTTGTTGTTGTCGTTGTTTTTGTTATTTATTTGACATTGTGTTTGTTTATTTGACGTTGTTGTTGTTGTTGTTGTTGTTTATTTGATGTTGTTGTTGTTGTTGACGTTGTTGTTGTTTATTTGACATTGTTGTTAATGTTGTTGTTGTTATTGTTGTTGTTGCTGTTGTTTATTTGACGTTGTTGTTGTTGTTGTTTATTTGACGTTGTTGTTGTTATTGTTGTTGTTGTTTATTTAACGTTGTTGTTGTTGTTTATTTGACGTTGTTGTTGTTGTTGTTGTTTATTTGACGTTGTTGTTGTTGTTATTTATTTGACGTTGTTATTGTTGTTGCTTATTTGACGTTTTTGTTGTTGTTGTTGTTGTTGTTGACGTTGTTGTTGTTGTTGTTTATTTGACGTTGTTGTTGTTGTTTATTTGACGTTGTTGTTATTGTTGTTGTTTATTTGACGTCGTTGTTGTTGTTGTTGTTGTTTATTTGACATTGTTGTTGTTTTTGTTGTTTATTTGACGTTGTTGTTGTTGACGTTGTTATTATTGTTGTTTATTTGACGTTGTTGTTGTTTTTGTTGTTTATTTGACGTTGTTGTTGTTGACGTTGTTATTGTTGTTGTTTATTTGACGTTGTTGTTGTTTATTTGACGTTGTTGTTGTTGTTGTTTATTTGACGTTGTTGTTGTTGTTGTTTATTTGACGTTATTGTTTTTGTTTATTTGACGTTGTTGTTGTTGTTGTTGTTTATTTGACATTGTTGTTGTTGTTTATTTGACGTTGTTGTTGTTGTTGTTGTTTATTTGACGTTGTGGTTGTTGTTGCTTATTAGACGTTGTCGTTGTTGTTGACGTTGTTGTTGTTGTTTATTTGACGTTGTTGTTGTTGTTGTTGTTGTTGACGTTGTTATTGTTGTTCATTTGACATTGTTGTTGTTGTTGTTTATTTGACGGTGTTGTTGTTGTTGTTTATTTGACGTTGTTGTTGTTGTTGACGTTGTTGTTGTTGTTTATTTGACGTTGTTGTTGTTGACGTTGTTGTTGTTGTTGTTGTTTATTTGACGTTGTTGTTGTTGACGTTGTTGTTGTTATTTATTTGACGTTGTTGTTGTTGACGTTGTTGTTGTTGTTGTTGTTTATTTGACGTTGTTGTTATTGTTTATTTGACATTGTTGTTGTTGTTGTTGACGTTGTTGTTGTTGTTTATTTGACGTTGTTGTTGTTGTTGTTTATTTGACATTGTTGTTGTTGACGTTGTTGTTGTTGTTTATTTGACGTTGTTGTTGTTGTTGACGTTGTTGTTGTTGTTTATTTGATGTTGTTGTTGTTGTTGTTTATTTGACGTTGTTGTTGTTATTGTTTATTTGACATTGTTGTTGTTGTTGTTTTTTATTTGACGGTGTTGTTGTTGTTGTTTATTTGACATTATTGTTTTTGTTTATTTGACGTTGTTGTCGTTGTTGTTGACATTGTTGTTGTTGTTGTTGTTTATTTGACGTTGTTGTTGTTGTTGGTGTTGACATAGTTGTTGTTGTTGTTTATTTGACGCTGTTGTTGTTGTTGACGTTGTTTTTTATTTGACGCTGTTGTTGTTGTTGTTTATTTGACGTTGTTGTTGTTGACGTTGTTGTTGTTGTTGTTTATTTGACGCTGTTGTTGTTTATTTGACATTGTTGTTGTTGTTCACGGTGTTGTTGTTGTTGTTTATTTGACATTGTTGTTGTTGTTGTTGACGTTTGTTGTTGTTGTTGTTTATTTGACGTTGTTGTTGTTGTTGTTTATTTGACGTTGTTGTTGTTGACATAGTTATTGTTGTTGTTGTTTATTTGACGTTGTTGTTGTTGTTGTTGACGTTGTTGTTGTTTATTTGACGTTGTTGTTGTTGTTGTTTATTTGACGTTGTTGTTGTTGTTGTTGTTTATTTGACGTTGTTATTGTTGTTGTTGACGTTGTTGTCGTTTATTTGATGTTGTTGTTGTTGTTTATTTGACGTTGTTGTTGTTGTTGTTGTTGTTGTTTATTTGACGTTGTTGTTGTTGTTTATTTGACATTGTTGTTGTTGTTGTTGTTAACGTTGTTGTTGTTGTTGTTGTTGTTGTATATTTGACTTTGTTGTTTTTTTTGACGTTGTTGTTATTGTTGTTGACGTTGTTATTATTGTTTATTTGACGTTGTTGTTGTTGTTGACGTTGTTATTGTTTATTTGACATTGTTGTTGTTGTTGTTGTTGTTTATTTGACATTGTTGTTGTTGTTGTTGATGTTGACCTTGTTGTTGTTGTTGTTGTTTATTTGACGTTGTTGTTGTTGTTGTTTATTTGATGTTGTTGATGTTGTTGTTTATTTGACGTTGTTGTTGTTGTTATTTATTTAACGTTGTTGTTTTTATTTGACGTTGTTGTTGTTGTTGTTGTTGTTGTTTATTTGACGTTGTTGTTGTTGTTTATTTGACGGTGTTGTTGTTGTTGTTGTTTATTTGACGTTATTGTTTTTGTTTATTTGACGTTGTTGTTGTTGTTGTTGACATTGTTGTTGTTGGTGTTTATTTGACGTTGTTGTTATTTGTTGTTGTTGTTTATTTGACGTTGTTATTGTTGTTTATTTGACGTTGTTTTTGTTATTTGACGTTGTTGTTGTTATTATTGTTGTTGTATTTGTTGTTGTTGTTGTTGCTTATTTGACATTGTTGTTGTTGTTGTTGTTTATTTGACGTTGTTGTTGTTGTTGTTTATTTGACGTTGTTATTGTTGTTTATTTGACGTTGTTGTTGTTGTTTATTTGACGTTGTTGTTGTTGTTGACATTGTTGTTGTATTTGTTGTTTATTTGACGTTGTTAATGTTGTTGACGTTGTTGTTGTTATTGTTGTTTATTTCACGTTGTTGTAGTTGTTGTTATTGTTGTTGTTGTTGTTGTTTATTTGACATTGTTATTGTTGTTATTTGTTTGACGTTGTTGTTGTTGTTGTTTATTTGACGTTGTTGTTGTTGTTGTTAATTTGACGTTGTTGTTGTTGTAGTTGTTTATTTGACGTTG
>OX451741.1:290643490-290663490 GCA_948472305.1 Vicia faba
TGACGTTGTTGTTGTTGTTTATTTGACGTTGTGGTTGTTGTTGCTTATTAGACGTTGTCGTTGTTGTTGACGTTGTTGTTGTTGTTGTTGTTTATTTGACGTTGTTGTTGTTGTTGTTGACGTTGTTATTGTTGTCGTTGTTTATTTGATGTTGTTGTTGTTGTTGTTTATTTGACGTTGTTGTTGTTGTTTATTTGACGTTATTGTTGTTGTTGTTGTTTATTTGACACTGTTGTTGTTGTTGTTATTTATTTGACGTTGTTATTGTTGTTGTTTATTTGACGTTGTTGTTGTTGTTGACGTTGTTGTTGTTGTTGTTTATTTGACGTTGTTGTTGTTGTTGACGTTGTTGTTGTTGTTGTTGTTGTTTATTTGACATTGTTGTTGTTGACGTTGTTGTTGTTATTTATTTGACGTTGTTGTTGTTGACGTTGTTGTTGTTGTTGTTGTTGTTTATTTGACGTTGTTGTTGTTGTTTATTTGACATTGTTGTTGTTGTTGTTGACGTTGTTGTTGTTGTTGTTTATTTGACGTTGTTGTTGTTGTTGTTGTTTATTTGACATTGTTGTTGTTGTTGACGTTGTTGTTGTTGTTGTTGTTGTTGTTGTTGTTTATTTGACATTGTTGTTGTTGTTGACGTTGTTGTTGTTGTTTATTTGATGTTGTTGTTGTTGTTGTTTATTTGACGTTGTTGTTGTTATTGTTTATTTGACATTGTTGTTGTTGTTGTTTTTTATTTGACGGTGTTGTTGTTGTTGTTTATTTGACATTATTGTTTTTGTTTATTTGACGTTGTTGTCGTTGTTGTTGACATTGTTGTTGTTGTTGTTTATTTGACGTTGTTGTTGTTGTTGGTGTTGACATAGTTGTTGTTGTTGTTGTTTATTTGACGCTGTTGTTGTTGTTGACGTTGTTGTTTATTTGACGTTGTTGTTGTTGTTGTTTATTTGACGTTGTTGTTGTTGACGTTGTTGTTGTTGTTGTTGTTGTTTATTTGACGTTGTTGTTGTTGTTTATTTGACATTGTTGTTGTTGTTCACGGTGTTGTTGTTGTTGTTGTTTATTTGACATTGTTGTTGTTGTTGTTGACATTGTTGTTGTTGTTGTTGTTGTTGTTTATTTGACGTTGTTGTTGTTGTTGTTTATTTGACGTTGTTGTTGTTGACATATTTATTGTTGTTGTTGTTTATTTGACGTTGTTGTTGTTGTTGACGTTGTTGTTGTTTATTTGACGTTGTTGTTGTTGTTGTTTATTTGACGTTGTTGTTGTTGTTGTTTATTTGACGTTGTTATTGTTGTTGTTGACGTTGTTGTTGTTTATTTGATGTTGTTGTTGTTGTTTATTTGACGTTGTTGTTGTTGTTGTTGTTTTTTATTTGACGTTGTTGTTGTTGTTTATTTGACGTTGTTGTTGTTGTTGTTAACGTTGTTGTTGTTATTGTTGTTGTATATTTGACTTTGTTGTTTTTTTTGACGTTGTTGTTATTGTTGTTGACGTTGTTATTATTGTTTATTTGACGTTGTTGTTGTTGACGTTGTTATTGTTTATTTGACATTGTTGTTGTTGTTGTTGTTGTTTATTTGACATTGTTGTTGTTGTTGTTGATGTTGACCTTGTTGTTGTTGTTGTTGTTGTTTATTTGACGTTGTTTTTGTTGTTGTTTATTTGATGTTGTTGATGTTGTTGTTTATTTGACGTTGTTGTTGTTGTTATTTATTTGACATTGTTGTTGTTATTTGACGTTGTTGTTGTTGTTGTTGTTGTATTTGTTGTTGTTGTTGTTGTTTATTTGACGTTGTTGTTGTTGTTAATTTGACGTTGTTGTTGTTGTAGTTGTTTATTTGACGTTGTTGTTGTCGTTGTTTTTGTTGTTTATTTGACATTGTGTTTGTTTATTTGACGTTGTTGTTGTTGTTGTTGTTTATTTGATGTTGTTGTTGTTGTTGACATTGTTGTTGTTTATTTGACGTTGTTGTTAATGTTGTTGTTGTTATTGTTGTTGTTGCTGTTGTTTATTTGACGTTGTTGTTGTTGTTGTTTATTTGACGTTGTTGTTGTTATTGTTGTTGTTGTTTATTTAACGTTGTTGTTGTTGTTGTTTATTTGACGTTGTTGTTGTTGTTGTTTATTTGACGTTGTTGTTGTTGTTGTTGTTTATTTGACGTTGTTATTGTTGTTGCTTATTTGACGTTGTTGTTGTTGTTGACGTTGTTGTTGTTGTTTATTTGACGTTGTTGTTGTTGTTGTTTATTTGACGTTGTTGTTATTGTTGTTGTTTATTTGACGTCGTTGTTGTTGTTGTTGTTGTTTATTTGACATTGTTGTTGTTTTTGTTGTTTATTTGACGTTGTTGTTGTTGACGTTGTTATTGTTGTTGTTTATTTGACGTTGTTGTTGTTTTTGTTGTTTATTTGACGTTGTTGTTGTTGACGTTGTTATTGTTGTTGTTTATTTGACGTTGTTGTTGTTTATTTGACGTTGTTGTTGTTGTTGTTGTTTATTTGACGTTGTTGTTGTTGTTGTTGTTTATTTGACGTTATTGTTTTTGTTTATTTGACGTTGTTGTTGTTGTTGTTGTTTATTTGACATTGTTGTTGTTGTTTATTTGACGTTGTTGTTGTTTATTTGACGTTGTGGTTGTTGTTGCTTATTAGACGTTGTCGTTGTTGTTGACGTTGTTGTTGTTGTTTATTTGACGTTGTTGTTGTTGTCGACGTTGTTATTGTTGTTCATTTGACGTTGTTGTTGTTGTTGTTTATTTGACGGTGTTGTTGTTGTTGTTTATTTGACGTTGTTGTTGTTGTTGTTTATTTGACGTTGTTGTTGTTGTTTATTTGACGTTGTTGTTGTTGACGTTGTTGTTGTTGTTGTTTATTTGACGTTGTTGTTGTTGTTGTTTATTTGACGTAGTTGTTGTTGTTGACGATGTTGTTGTTGTTGTTGTTTATTTGACGTTGTTGTTGTTTATTTGACGGTGTTGTTGTTGTTGTTGTTGTTTAGTTGACGTTATTGTTTTTGTTTATTTGACGTTGTTGTTGTTGTTGTTGACATTGTTGTTGTTGTTGTTTATTTGACGTTGTTGTTGTTGTTGTTTATTTGACGTTGTTTTTGTTATTTGACGTTGTTGTTGTTATTATTGTTGTTGTATTTGTTGTTGTTGTTGTTGCTTATTTGACATTGTTGTTGTTGTTGTTGTTGTTGTTTATTTGACGTTGTTGTTGCTGTTGTTTATTTGACGGTTATTGTTGTTTATTTGACGTTGTTGTTGTTGTTTATTTGACGTTGTTGTTGTTGTTGTTGACATTGTTGTTGTATTTGTTGTTTATTTGACGTTGTTAATGTTGTTGACGTTGTTGTTGTTATTGTTGTTTATTTCACGTTGTTGTAGTTGTTCTTATTGTTGTTGTTGTTGTTGTTTATTTGACATTGTTGTTGTTGTTATTTGTTTGACGTTGTTGTTGTTGTTGTTTATTTGACGTTGTTGTTGTTGTTGTTTATTTGACGTTGTTGTTGTTGTTATTTATTTGACATTGTTGTTGTTATTTGACGTTGTTGTTGTTGTTGTTGTTGTATTTGTTGTTGTTGTTGTTGTTGTTGTTTATTTGACGTTGTTGTTGTTGTTGTGTTTAATTTGACGTTGTTGTTGTTTATTTGACGTTGTTGTTGTCGTTGTTTTTGTTGTTTATTTGATGTTGCGTTTGTTTATTTGACGTTGTTGTTGTTGTTGTTGTTGTTGTTGTTTATTTGATGTTGTTGTTGTTGTTGACGTTGTTGTTGTTTATTTGACGTTGTTGTTAATGTTGTTGTTGTTATTGTTGTTGTTGCTGTTGTTTATTTGACATTGTTGTTGTTGTTTATTTGACGTTGTTGTTGTTGTTGACGTTGTTGTTGTTGTTTATTTGACGTTGTTGTTGTTGTTGTTTATTTGACGTTGTTGTTGTTGTTGTTTATTTGACATTGTTGTTGGTGTTTATTTGACGTTGTTGTTGTTGACGTTGTTGTTGTTTATTTGACGTTGTTGTTGTTGTTTATTTGACGTAGTTGTTGTTGTTGACGTTGTTGTTGTTGTTTATTTGACGTTGTTGTTGTTGTTGACATAGTTGTTGTTATTGTTGTTTATTGGAGTTTGTTGTTGTTGTTGACGTTGTTGTTGTTTATTTGACGTCGTTGTTGTTGTTCTTGTTGTTGTTTATTTGACGTTGTTGTTGTTGTTTATTTGACGTTGTTGTTGTTTATTTGACGTTGTTGTTGTTGTTAACATTGTTGTTGCTGTTGTATATTTGACTTTGTTGTTTTTGTTGACGTTGTTGTTGACGTTGTTATTGTTGTTTATTTGACGTTGTTGTTGTTGACGTTGTTGTTTTTTATTTGATATTGTTGTTGTTATTGTTGTTGTTGTTGTTTATTTGACATTGTTGTTGTTGTTGATGTTGACGTTGTTGTTGTTGTTGTTTATTTGACATTGTTGTTGTTGTTGTTGTTTATTTGATGTTGTTGTTGTTGTTTATTTGACGTTGTTGTTGTTGTTTATTTGACGTTGTTGGTGTTGACGTTGTTGTTGTTTATTTGACGTTGTTGTTGTTTATTTGACGTAGTTGTTGTTGACGTTGTTGTTGTTGTTTATTTGACGTTTTTGTTGTTGTTGATGTTGTTGTTGTTGTTTATTTGACGTTGTTGTTGTTGTTGTTTATTTGACTTTGTTGTTGTAGTTGTTATTGTTGTTGTTGTTGTTTATTTGACGTTGTTGTTGTTATTGTTTATTTGACGTTGTTGTTGTTGTTGTTGTTGTTTATTTGACGTTGTTGTTGTTGTTAATTTGACGTTGTTGTTGTTGTTTATTTGACGTTGTTGTTGTCGTTGTTTTTGTTGTTTATTTGACGTTGCGTTTGTTTATTTGACGTTGTTGTTGTTGTTGTTGTTTATTTGATGTTGTTGTTGTTGTTGATGTTGTTGTTGTTGTTGTTGTTGTTGTTTATTTGACGTTGTTGTTAATGTTGTTGTTTATTTGACGTTGTTGTTGTTGTTGTTGTTTATTTGACGTTGTTGTTGTTATTGTTGTTGTTGTTGTTGTTGTTTATTTGACGTTGTTGTTGTTGTTGTTGTTTATTTGACGTTGTTGTTGTTGTTGTTGTTTATTTGACGTTGTTATTGTTGTTGCATATTTGACGTTATTGTTGTTGATGTTGTTGTTTTTGTTGTTCATTTGACGTTGTTGTTGTTGTTGTTTATTTGACGTTGTTGTTGTTGTTGTTGTTGTTTATTTGACGTTGTTGTTGTTGTTTATTTGACGTTGTTGTTGTTTATTAGACGTTGTTGTTCTTGTTGTTTATTTGACGTTGTTGTTGTTGTTGTTGTTTATTTAACGTTGTTGTTGTTGTTGTTTATTTGACGTTGTTGTTGTTGTTGTTTATTTGACGTTGTGGTTGTTGTTGCTTATTAGACGTTGTCGTTGTTGTTGACGTTGTTGTTGTTGTTGTTGTTGTTTATTTGACGTTGTTGTTGTTGTTGTTGACGTTGTTATTGTTGACGTTGTTATTGTTGTCGTTGTTTATTTGATGTTGTTGTTGTTGTTGTTTATTTGACGTTGTTGTTGTTGTTTATTTGACGTTATTGTTGTTGTTGTTGTTTATTTGACACTGTTGTTGTTGTTGTTATTTATTTGACGTTGTTATTGTTGTTGTTTATTTGACGTTGTTGTTGTTGTTGACGTTGTTGTTGTTGTTTATTTGACGTTGTTGTTGTTGACGTTGTTGTTGTTGTTGTTTATTTGACGTTGTTGTTGTTGACGTTGTTGTTGTTATTTATTTGACGTTGTTGTTGTTGACGTTGTTGTTGTTGTTGTTGTTTATTTGACGTTGTTGTTGTTGTTGTTGTTTATTTGACATTGTTGTTGTTGTTGTTGACGTTGTTGTTGTTGTTGTTTATTTGACGTTGTTGTTGTTGTTGTTTATTTGACATTGTTGTTGTTGTTGACGTTGTTGTTGTTGTTGTTTATTTGACGTTGTTGTTGTTGTTGACGTTGTTGTTGTTGTTTATTTGATGTTGTTGTTGTTGTTTATTTGACGTTGTTGTTGTTATTGTTTATTTGACATTGTTGTTGTTGTTGTTTTTTATTTGACGGTGTTGTTGTTGTTGTTTATTTGACATTATTGTTTTTGTTTATTTGACGTTGTTGTCGTTGTTGTTGACATTGTTGTTGTTGTTGTTGTTTATTTGACGTTGTTGTTGTTGTTGGTGTTGACATAGTTGTTGTTGTTGTTGTTTATTTGACGCTGTTGTTGTGGTTGACGTTGTTGTTTATTTGACGTTGTTGTTGTTGTTGTTGTTTATTTGACGTTGTTGTTGTTGACGTTGTTGTTGTTGTTGTTTATTTGACGTTGTTGTTGTTTATTTGACATTGTTGTTGTTGTTCACGGTGTTGTTGTTGTTGTTTATTTGACATTGTTGTTGTTGTTGTTGACGTTGTTGTTGTTGTTGTTGTTTATTTGACGTTGTTGTTGTTGTTGTTTATTTGACGTTGTTGTTGTTGACATAGTTATTGTTGTTGTTGTTTATTTGACGTTGTTGTTGTTGTTGTTGACGTTGTTGTTGTTTATTTGACGTTGTTGTTGTTGTTGTTTATTTGACGTTGTTGTTGTTGTTGTTGTTTATTTGACGTTGTTATTGTTGTTGTTGACGTTGTTGTTGTTTATTTGATGTTGTTGTTGTTGTTTATTTGACGTTGTTGTTGTTGTTGTTGTTTATTTGACGTTGTTGTTGTTGTTTATTTGACGTTGTTGTTGTTGTTGTTGTTAACGTTGTTGTTGTTGTTGTATATTTGACTTTGTTGTTTTTTTTGACGTTGTTGTTATTGTTGTTGACGTTGTTATTATTGTTTATTTGACGTTGTTGTTGTTGTTGTTGTTGACGTTGTTATTGTTTATTTGACATTGTTGTTGTTGTTGTTTATTTGACATTGTTGTTGTTGTTGTTGATGTTGACCTTGTTGTTGTTGTTGTTGTTTATTTGACGTTGTTGTTGTTGTTGTTTATTTGATGTTGTTGATGTTGTTGTTTATTTGACGTTGTTGTTGTTGTTATTTATTTAACGTTGTTGTTTTTATTTGACGTTGTTGTTGTTGTTGTTGTTGTTGTTGTTTATTTGACGTTGTTGTTGTTGTTTATTTGACGGTGTTGTTGTTGTTGTTGTTTATTTGACGTTATTGTTTTTGTTTATTTGACGTTGTTGTTGTTGTTGTTGACATTGTTGTTGTTGTTGTTTATTTGACGTTGTTGTTATTTGTTGTTGTTGTTTATTTGACGTTGTTATTGTTGTTTATTTGACGTTGTTTTTGTTATTTGACGTTGTTGTTGTTATTATTGTTGTTGTATTTGTTGTTGTTGTTGTTGTTGTTTATTTGACATTGTTGTTGTTGTTGTTGTTTATTTGACGTTGTTGTTGTTGTTGTTTATTTGACGTTGTTATTGTTGTTTATTTGACGTTGTTGTTGTTGTTTATTTGACGTTGTTGTTGTTGTTGACATTGTTGTTGTATTTGTTGTTTATTTGACGTTGTTAATGTTGTTGACGTTGTTGTTGTTATCGTTGTTTATTTCACGTTGTTGTAGTTGTTGTTATTGTTGTTGTTGTTGTTGTTTATTTGACATTGTTATTGTTGTTATTTGTTTGACGTTGTTGTTGTTGATGTTTATTTGACGTTGTTGTTGTTGTTGTTAATTTGACGTTGTTGTTGTTGTAGTTGTTTATTTGACGTTGTTGTTGTCGTTGTTTTTGTTATTTATTTGACATTGTGTTTGTTTATTTGACGTTGTTGTTGTTGTTGTTGTTGTTTATTTGATGTTGTTGTTGTTGTTGACGTTGTTGTTGTTTATTTGACATTGTTGTTAATGTTGTTGTTGTTATTGTTGTTGTTGCTGTTGTTTATTTGACGTTGTTGTTGTTGTTGTTTATTTGACGTTGTTGTTGTTATTGTTGTTGTTGTTTATTTAACGTTGTTGTTGTTGTTTATTTGACGTTGTTGTTGTTGTTGTTTATTTGACGTTGTTGTTGTTGTTATTTATTTGACGTTGTTATTGTTGTTGCTTATTTGACGTTTTTGTTGTTGTTGTTGTTGTTGTTGACGTTGTTGTTGTTGTTGTTTATTTGACGTTGTTGTTGTTGTTTATTTGACGTTGTTGTTATTGTTGTTGTTTATTTGACGTCGTTGTTGTTGTTGTTGTTGTTTATTTGACATTGTTGTTGTTTTTGTTGTTTATTTGACGTTGTTGTTGTTGACGTTGTTATTGTTGTTGTTTATTTGACGTTGTTGTTGTTTTTGTTGTTTATTTGACGTTGTTGTTGTTGACGTTGTTATTGTTGTTGTTTATTTGACGTTGTTGTTGTTTATTTGACGTTGTTGTTGTTGTTGTTTATTTGACGTTGTTGTTGTTGTTGTTTATTTGACGTTATTGTTTTTGTTTATTTGACGTTGTTGTTGTTGTTGTTGTTTATTTGACATTGTTGTTGTTGTTTATTTGACGTTGTTGTTGTTGTTGTTTATTTGACGTTGTGGTTGTTGTTGCTTATTAGACGTTGTCGTTGTTGTTGACGTTGTTGTTGTTGTTTATTTGACGTTGTTGTTGTTGTTGTTGTTGACGTTGTTATTGTTGTTCATTTGACGTTGTTGTTGTTGTTGTTTATTTGACGGTGTTGTTGTTGTTGTTTATTTGACGTTGTTGTTGTTGTTGACGTTGTTGTTGTTGTTTATTTGACGTTGTTGTTGTTGACGTTGTTGTTGTTGTTGTTGTTTATTTGACGTTGTTGTTGTTGACGTTGTTGTTGTTATTTATTTGACGTTGTTGTTGTTGACGTTGTTGTTGTTGTTGTTGTTTATTTGACGTTGTTGTTATTGTTTATTTGACATTGTTGTTGTTGTTGTTGACGTTGTTGTTGTTGTTTATTTGACGTTGTTGTTGTTGTTGTTTATTTGACATTGTTGTTGTTGACGTTGTTGTTGTTGTTTATTTGACGTTGTTGTTGTTGTTGACGTTGTTGTTGTTGTTTATTTGATGTTGTTGTTGTTGTTGTTTATTTGACGTTGTTGTTGTTATTGTTTATTTGACATTGTTGTTGTTGTTGTTTTTTATTTGACGGTGTTGTTGTTGTTGTTTATTTGACATTATTGTTTTTGTTTATTTGACGTTGTTGTCGTTGTTGTTGACATTGTTGTTGTTGTTGTTGTTTATTTGACGTTGTTGTTGTTGTTGGTGTTGACATAGTTGTTGTTGTTGTTTATTTGACGCTGTTGTTGTTGTTGACGTTGTTGTTTATTTGACGCTGTTGTTGTTGTTGTTTATTTGACGTTGTTGTTGTTGACGTTGTTGTTGTTGTTGTTTATTTGACGCTGTTGTTGTTTATTTGACATTGTTGTTGTTGTTCACGGTGTTGTTGTTGTTGTTTATTTGACATTGTTGTTGTTGTTGTTGACGTTTGTTGTTGTTGTTGTTTATTTGACGTTGTTGTTGTTGTTGTTTATTTGACGTTGTTGTTGTTGACATAGTTATTGTTGTTGTTGTTTATTTGACGTTGTTGTTGTTGTTGTTGACGTTGTTGTTGTTTATTTGACGTTGTTGTTGTTGTTGTTTATTTGACGTTGTTGTTGTTGTTGTTGTTTATTTGACGTTGTTATTGTTGTTGTTGACGTTGTTGTTGTTTATTTGATGTTGTTGTTGTTGTTTATTTGACGTTGTTGTTGTTGTTGTTGTTGTTTATTTGACGTTGTTGTTGTTGTTTATTTGACGTTGTTGTTGTTGTTGTTGTTAACGTTGTTGTTGTTGTTGTTGTTGTATATTTGACTTTGTTGTTTTTTTTGACGTTGTTGTTATTGTTGTTGACGTTGTTATTATTGTTTATTTGACGTTGTTGTTGTTGTTGACGTTGTTATTGTTTATTTGACATTGTTGTTGTTGTTGTTGTTGTTTATTTGACATTGTTGTTGTTGTTGTTGATGTTGACCTTGTTGTTGTTGTTGTTTATTTGACGTTGTTGTTGTTGTTGTTTATTTGATGTTGTTGATGTTGTTGTTTATTTGACGTTGTTGTTGTTGTTATTTATTTAACGTTGTTGTTTTTATTTGACGTTGTTGTTGTTGTTGTTGTTGTTGTTTATTTGACGTTGTTGTTGTTGTTTATTTGACGGTGTTGTTGTTGTTGTTGTTTATTTGACGTTATTGTTTTTGTTTATTTGACGTTGTTGTTGTTGTTGTTGACATTGTTGTTGTTGGTGTTTATTTGACGTTGTTGTTATTTGTTGTTGTTGTTTATTTGACGTTGTTATTGTTATTTATTTGACGTTGTTTTTGTTATTTGACGTTGTTGTTGTTATTATTGTTGTTGTATTTGTTGTTGTTGTTGTTGCTTATTTGACATTGTTGTTGTTGTTGTTGTTTATTTGACGTTGTTGTTGTTGTTGTTTATTTGACGTTGTTATTGTTGTTTATTTGACGTTGTTGTTGTTGTTTATTTGACGTTGTTGTTGTTGTTGACATTGTTGTTGTATTTGTTGTTTATTTGACGTTGTTAATGTTGTTGACGTTGTTGTTGTTATTGTTGTTTATTTCACGTTGTTGTAGTTGTTGTTATTGTTGTTGTTGTTGTTGTTTATTTGACATTGTTATTGTTGTTATTTGTTTGACGTTGTTGTTGTTGTTGTTTATTTGACGTTGTTGTTGTTGTTGTTAATTTGACGTTGTTGTTGTTGTAGTTGTTTATTTGACGTTGTTGTTGTCGTTGTTTTTGTTGTTTATTTGACATTGTGTTTGTTTATTTGACGTTGTTGTTGTTGTTGTTGTTGTTGTTGTTTATTTGATGTTGTTGTTGTTGTTGACATTGTTGTTGTTTATTTGACGTTGTTGTTAATGTTGTTGTTGTTATTGTTGTTGTTGCTGTTGTTTATTTGACGTTGTTGTTGTTGTTGTTTATTTGACGTTGTTGTTGTTATTGTTGTTGTTGTTTATTTAACGTTGTTGTTGTTGTTTATTTGACGTTGTTGTTGTTGTTGTTGTTTATTTGACGTTGTTGTTGTTGTTGTTGTTATTTATTTGACGTTGTTATTGTTGTTGCTTATTTGACGTTGTTGTTGTTGTTGTTAATGTTGACGTTGTTGTTGTTGTTGTTGTTTAATTGACGTTGTTGTTGTTGTTTATTTGACGTTGTTGTTATTGTTGTTGTTTATTTGACGTCGTTGTTGTTGTTGTTGTTTATTTGACATTGTTGTTGTTTTTGTTGTTTATTTGACGTTGTTGTTGTTGACGTTGTTATTGTTGTTGTTTATTTGACGTTGTTGTTGTTTTTGTTGTTTATTTGACGTTGTTGTTGTTGACGTTGTTATTGTTGTTGTTTATTTGACGTTGTTGTTGTTTATTTGACGTTGTTGTTGTTGTTGTTTATTTGACGTTGTTGTTGTTGTTGTTGTTGTTTATTTGACGTTATTGTTTTTGTTTATTTGACGTTGTTGTTGTTGTTGTTTATTTGACATTGTTGTTGTTGTTTATTTGACGTTGTTGTTGTTGTTGTTTATTTGACGTTGTGGTTGTTGTTGCTTATTAGACGTTGTCGTTGTTGTTGACGTTGTTGTTGTTGTTTATTTGACGTTGTTGTTGTTGTTGTTGTTGACGTTGTTATTGTTGTTCATTTGACGTTGTTGTTGTTGTTGTTGTTTATTTGACGGTGTTGTTGTTGTTGTTTATTTGACGTTGTTGTTGTTGTTGTTTATTTGACGTTGTTGTTGTTGTTTATTTGATGTTCTTGTTGTTGACGTTGTTGTTGTTGTTTATTTGACGTTGTTGTTGTTGTTGTTTATTTGACGTAGTTGTTGTTGTTGACGATGTTGTTGTTGTTGTTGTTTATTTGACGTTGTTGTTGTTTATTTGACGGTGTTGTTGTTGTTGTTGTTTAGTTGACGTTATTGTTTTTGTTTATTTGACGTTGTTGATGTTGTTATTGTTGTTGTTGTTGACATTGTTGTTGTTGTTTATTTGACGTTGTTGTTGTTGTTGTTGTTTATTTGACGTTGTTTTTGTTATTTGACGTTGTTGTTGTTATTATTGTTGTTGTATTTGTTGTTGTTGTTGTTGCTTATTTGACATTGTTGTTGTTGTTGTTGTTGTTTATTTGACGTTGTTGTTGCTGTTGTTTATTTGACGTTGTTATTGTTGTTTATTTGACGTTGTTGTTGTTGTTTATTTGACGTTGTTGTTGTTGTTGTTGACATTGTTGTTGTATTTGTTGTTTATTTGACGTTGTTAATGTTGTTGACGTTGTTGTTGTTATTGTTGTTTATTTCACGTTGTTGTAGTTGTTGTTATTGTTGTTGTTGTTGTTGTTGTTTATTTGACATTGTTATTGTTGTTATTTGTTTGACGTTGTTGTTGTTGTTGTTTATTTGACGTTGTTGTTGTTGTTGTTAATTTGACGTTGTTGTTGTTGTAGTTGTTTATTTGACGTTGTTGTTGTCGTTGTTTTTGTTGTTTATTTGACATTGTGTTTGTTTATTTGACGTTGTTGTTGTTGTTGTTGTTGTTTATTTGATGTTGTTGTTGTTGTTGACGTTGTTGTTGTTTATTTGACGTTGTTGTTAATGTTGTTGTTGTTATTGTTGTTGTTGCTGTTGTTTATTTGACGTTGTTGTTGTTGTTGTGTATTTGACGTTGTTGTTGTTATTGTTGTTGTTGTTTATTTAACGTTGTTGTTGTTGTTTATTTGACGTTGTTGTTGTTGTTGTTTATTTGACGTTGTTGTTGTTGTTGTTGTTATTTATTTGACGTTGTTATTGTTGTTGCTTATTTGACGTTGTTGTTGTTGTTGTTGTTGACGTTGTTGTTGTTGTTGTTTATTTGACGTTGTTGTTATTGTTGTTCTTTATTTGACGTCGTTGTTGTTGTTGTTGTTGTTTATTTGACATTGTTGTTGTTTTTGTTGTTTATTTGACGTTGTTGTTGTTGACGTTGTTATTGTTGTTGTTTATTTGACGTTGTTGTTGTTTTTGTTGTTTATTTGACGTTGTTGTTGTTGACGTTGTTATTGTTGTTGTTTATTTGACGTTGTTGTTGTTTATTTGACGTTGTTGTTGTTGTTGTTTATTTGACGTTGTTGTTGTTGTTGTTGTTGTTTATTTGACGTTATTGTTTTTGTTTATTTGACGTTGTTGTTGTTGTTGTTTATTTGACATTGTTGTTGTTGTTTATTTGACGTTATTGTTGTTGTTGTTGTTGTTTATTTGACGTTGTGGTTGTTGTTGCTTATTAGACGTTGTCGTTGTTGTTGACGTTGTTGTTGTTGTTTATTTGACGTTGTTGTTGTTGTTGTTGACGTTGTTATTGTTGTTCATTTGACGTTGTTGTTGTTGTTGTTTATTTGACGGTGTTGTTGTTGTTATTTATTTGACGTTGTTGTTGTTGTTGTTTATTTGACGTTGTTGTTGTTGTTTATTTGATGTTGTTGTTGTTGACGTTGTTGTTGTTGTTTATTTGACGTTGTTGTTGTTGTTTATTTGACGTAGTTGTTGTTGTTGACGATGTTGTTGTTGTTGTTGTTTATTTGACGTTGTTGTTGTTTATTTGACGGTGTTGTTGTTGTTGTTGTTGTTTAGTTGACGTTATTGTTTTTGTTTATTTGACGTTGTTGTTGTTGTTATTGTTGTTGTTGTTGACATTGTTGTTGTTGTTGTTTATTTGACGTTGTTGTTGTTGTTGTTGTTTATTTGACGTTGTTTTTGTTATTTGACGTTGTTGTTGTTATTATTGTTGTTGTATTTGTTGTTGTTGTTGTTGCTTATTTGACATTGTTGTTGTTGTTGTTGTTGTTTATTTGACGTTGTTGTTGCTGTTGTTTATTTGACGTTGTTATTGTTGTTTATTTGACGTTGTTGTTGTTGTTTATTTGACGTTGTTGTTGTTGTTGTTGACATTGTTGTTGTATTTGTTGTTTATTTGACGTTGTTAATGTTGTTGACGTTGTTGTTGTTATTGTTGTTTATTTCACGTTGTTGTAGTTGTTCTTATTGTTGTTGTTGTTGTTGTTGTTTATTTGACATTGTTGTTGTTGTTATTTGTTTGACGTTGTTGTTGTTGTTGTTGTTTATTTGACGTTGTTGTTGTTGTTTATTTGACGTTGTTGTTGTTGTTATTTATTTGACATTGTTGTTGTTATTTGACGTTGTTGTTGTTGTTGTATTTGTTGTTGTTGTTGTTGTTGTTTATTTGACGTTGTTGTTGTTGTTGTGTTTAATTTGACGTTGTTGTTGTTTATTTGACGTTGTTGTTGTTGTTGTTTTTGTTGTTTATTTGACGTTGCGTTTGTTTATTTGACGTTGTTGATGTTGTTGTTGTTGTTGTTTATTTGATGTTGTTGTTGTTGTTGACGTTGTTGTTGTTTATTTGACGTTGTTGTTAATGTTGTTGTTGTTATTGTTGTTGTTGCTGTTGTTTATTTGACGTTGTTGTTGTTGTTTATTTGACGTTGTTGTTGTTATTGTTGTTGTTGTTTATTTAACGTTGTTGTTGTTGTTTATTTGACGTTGTTGTTGTTGTTGTTGTTGTTTATTTGACGTTGTTGTTGTTGTTGTTTATTTGACGTTGTTATTGTTGTTGCTTATTTGACGTTGTTGTTGTTGTTGTTGTTGACGTTGTTGTTGTTGTTGACGTTGTTGTTGTTGTTGTTTATTTGACGTTGTTGTTGTTGTTGTTTATTTGACGTTGTTGTTGATGTTGTTTATTTGACGTTGTTGTTGTTGTTGTTTATTTGACGTTGTTGTTGTTGTTGACGTTGTTGTTGTTGTTGTTGTTTATTTGACGTTGTTGTTGTCGTTGTTGTTGACGTTGTTATTGTTGTTCATTTGACGTTGTTGTTGTTGTTGTTTATTTGACGGTGTTGTTGTTGTTGTTTATTTGACGTTGTTGTTGTTGTTGTTGTTTATTTGACGTTGTTGTTGTTGTTTATTTGACGTTGTTGTTGTTGACGTTGTTGTTGTTGTTGTTGTTTATTTGACGTTGTTGTTGTTGTCGTTTATTTGACGTAGCTGTTGTTGTTGACGTTGTTGTTGTTGTGGTTGTTGTTTATTTGACGTTGTTGTTGTTGTTGACATAGTTGTTGTTGTTGTTGTTGTTGACGTTGTTGTTGTTTATTTGAGGTTGTTGTTGTTGTTGTTCTTGTTGTTGTTTATTTGACTATGTTGTTGTTGTTGTTGTATATTTGACTTTGTTGTTTTTGTCGACGTTGTTGTTGTTGTTGTTGACGTTGTTATTGTTGTTTATTTGACGTTGTTGTTGTTGACGTTGTTGTTTTTTATTTGACATTGTTGTTGTTGTTTATTTGACGTTTTTGTTGTTGTTGATGTTGTTGTTGTTGTTCATTTGACGTTGTTTTGTATTGTTTATTTGACGTTGTTGTTGTTGTTGTTTATTTGACTTTGTTGTTGTTGTTATTGTTGTTGTTGTTGTTGTTTATTTGACGTTGTTGTTGTTGTTGTTTATTTGACGTTGTTATTGTTGTTTATTTGACGTTGTTTTTGTTATTTGACGTTGTTGTTATTATTGTTGTTGTATTTGTTGTTGTTGTTGTAGCTTATTTGACATTGTTGTTGTTGTTGTTGTTTATTTGACGTTGTTGTTGCTGTTGTTTATTTGACGTTGTTATTGTTGTTTATTTGACATTGTTGTTGTTGTTGTTTATTTGACGTTGTTGTTGTTGTTGACATTGTTGTTGTATTTGTTGTTTATTTGACGTTGTTAATGTTGTTGACGTTGTTGTTGTTATTGTTGTTTATTTCACGTTGTTGTAGTTGTTGTTATTGTTGTTGTTGTTGTTTATTTGACATTGTTGTTGTTGTTATTTGTTTGACGTTGTTGTTGTTGTTGTTGTTTATTTGACGTTGTTGTTGTTGTTGTTGTTTATTTGACGTTGTTGTTGTTATTTATTTGACATTGTTGTTGTTATTTGACGTTGTTGTTGTTGTTGTTGTATTTGTTGTTGTTGTTGTTGTTATTGTATTTGTTGTTGTTGTTGTTTATTTGACGTTGTTGTTGTTGTTAATTTGACGTTGTTGTTGTTGTTGTTTATTTGACGTTGTTGTTGTCGTTGTTTTTGTTGTTTATTTGACGGTGCGTTTGTTTATTTGACGTTGTTGTTGTTGTTGTTTATTTGATGTTGTTGTTGTTGTTGATGTTGTTGTTGTTGTTGTTTATTTGATGTTGTTGTTAATGTTGTTGTTTATTTGACGTTGTTGTTGTTGTTGTTGTTTATTTGACGTTGTTGTTGTTATTGTTGTTGTTGTTTATTTAACGTTGTTGTTGTTGTTGTTTATTTGACGTTGTTGTTGTTGTTGTTGTTTATTTGACGTTGTTGTTGTTGTTGTTGTTTATTTGACGTTGTTATTGTTGTTGCTTATTTGACGTTGTTGTTGTTGTTGACGTTGTTGTTGTTGTTGTTGTTGTTCATTTGACGTTGTTGTTGTTGTTGTTTATTTGACGTTGTTGTTGTTGTTGTTGTTGTTTATTTGACGTTGTTGTTGTTTTTGTTATTTATTTGACGTTGTTGTTGTTGACGTTGTTGTTGTTGTTTATTTGACGTTGTTGTTGTTGTTGTTGTTTATTTGACGTTGTTGTTGTTGTTTATTTGACGTTGTTGTTGTTGTTGTTTATTTGACGTTGTTGTTGTTGTTGACATTGTTGTTGTATTTGTTGTTTATTTGACGTTGTTAATGTTGTTGACGTTGTTGTTGTTATTGTTGTTTATTTCACGTTGTTGTAGTTGTTGTTATTGTTGTTGTTGTTGTTGTTGTTGTTTATTTGACATTGTTGTTGTTGTTATTTGTTTGACGTTGTTGTTGTTGTTGTTTATTTGACGTTGTTGTTGTTGTTGTTGTTGTTGTTGTTTATTTGACGTTGTTGTTGTTGTTATTTATTTGACATTGTTGTTGTTATTTGACGTTGTTGTTGTTGTTGTATTTGTTGTTGTTGTTGTTATTGTATTTGTTGTTGTTGTTGTTGTTGTTGTTTATTTGACGTTGTTGTTGTTGTTAATTGGACGTTGTTGTTGTTGTTGTTGTTTATTTGACGTTGTTGTTGTCGTTGTTTTTGTTGTTTATTTGACGTTGCGTTTGTTTATTTGACGTTGTTGTTGTTGTTGTTGTTTATTTGATGTTGTTGTTGTTGTTGATGTTGTTGTTGTTGTTTATTTGATGTTGTTGTTAATGTTGTTGTTTATTTGACGTTGTTGTTGTTGTTGTTGTTGTTTATTTGACGTTGTTGTTGTTATTGTTGTTGTTGTTTATTTATCGTTGTTGTTGTTTATTTGACGTTGTTGTTGTTGTTGTTGTTTATTTGACGTTGTTGTTGTTGTTGTTGTTTATTTGACGTTGTTATTGTTGTTGCGTATTTGACGTTGTTGTTGTTGTTGACGTTGTTGTTGTTGTTGTTATTGTTGTTCATTTGACGTTGTTGTTGTTGTTGTTTATTTGACGTTGTTGTTGTTGTTGTTGTTGTTGTTGTTTATTTGACGTTGTTGTTGTTTTTGTTATTTATTTGACGTTGTTGTTGTTGACGTTGTTGTTGTTGTTGTTTATTTGACGTTGTTGTTGTTGTTGTTTATTTGACGTTGTTGTTGTTGTTTATTTGACGTTGTTGTTGTTGTTGTTTATTTGACGTTGTTGTTGTTGTTGTTTATTTAACGTTGTTGCTGTTGTTGTTGTTTATTTGACGTCGTTGTTGTTGTTGTTTATTTGACGTTGTGGTTGTTGTTGCTTATTAGACGTTGTCGTTGTTGTTGATGTTGTTGTTGTTGTTTATTTGACGTTGTTGTTGTTGTTGTTGACGTTGTTATTGTTGTCGTTGTTTATTTGATGTTGTTGTTGTTGTTGTTTATTTGACGTTGTTGTTGTTGTTGTTTATTTGACGTTATTGTTGTTGTTGTTTTTTATTTGACACTGTTGTTGTTGTTGTTATTTATTTGACGTTGTTATTGTTGTTGTTTATTTGACGTTGTTGTTGTTGTTGACGTTGTTGTTGTTGTTTATTTGACGTTGTTGTTGTTGTTGTTGACGTTGTTGTTGTTGTTGTTGTTTATTTGACGTTGTTGTTGTTGACGTTGTTGTTGTTATTTATTTGACGTTGTTGTTGTTGACGTTGTTGTTGTTGTTGTTGTTTATTTGATGTTGTTGTTGTTGTTGTTTATTTGACATTGTTGTTGTTGTTGTTGACGTTGTTGTTGTTGTTGTTTATTTGACGTTGTTGTTGTTGTTTATTTGACATTGTTGTTGTTGTTGACGTTGTTGTTGTTGTTGTTGTTGTTGTTTATTTGACGTTGTTGTTGTTGTTGACGTTGTTGTTGTTGTTTATTTGATGTTGTTGTTGTTGTTGTTTATTTGACGTTGTTGTTGTTTATTTGACATTGTTGTTGTTGTTGTTTATTTGACGGTGTTGTTGTTGTTGTTTATTTGACATTATTGTTTTTGTTTATTTGACGTTGTTGTCGTTGTTGTTGACATTGTTGTTGTTGTTGTTGTTTATTTGACGTTGTTGTTGTTGTTGTGTTGACATAGTTGTTGTTGTTGTTGTTTATTTGACGCTGTTGTTGTTGTTGTTGTTGTTGACGTTGTTGTTTATTTGACGTTATTGTTGTTATTGTTTATTTGACGTTGTTGTTGTTGATGTTGTTGTTGTTGTTTATTTGACGTTGTTGTTGTTTATTTGACATTGTTGTTGTTGTTGACGGTGTTGTTGTTGTTGTTTATTTGACATTGTTGTTGTTGTTGTTAACGTTGTTGTTGTTGTTTATTTGACGTTGTTGTTGTTGTTGTTTATTTGACGTTGTTGTTGTTGTTGTTGTTTATTTGACGTTGTTGTTGTTGTTTATTTGACGTTGTTGTTGTTGACGTTGTTGTCGTTGTTTATTTGACGTTGTTGTTGTTGTTGACATAGTTGTTGTTGTTGTTGTTTATTTGACGTTGTTGTTGTTGTTGACGTTGTTGTTGTTTATTTAACGTTGTTGTTGTTGTTGTTGTTTATTTGACGTTGTTGTTGTTGTTGTTATTGTTGTTTATTTGACGTTGTTGTTGTTGTTGTTGTTGTTAACGTTGTTGTTATTTATTTGACGTTGTTGTTGTTGATGTTTATTTGACATTGTTGTTGTTGTTGTTTATTTGACGTTGTTGTTGTTGTTGTTTATTTGACGTTGTTGTTGTTGTTAACGTTGTTGTTGTTGTTGTTGTTAACGTTGTTGTTGTTGTTGTTGTATATTTGACTGTGTTGTTTTTGTTGACGTTGTTGTTGTTGTTGTTGACGTTGTTATTGTTGTTGTTTATTTGACGTTGTTGTTGTTTATTTGACGTTGTTGTTGTTGTTGTTTATTTGACGTTGTTGTTGTTGTTGTTGTTTATTTGACGTTATTGTTTTTGTTTATTTGACGTTGTTGTTGTTGTTGTTTATTTGACATTGTTGTTGTTGTTTATTTGACGTTATTGTTGTTGTTGTTGTTTATTTGACGTTGTGGTTGTTGTTGCTTATTAGACGTTGTCGTTGTTGTTGACGTTGTTGTTGTTGTTTATTTGACGTTGTTGTTGTTGTTGTTGTTGACGTTGTTATTGTTGTTCATTTGACGTTGTTGTTGTTGTTGTTTATTTGACGGTGTTGTTGTTGTTATTTATTTGACGTTGTTGTTGTTGTTGTTTATTTGACGTTGTTGTTGTTGTTTATTTGATGTTGTTGTTGTTGACGTTGTTGTTGTTGTTTATTTGACGTTGTTGTTGTTGTTGTTTATTTGACGTAGTTGTTGTTGTTGACGATGTTGTTGTTGTTGTTGTTTATTTGACGTTGTTGTTGTTTATTTGACGGTGTTGTTGTTGTTGTTGTTTAGTTGACGTTATTGTTTTTGTTTATTTGACGTTGTTGTTGTTGTTATTGTTGTTGTTGTTGACATTGTTGTTGTTGTTGTTTATTTGACGTTGTTGTTGTTGTTGTTGTTGTTTAT
>OX451741.1:290665990-290678490 GCA_948472305.1 Vicia faba
TTGTTGTTGTTTATTTGACGTTGTTGTTGTTATTGTTGTTGTTGTTTATTTAACGTTGTTGTTGTTGTTGTTTATTTGACGTTGTTGTTGTTGTTGTTGTTTATTTGACGTTGTTGTTGTTGTTGTTGTTTATTTGACGTTGTTATTGTTGTTGCTTATTTGACGTTGTTGTTGTTGTTGACGTTGTTGTTGTTGTTGTTGTTGTTGTTCATTTGACGTTGTTGTTGTTGTTGTTTATTTGACGTTGTTGTTGTTGTTGTTGTTGTTGTTTATTTGACGTTGTTGTTGTTTTTGTTATTTATTTGACGTTGTTGTTGTTGACGTTGTTGTTGTTGTTTATTTGACGTTGTTGTTGTTGTTGTTGTTTATTTGACGTTGTTGTTGTTGTTTATTTGACGTTGTTGTTGTTGTTGTTGTTTATTTGACGTTGTTGTTGTTGTTGACATTGTTGTTGTATTTGTTGTTTATTTGACGTTGTTAATGTTGTTGACGTTGTTGTTGTTATTGTTGTTTATTTCACGTTGTTGTAGTTGTTGTTATTGTTGTTGTTGTTGTTGTTGTTGTTTATTTGACATTGTTGTTGTTGTTATTTGTTTGACGTTGTTGTTGTTGTTGTTGTTTATTTGACGTTGTTGTTGTTGTTGTTGTTGTTGTTGTTGTTTATTTGACGTTGTTGTTGTTGTTATTTATTTGACATTGTTGTTGTTATTTGACGTTGTTGTTGTTGTTGTATTTGTTGTTGTTGTTGTTATTGTATTTGTTGTTGTTGTTGTTGTTGTTTATTTGACGTTGTTGTTGTTGTTAATTGGACGTTGTTGTTGTTGTTGTTTATTTGACGTTGTTGTTGTCGTTGTTTTTGTTGTTTATTTGACGTTGCGTTTGTTTATTTGACGTTGTTGTTGTTGTTGTTTATTTGATGTTGTTGTTGTTGTTGATGTTGTTGTTGTTGTTTATTTGATGTTGTTGTTAATGTTGTTGTTTATTTGACGTTGTTGTTGTTGTTGTTGTTTATTTGACGTTGTTGTTGTTATTGTTGTTGTTGTTTATTTAACGTTGTTGTTGTTTATTTGACGTTGTTGTTGTTGTTGTTGTTTATTTGACGTTGTTGTTGTTGTTGTTGTTTATTTGACGTTGTTATTGTTGTTGCTTATTTGACGTTGTTGTTGTTGTTGACGTTGTTGTTGTTGTTGTTGTTGTTATTGTTGTTCATTTGACGTTGTTGATGTTGTTGTTGTTGTTGTTTATTTGACGTTGTTGTTGTTGTTGTTGTTGTTGTTTATTTGACGTTGTTGTTGTTTTTGTTATTTATTTGACGTTGTTGTTGTTGACGTTGTTGTTGTTGTTGTTGTTTATTTGACGTTGTTGTTGTTGTTGTTTATTTGACGTTGTTGTTGTTGTTTATTTGACGTTGTTGTTGTTGTTGTTTATTTGACGTTGTTGTTGTTGTTGTTTATTTAACGTTGTTGCTGTTGTTGTTGTTTATTTGACGTCGTTGTTGTTGTTGTTTATTTGACGTTGTGGTTGTTGTTGCTTATTAGACGTTGTCGTTGTTGTTGATGTTGTTGTTGTTGTTTATTTGACGTTGTTGTTGTTGTTGTTGACGTTGTTATTGTTGTCGTTGTTTATTTGATGTTGTTGTTGTTGTTGTTTATTTGACGTTGTTGTTGTTGTTGTTTATTTGACGTTATTGTTGTTGTTGTTTTTTATTTGACACTGTTGTTGTTGTTGTTATTTATTTGACGTTGTTATTGTTGTTGTTTATTTGACGTTGTTGTTGTTGTTGACGTTGTTGTTGTTGTTTATTTGACGTTGTTGTTGTTGTTGTTGACGTTGTTGTTGTTGTTGTTTATTTGACGTTGTTGTTGTTGACGTTGTTGTTGTTATTTATTTGACGTTGTTGTTGTTGACGTTGTTGTTGTTGTTGTTGTTTATTTGATGTTGTTGTTGTTGTTTATTTGACATTGTTGTTGTTGTTGTTGACGTTGTTGTTGTTGTTGTTTATTTGACGTTGTTGTTGTTGTTTATTTGACATTGTTGTTGTTGTTGACGTTGTTGTTGTTGTTGTTGTTGTTTATTTGACGTTGTTGTTGTTGTTGACGTTGTTGTTGTTGTTTATTTGATGTTGTTGTTGTTGTTGTTTATTTGACGTTGTTGTTGTTTATTTGACATTGTTGTTGTTGTTGTTTATTTGACGGTGTTGTTGTTGTTGTTTATTTGACATTATTGTTTTTGTTTATTTGACGTTGTTGTCGTTGTTGTTGACATTGTTGTTATTGTTGTTGTTTATTTGACGTTGTTGTTGTTGTTGTTGTGTTGACATAGTTGTTGTTGTTGTTGTTTATTTGACGCTGTTGTTGTTGTTGTTGTTGTTGACGTTGTTGTTTATTTGACGTTATTGTTGTTATTGTTTATTTGACGTTGTTGTTGTTGATGTTGTTGTTGTTGTTTATTTGACGTTGTTGTTGTTTATTTGACATTGTTGTTGTTGTTGACGGTGTTGTTGTTGTTGTTTATTTGACATTGTTGTTGTTGTTGTTAACGTTGTTGTTGTTGTTTATTTGACGTTGTTGTTGTTGTTGTTTATTTGACGTTGTTGTTGTTGTTGTTGTTTATTTGACGTTGTTGTTGTTGACGTTGTTGTCGTTGTTTATTTGACGTTGTTGTTGTTGTTGACATAGTTGTTGTTGTTGTTGTTTATTTGACGTTGTTGTTGTTGTTGACGTTGTTGTTGTTTATTTAACGTTGTTGTTGTTGTTGTTGTTTATTTGACGTTGTTGTTGTTGTTGTTATTGTTGTTTATTTGACGTTGTTGTTGTTGTTGTTGACGTTGTTGTTATTTATTTGACGTTGTTGTTGTTGATGTTTATTTGACGTTGTTGTTGTTGTTGTTTATTTGACGTTGTTGTTGTTGTTGTTTATTTGACGTTGTTGTTGTTGTTAACGTTGTTGTTGTTGTTGTTGTTGTTAACGTTGTTGTTGTTGTTGTTGTATATTTGACTGTGTTGTTTTTGTTGACGTTGTTGTTGTTGTTGTTGACGTTGTTATTATTGTTTATTTGACGTTGTTGTTGTTGACGTTGTTGTTGTTTATTTGACATTGTTGTTGTTGTTGTTTATTTGACATTGTTGTTGTTGTTGATGTTGACCTTGTTGTTGTTGTTGTTTATTTGACGTTGTTGTTGTTGTTGTTGTTGTTGTTTATTTGATGTTGTTGATGTTGTTGTTTATTTGACGTTGTTGTTGTTGTTTTTTATTTGACGTTGTTGTTGTTATTTGACGTTGTTGTTGTTTATTTGACGTTGTTGTTGTTGTTGTTTATTTGACGTTGTTGTTGTTGTTGTTGTTGTTTATTTGACATTGTTGTTGGTGTTTATTTGACGTTGTTGTTGTTGACGTTGTTGTTGTTTATTTGACGTTGTTGTTGTTGTTTATTTGACGTAGTTGTTGTTGTTGACGTTGTTGTTGTTGTTGTTGTTGTTTATTTGACGTTGTTGTTGTTGTTGACATAGTTGTTGTTATTGTTGTTTATTGGAGGATGTTGTTGTTGTTGACGTTGTTGTTGTTTATTTGACGTTGTTGTTGTTGTTCTTGTTGTTGTTTATTTGACGTTGTTGTTGTTGTTTATTTGACGTTGTTGTTGTTGTTTATTTGACGTTGTTGTTGTTGTTGTTAACATTGTTGTTGCTGTTGTATATTTGACTTTGTTGTTTTTGTTGACGTTGTTGTTGTTGTTGTTGACGTTGTTATTGTTGTTTATTTGACGTTATTGTTGTTGACGTTGTTGTTTTTTAATTGATATTGTTGTTGTTATTGTTGTTGTTGTTGTTTATTTGACATTGTTGTTGTTGTTGATGTTGACGTTGTTGTTGTTGTTTATTTGACATTGTTGTTGTTGTTGTTGTTGTTTATTTGATGTTGTTGTTGTTGTTTATTTGACGTTGTTGTTGTTGTTTATTTGACGTTGTTGTTGTTGACGTTGTTGTTGTTTATTTGACGTTGTTGTTGTTGTTTATTTGACGTAGTTGTTGTTGACGTTGTTGTTGTTGTTTATTTGACGTTTTTGTTGTTGTTGATGTTGTTGTTGTTGTTTATTTGACGTTGTTGTTGTTGTTGTTGTTTATTTGACTTTGTTGTTGTAGTTGTTATTGTTGTTGTTGTTGTTGTTTATTTGACGTTGTTTTTGTTATTTGACGTTGTTGTTATTGTTGTTATTGTTGTTGTATTTGTTGTTGTTGTTGTTGCTTATTTGACATTGTTGTTGTTGTTGTTGTTGTTTATTTGACGTTGTTGTTGTTGTTGTTTATTTGACGTTGTTGTTATTGTCGTTTATTTGACGTTGCTGTTCTTGTTGTTGTTTATTTGACGTTGTTGTTGTTGTTGTTTATTTGACATTGTTGTTGTTGTTTATTTAACGTTGTTGTTGTTGTTGTTTATTTGACGTTGTTGTTGTTGTTTATTTGACGTTGTTGTTGTTGTTGTTGTTTATTTGACATTGTGAATGTTGTTACTTATTTGACGTTGTCGTTGTTGTTGACATTGTTGTTGTTGTTTTTGTTTATTTGATGTTGTTGTTGTTGTTGTTGTTGACGTTGTTATTGTTGTCGTTATTTATTTGACGTTATTGTTGTTGTTCATTTGACGTTGTTGTTGTTTATTTGACGGTGTTGTTGTTGTTGTTATTTATTTGACGTTGTTGTTGTTGTTGTTGTTTATTTGACGTTGTTGTTGTTGTTTATTTGACGTTGTTGTTGTTGACGTTGTTGTTGTTGTTTATTTGACGTTGTTGTTGTTGTTTATTTGACGTAGTTGTTGTTGTTGACGTTGTTGTTGTTGTTGTTTATTTGACGTTGTTGTTGTTGTTGACATAGTTGTTGTTGTTGTTTATTTGACGTTGTTGTTGTTGACGTTGTTGTTGTTTATTTGACGTGGTTGTTGTTGTTGTTCTTGTTGTTGTTTATTTGACGTTGTGTTGTTGTTGTATATTTGACTTTGTTGTTTTTGTTGACGTTGTTGTTGTTGTTGACGTTGTTATTGTTGTTTATTTGACGTTGTTGTTGTTGACGTTGTTGTTTTTTATTTGACATTGTTGTTGTTGTTTATTTGACGTTTTTGTTGTTGTTGATGTTGTTGTTGTTGTTCATTTGACGTTGTTGTTATTGTTTATTTGACGTTGTTGTTGTTGTTATGGTTTATTTGACTTTGTTGTTGTTGTTATTGTTGTTGTTGTTGTTGTTTATTTTACGTTGTTGTTGTTTATTTGACGTTGTTGTTGTTGTTTATTTGACGTTGTTGTTGTTGTTGTTTATTTGACGTTGTTGTTGTTGATATTATTTATTTGACGTTGTTGTTGTTGTTTATTTGACATTGTTGTTATTGTTGTTGTTGTTGTTTATTTGACGTTGTTATTGTTGTTTATTTGACGTTGTTTTTGTTATTTGACGTTGTTGTTATTATTGTTGTTGTATTTGTTGTTGTTGTTGTTGTTGTTGCTTATTTGACATTGTTGTTGTTGTTGTTGTTTATTTGACGTTGTTGTGGCTGTTGTTTATTTGACGTTGTTATTGTTGTTTATTTGACGTTGTTGTTGTTGTTTATTTGACGTTGTTGTTGTTGTTGACATTGTTGTTGTATTTGTTGTTTATTTGACGTTGTTAATGTTGTTGACGTTGTTATTGTTATTGTTGTTTATTTCACGTTGTTGTAGTTGTTGTTATTGTTGTTGTTGTTGTTATTTATTTGACATTGTTGTTGTTGTTATTTGTTTGACGTTGTTGTTGTTGTTGTTTATTTGACGTTGTTGTTGTTGTTGTTGTTGTTTATTTGACGTTGTTGTTGTTATTTATTTGACATTGTTGTTGTTATTTGACGTTGTTGTTGTTGTTGTATTTGTTGTTGTTGTTGTTGTTGTTGTTTATTTGACGTTGTTGTTGTTGTTGATTTTAATTTGACGTTGTTGTTGTTGTTGTTGTTGTTTATTTGACGTTGTTGTTGTCGTTGTTTTTGTTGTTTATTTGACGTTGCGTTTGTTTATTTGACGTTGTTGTTGTTTATTTGATGTTGTAGTTGTTGTTGTTGACGTTGTTGTTGTTTATTTGACGTTGTTGTTAATGTTGTTGTTGTTATTGTTGTTGTTGCTGTTGTTTATTTGACGTTGTTGTTGTTGTTGTTTATTTGACGTTGTTGTTGTTATTGTTGTTGTTGTTTATTTAACGTTGTTGTTGTTGTTGTTTATTTGACGTTGTTGTTGTTGTTGTTGTTTATTTGACGTTGTTATTGTTGTTGCTTATTTGACGTTGTTGTTGTTGTTGACGTTGTTGTTGTTGTTGATTATTTGACGTTGTTGTTTATTTGACGTTGTTGTTGTTGTTTATTTGACGTTGTTGCTGTTGTTGTTTATTTGACGTTGTTGTTGTTTTTGTTGTTTATTTGACGTTGTTGTTATTGACGTTGTTGTTGTTGTTTATTTGACGTTGTTGTTGTTTATTTGACGTTGTTGTTGTTGTTTATTTGACTTTGTTGTTGTTGTTTATTTGACGTTGTTATTGTTGTTTATTTAACGTTGTTGTTGTTGTTGTTGTTTACTTGACGTTGTTGTTGTTGTTTATTTGACGTTGTTGTTGTTGTTTATTTGACGTTGTGGTTGTTGTTGCTTATTTGACGTTGTCCTTGTTATTGACGTTGTTGTTGTTGGTGTTTATTTGACGTTGTTGTTGTTGTTGTTGTTGACGTTGTTATTGTTGTCGTTGTTTATTTGACGTTGTTGTTGTTGTTGTTGTTTATTTGACGTTGTTGTTGTTGTTTATTTGACGTTGTTGTTGTTTATTTGACGTTGTTGTTATTGTTGTTGTTATTTATTTGACGTTGTTATTGTTGTTGTTTATTTGACGTTGTTGTTGTTGTTGACGTTGTTGTTGTTGTTTATTTGACGTTGTTGTTGTTGTTGACGTTGTTGTTGTTGTTGTTGTTGTTTATTTGACGTTGTTGTTGTTGACGTTGTTGTTGTTATTTATTTGACGTTGTTGTTATTATTTATTTGACGTTGTTGTTGTTGTTGTTTATTTGACATTGTTTTTGTTATTGTTGACGTTGTTGTTGTTGTTGTTTATTTGACGTTGTTGTTGTTGTTGTTGTTTATTTGACATTGTTGTTGTTGTTGACGTTGTTGTTGTTGTTGTTGTTGTTTATTTGACGTTGTTGTTGTTGACGTTGTTGTTGTTGTTTATTTGATGTTGTTGTTGTTGTTTATTTGACGTTGTTATTGTTGTTGTTTATTTGACATTGTTGTTGTTGTTTATTTGACGGTGTTGTTGTTGTTGTTGTTGTTTATTTGACATTATTGTTTTTGTTTATTTGACGTTGTTGTTGTTGTTGTTGTTTACATTGTTGTTGTTGTTGTTTATTTGACGTTGTTGTTGTTGTTGGTGTTGACATAGTTGTTGTTGTTGTTGTTTATTTGACGATGTTGTTGTTGTTGACGTTGTTGTTTATTTGACGTTGTTGTTGTTGTTTATTTGACGTTGTTGTTGTTGACGTTGTTGTTGTTGTTGTTTATTTGACGTTGTTGTTGTTTATTTGACATTGTTGTTGTTGTTGACGGTGTTGTTGTTGTTGTTGTTGTTTATTTGACATTGTTGTTGTTGTTGTTGTTGTTGACGTTGTTGTTGTTGTTGTTGTTTATTTGACGTTGTTGTTGTTGTTTATTTGACGTTGTTGTTGTTGTTGTTTATTTGACGTTGTTGTTGTTGTTTATTTGACGTTGTTGTTGTTGACGTTGTTGTTGTTGTTTATTTGACGTTGTTGTTGTTGTTGACATAGTTGTTGTTGTTGTTGTTTATTTGACGTTGTTGTTGTTGTTGACGTTGTTGTTGTTTATTTGACGTTGTTGTTGTTGTTGTTGTTTATTTGACGTTGTTGTTGTTGTTGTTGTTGTTGTTGTTGTTTATTTGACGTTGTTGTTGTTGTTTATTTGACGTTGTTGTTGTTGTTGTTTATTTGACGTTGTTGTTGTTGTTGTTTATTTGACGTTATTGTTGTTGTTGTTGTTTATTTGACGTTGTTGTTGTTGTTGTTAACGTTGTTGTTGTTGTTGTATATTTGACTTTGTTGTTTTTGTTGACGTTGTTGTTGTTGTTGTTGACGTTGTTACTATTGTTTATTTGACGTTGTTGTTGTTGATGTTGTTGTTGTTTATTTGACATTGTTGTTGTTGTTGTTGTTTATTTGAACTTGTTGTTGTTGTTGTTGATGTTGACCTTGTTGTTGTTGTTATTTATTTGACGTTGTTGTTGTTGTTGTTTATTTGATGTTGTTGATGTTGTTGTTTTTTTGACGTTGTTGTTGTTGTTTATTTGACGTTGTTGTTGTTATTTGACGTTGTTGTTGTTGTTGTTGTGGTTTATTTGACGTTGTTGTTGTTGTTTATTTGACGGTGTTGTTGTTGTTGTTGTTGTTTATTTGACGTTATTGTTTTTGTTTATTTGACGTTGTTGTTGACATTGTTGTTGTTGTTGTTGTTTATTTGACGTTGTTGTTGTGGTTGTTGGTGTTGACATAGTTGTTGTTGTTGTTGTTTATTTGACGTTGTTGTTGTTGTTGTTGACGTTGTTGTTATTGTTGTTTATTTGACGTTGTTGTTGTTGTTGTTGTTGTTGTTGTTTATTTGACGTTGTTGTAGTTGTTGTTTATTTGACATTGTTGTTGGTGTTTATTTGACGTTGTTGTTGTTGACATTGTTGTTGTTGTTGTTTATTTGACGTTGTTGTTGTTGTTTATTTGACGTAGTTGTTGTTGTTGACGTTGTTGTTGTTGTTGTTTATTTGACGTTGTTGTTGTTGACATAGTTGTTGTTATTGTTGTTTATTTGACGTTGTTGTTGTTGTTGACGTTGTTGTTGTTTATTTGACGTTGTTGTTGTTGTTCTTGTTGTTGTTTATTTGACGTTGTTGTTGTTGTTTATTTGACGTTGTTGTTGTTGTTGTTAACGTTGTTGTTGCTGTTGTATAGTTGACTTTGTTGTTGTTGTTGACGTTGTTGTTGTTGTTGACGTTGTTATTGTTGTTTATTTGACGTTGTTGTTGTTGTTGACGTTGTTGTTTTTTATTTGATATTGTTGTTGTTATTGTTGTTGTTGTTGTTTATTTGACATTGTTGTTGTTGTTGATGTTGACGTTGTTGTTGTTGTTGTTGTTTATTAGACGTTGTTGTTGTTGTTTATTTGATGTTGTTGTTGTTGTTTATTTGACGTTGTTGTTGTTGTTGTTGTTTATTTGACGTTGTTGTTGTTGACGTTGTTGTTGTTTATTTGACGTTGTTGTTGTTGTTTATTTGACGTAGTTGTTGTTGACTTTGTTGTTGTTGTTTATTTGACGTTTTTGTTGTTGTTGATGTTGTTGTTGTTGTTTATTTGACGTTGTTGTTGTTGTTGTTATTGTTGTTGTTTATTTGACTTTGTTGTTGTAGTTGTTATTGTTGTTGTTGTTGTTTATTTGACGTTGTTGTTGTTATTGTTTATTTGACGTTGTTGTTGTTGTTGTTGTTGTTTATTTGACGTTGTTGTTGTTGATGTTATTTATTTGACGTTGTTGTTGTTGTTGTTTATTTGACGTTGTTGTTGTTGTTGTTGTTGTTTATTTGACGTTGTTATTGTTGTTTATTTGACGTTGTTTTTGTTATTTGACGTTGTTGTTATTGTTGTTATTGTTATTGTATTTGTTGTTGTTGTTGTTGCTTATTTGACATTGTTGTTGTTGTTGTTGTTTATTTGACGTTGTTGTTGCTGTTGTTTATTTGACGTTGTTGTTATTGTTGTTTATTTGACGTTGTTGTTCTTGTTGTTGTTTATTTGACGTTGTTGTTGTTGTTTATTTGACATTGTTGTTGTTGTTTATTTAACGTTGTTGTTGTTGTTGTTTATTTGACGTTGTTGTTGTTGTTTATTTGACGTTGTTGTTGTTGTTGTTCATTTGACATTGTGATTGTTGTTGCTTATTTGACGTTGTCGTTGTTGTTGACGTTGTTGTTGTTGTTTTTGTTTATTTGACGTTGTTGTTGTTGTTGTTGTTGACGTTGTTATTGTTGTCGTTGTTTATTTGACGTTATTGTTGTTGTTCATTTGACGTTGTTGTTGTTGTTGTTTATTTGACAGTGTTGTTGTTGTTGTTGTTTATTTGACGTTGTTGTTGTTGTTGTTTATTTGACGTTGTTGTTGTTGTTTATTTGACGTTGTTGTTGTTGACGTTGTTGTTGTTGTTGTTTATTTGATGTTGTTGTTGTTGTTTATTTGACGTAGTTGTTGTTGTTGACGTTGTTGTTGTTGTTGTTGTTTATTTGACGTTGTTGTTGTTGTTGACATAGTTGTTGTTGTTGTTTATTTGACGTTGTTGTTGGTGACGTTGTTGTTGTTTATTTGACGTGGTTGTTGTTGTTGTTCTTGTTGTTCTTGTTGTTGTTTATTTGACGTTGTTGCTGTTGTTGTTGTATATTTGACTTTGTTGTTTTTGTTGACGTTGTTGTTGTTATTGTTGTTTATTTGACGTTGTTATTGTTGACGTTGTTGTTTTTTATTTGACATTGTTGTTGTTGTTTATTTGACGTTTTTGTTGTTGTTGATGTTGTTGTTGTTGTTGTTCATTTGACGTTGTTGTTATTGTTTATTTGACGTTGTTGTTGTTGTTGTTTATTTGACTTTGTTGTTGTTGTTATTGTTGTTGTTGTTGTTTATTTGACGTTGTTGTTGTTTATTTGACGTTGTTGTTGTTGTTTATTTGACGTTGTTGTTGTTGTTGTTTATTTGACGTTGTTGTTGTTGATGTTGTTTATTTGACATTGTGATTGTTGTTGCTTATTTGACGTTGTCGTTGTTGTTGACGTTGTTGTTGTTATTTTTGTTTATTTGACGTTGTTGTTGTTGTTGTTGACGTTGTTATTGTTGTCGTTGTTTATTTGACGTTATTGTTGTTGTTCATTTGACGTTGTTGTTGTTGTTGTTTATTTGACAGTGTTGTTGTTGTTGTTGTTTATTTGACGTTGTTGTTGTTGTTGTTTATTTGACGTTGTTGTTGTTGTTTATTTGACGTTGTTGTTGTTGACGTTGTTGTTGTTGTTGTTTATTTGATGTTGTTGTTGTTGTTTATTTGACGTAGTTGTTGTTGTTGACGTTGTTGTTGTTGTTGTTGTTTATTTGACGTTGTTGTTGTTGTTGACATAGTTGTTGTTGTTGTTTATTTGACGTTGTTGTTGGTGACGTTGTTGTTGTTTATTTGACGTGGTTGTTGTTGTTGTTCTTGTTGTTGTTTATTTGACGTTGTTGTTGTTGTTGTTGTATATTTGACTTTGTTGTTTTTGTTGACGTTGTTGTTGTTATTGTTGTTTATTTGACGTTGTTATTGTTGACGTTGTTGTTTTTTATTTGACATTGTTGTTGTTGTTTATTTGACGTTTTTGTTGTTGTTGATGTTGTTGTTGTTGTTCATTTGACGTTGTTGTTATTGTTTATTTGACGTTATTGTTGTTGTTGTTTATTTGACTTTGTTGTTGTTGTTATTGTTGTTGTTGTTGTTTATTTGACGTTGTTGTTGTTTATTTGACGTTGTTGTTGTTGTTTATTTGACGTTGTTGTTGTTGTTGTTTATTTGACGTTGTTGTTGTTGATGTTATTTATTTGACGTTGTTGTTGTTTATTTGACATTGTTATTATTGTTGTTGTTGTTTATTTGTCGTTGTTATTGTTGTTTATTTGACGTTGTTTTTGTTATTTGATGTTGTTGTTATTATTGTTGTTGTATTTGTTGTTGTTGTTGTTGTTGCTTATTTGACATTGTTGTTGTTGTTGTTGTTGTTTATTTGACGTTGTTGTGGATGTTGTTTATTTGACGTTGTTATTGTTGTTTATTTGACGTTGTTGTTGTTGTTGTTTATTTGACGTTGTTGTTGTTGACATTGTTGTTGTATTTGTTGTTTATTTGACGTTGTTAATGTTGTTGACGTTGTTGTTGTTATTGTTGTTTATTTCACGTTGTTGTAGTTGTTGTTATTGTTGTTGTTGTTGTTTATTTGACATTGTTGTTGTTGTTATTTGTTTGACGTTGTTGTTGTTGTTGTTGTTTATTTGACGTTGTTGTTGTTGTTTATTTGACGTTGTTGTTGTTATTTATTTGACATTGTTGTTGTTATTTGACGTTGTTGTTGTTGTTGTTGTTGTATTTGTTGTTGTTGTTGTTGTTGTTTATTTGATTTTGTTGTTGTTGTTGTTGTTAATTTGACGTTGTTGTTGTTTATTTGACGTTGTTGTTGTCGTTGTTTTTGTTGTTTATTTGACGTTGTGTTTTTTATTTGACGTTGTTGTTGTTGTTGTTGTTGTTGTTGTTTATTTGATGTTGTTGTTGTTGTTGTTGACGTTGTTGTTGTTTATTTGACGTTGTTGTTAATGTTGTTGTTGTTATTGTTGTTGTTGTTTATTTGACGTTGTTGTTGTTGTTTATTTGACGTTGTTGTTGTTATTGT
>OX451741.1:290683490-290685990 GCA_948472305.1 Vicia faba
ACGTTGTTGTTTATTTGACATTGTTGTTGTTGTTGACGGTGTTGTTGTTGTTGTTTATTTGACATTGTTGTTGTTGTTGTTGACGTTGTTGTTGTTGTTGTTGTTTATTTGACGTTGTAGTTATTGTTGTTGTTGTTGTTTATTTGACGTTGTTGTTGTTGTTGCTGTTGTTTATTTGACGTTGTTGTTGTTTATTTGACGTTGTTGTTGTTGACGTTGTTGTTGTTTATTTGACGTTGTTGTTGTTGACATAGTTGTTGTTGTTGTTGTTTATTTGACGTTGTTGTTGTTGTTGTTGACGTTGTTGTTGTTTATTTGACGTTGTTGTTGTTGTTGTTCTTGTTGTTGTTTATTTGACGTTGTTGTTGTTGTTGTTTATTTGACGATGTTGTTCTTGTTGTTTATTTGACGTTGTTGTTGTTGTTGTTAACGTTGTTGTTGTTGTTGTTGTAATATATTTGACTTTGTTGTTTTTGTTGACGTTGTTGTTGTTGACGTTGTTATTGTTGTTTATTTGACGCTGTTGTTGTTGACGTTGTTGTTGTTTATTTGACATTGTTGTGGTTGTTGTTGTTGATGTTGACCTTGTTGTTGTTGTTGTTGTTGTTTATTTGACGTTGTTGTTGTTGTTGTTGTTTATTTGATGTTGTTGATGTTGTTGTTTATTTGACGTTGTTATTGTTGTTTATTTGACGTTGTTTTTGTTATTTGACGTTGTTGTTATTATTGTTGTTGTATTTGTTGTTGTTGTTGTTGCTTATTTGACATTGTTGTTGTTGTTGTTGTTGTTTATTTGACATTGTTGTGGCTGTTGTTTATTTTACGTTGTTATTGTTGTTTATTTGACGTTGTTGTTGTTGACATTGTTGTTGTATTTGTTGTTTATTTGACGTTGTTAATGTTGTTGACGTTGTTGTTGTTATTGTTGTTTATTTCACGTTGTTGTAGTTGTTGTTATTGTTGTTGTTGTTGTTTATTTGACATTGTTGTTGTTGTTATTTGTTTGACGTTGTTGTTGTTGTTGTTTATTTGACGTTGTTGTTGTTGTTTATTTGACGTTGTTGTTGTTGTTATTTATTTGACATTGTTGTTGTTATTTGACGTTGTTGTTGTTGTTGTTGTTGTATTTGTTGTTGTTGTTGTTGTTGTTGTTTATTTGACGTTGTTGTTGTTGTTGTTGTTAATTTGACTTTGTTGTTGTTTATTTGACGTTGTTGTTGTCGTTGTTTTTGTTGTTTATTTGACGTTGTGTTTTTTATTTGACGTTGTTGTTGTTGTTTATTTGATGTTGTTGTTGTTGTTGTTGACGTTGTTGTTGTTTATTTGACGTTGTTGTTAATGTTGTTGTTGTTATTGTTGTTGTTGTTTATTTGACGTTGTTGTTGTTGTTGTTGTTGTTTATTTGACGTTGTTGTTGTTATTGTTGTTGTTGTTTATTTAACATTGTTGTTGTTGTTGTTTATTTGACGTTGTTGTTGTTTATTTGACGTTGTTGTTGTTGTTGATTATTTGACGTTGTTATTGTTGTTGCTTATTTGACGTTGTTGTTGTTGTTGACGTTGTTGTTGTTGTTGTTGTTTATTTGACGTTGTTGTTGTTTATTTGACGTTGTTGTTGTTGTTTATTTGACGTTGTTGTTGTTGTTCATTTGACATTGTGATTGTTGTTGCTTATTTGACGTTGTCGTTGTTGTTGACGTTGTTGTTGTTGTTTTTGTTTATTTGACGTTGTTGTTGTTGTTGTTGTTGACGTTGTTATTGTTGTCGTTGTTTATTTGACGTTATTGTTGTTGTTCATTTGACGTTGTTGTTGTTGTTGTTTATTTGACAGTGTTGTTGTTGTTGTTGTTTATTTGACGTTGTTGTTGTTGTTGTTTATTTGACGTTGTTGTTGTTGTTTATTTGACGTTGTTGTTGTTGACGTTGTTGTTGTTGTTGTTTATTTGATGTTGTTGTTGTTGTTTATTTGACGTAGTTGTTGTTGTTGACGTTGTTGTTGTTGTTGTTGTTTATTTGACGTTGTTGTTGTTGTTGACATAGTTGTTGTTGTTGTTTATTTGACGTTGTTGTTGGTGACGTTGTTGTTGTTTATTTGACGTGGTTGTTGTTGTTGTTCTTGTTGTTCTTGTTGTTGTTTATTTGACGTTGTTGCTTATGTTGTTGTATATTTGACTTTGTTGTTTTTGTTGACGTTGTTGTTGTTATTGTTGTTTATTTGACGTTGTTATTGTTGACGTTGTTGTTTTTTATTTGACATTGTTGTTGTTGTTTATTTGACGTTTTTGTTGTTGTTGATGTTGTTGTTGTTGTTGTTCATTTGACGTTGTTGTTATTGTTTATTTGACGTTGTTGTTGTTGTTGTTTATTTGACTTTGTTGTTGTTGTTATTGTTGTTGTTGTTGTTTATTTGACGTTGTTGTTGTTTATTTGACGTTGTTGTTGTTGTTTAATTGACGTTGTTGTTGTTGTTGTTTATTTGACGTTGTTGTTGTTGATGTTGT
>OX451741.1:290690990-290705990 GCA_948472305.1 Vicia faba
TATTGTTGTTGTTGTTGTTTATTTGACGTTGTTGTTGTTGTTGCTGTTGTTTATTTGACGTTGTTGTTGTTTATTTGACGTTGTTGTTGTTGACGTTGTTGTTGTTTATTTGACGTTGTTGTTGTTGACGTTGTTGTTGTTTATTTGACGTTGTTGTTGTTGACATAGTTGTTGTTGTTGTTGTTTATTTGACGTTGTTGTTGTTGTTGTTGACGTTGTTGTTGTTTATTTGACGTTGTTGTTGTTGTTGTTCTTGTTGTTGTTTATTTGACGTTGTTGTTGTTGTTGTTTATTTGACGATGTTGTTCTTGTTGTTTATTTGACGTTGTTGTTGTTGTTGTTAACGTTGTTGTTGTTGTTGTAATATATTTGACTTTGTTGTTTTTGTTGACGTTGTTGTTGTTGACGTTGTTATTGTTGTTTATTTGACGCTGTTGTTGTTGACGTTGTTGTTGTTTATTTGACATTGTTGTGGTTGTTGTTGTTGTTGATGTTGACCTTGTTGTTGTTGTTGTTGTTTATTTGACGTTGTTGTTGTTGTTGTTTATTTGATGTTGTTGATGTTGTTGTTTATTTGACGTTGTTATTGTTGTTTATTTGACGTTGTTTTTGTTATTTGACGTTGTTGTTATTATTGTTGTTGTATTTGTTGTTGTTGTTGTTGCTTATTTGACATTGTTGTTGTTGTTGTTGTTTATTTGACATTGTTGTGGCTGTTGTTTATTTTACGTTGTTATTGTTGTTTATTTGACGTTGTTGTTGTTGACATTGTTGTTGTATTTGTTGTTTATTTGACGTTGTTAATGTTGTTGACGTTGTTGTTGTTATTGTTGTTTATTTCACGTTGTTGTAGTTGTTGTTATTGTTGTTGTTGTTGTTTATTTGACATTGTTGTTGTTGTTATTTGTTTGACGTTGTTGTTGTTGTTGTTTATTTGACGTTGTTGTTGTTGTTTATTTGACGTTGTTGTTGTTGTTATTTATTTGACATTGTTGTTGTTATTTGACGTTGTTGTTGTTGTTGTTGTATTTGTTGTTGTTGTTGTTGTTGTTGTTTATTTGACGTTGTTGTTGTTGTTGTTGTTAATTTGACTTTGTTGTTGTTTATTTGACGTTGTTGTTGTCGTTGTTTTTGTTGTTTATTTGACGTTGTTGTTGTTGTTGTTTATTTGATGTTGTTGTTGTTGTTGTTTATTTGACGTTGTTGTTAATGTTGTTGTTGTTATTGTTGTTGTTGTTTATTTGACGTTGTTGTTGTTGTTGTTTATTTGACGTTGTTGTTGTTATTGTTGTTGTTGTTTATTTAACATTGTTGTTGTTGTTGTTTATTTGACGTTGTTGTTGTTTATTTGACGTTGTTGTTGTTGTTGATTATTTGACGTTGTTATTGTTGTTGCTTATTTGACGTTGTTGTTGTTGTTGACGTTGTTGTTGTTGTTGTTGTTTATTTGACGTTGTTGTTGTTTATTTGACGTTGTTGTTGTTGTTTATTTGACGTTGTTGTTGTTGTTCATTTGACATTGTGATTGTTGTTGCTTATTTGACGTTGTCGTTGTTGTTGACGTTGTTGTTGTTGTTTTTGTTTATTTGACGTTGTTGTTGTTGTTGTTGACGTTGTTATTGTTGTCGTTGTTTATTTGACGTTATTGTTGTTGTTCATTTGACGTTGTTGTTGTTGTTGTTTATTTGACAGTGTTGTTGTTGTTGTTGTTTATTTGACGTTGTTGTTGTTGTTGTTTATTTGACGTTGTTGTTGTTGTTTATTTGACGTTGTTGTTGTTGACGTTGTTGTTGTTGTTGTTTATTTGATGTTGTTGTTGTTGTTTATTTGACGTAGTTGTTGTTGTTGACGTTGTTGTTGTTGTTGTTGTTTATTTGACGTTGTTGTTGTTGTTGACATAGTTGTTGTTGTTGTTGTTTATTTGACGTTGTTGTTGGTGACGTTGTTGTTGTTTATTTGACGTGGTTGTTGTTGTTGTTCTTGTTGTTCTTGTTGTTGTTTATTTGACGTTGTTGCTGTTGTTGTTGTATATTTGACTTTGTTGTTTTTGTTGATGTTGTTGTTGTTATTGTTGTTTATTTGACGTTGTTATTGTTGACGTTGTTGTTTTTTATTTGACATTGTTGTTGTTGTTTATTTGACGTTTTTGTTGTTGTTGATGTTGTTGTTGTTGTTGTTCATTTGACGTTGTTGTTATTGTTTATTTGACGTTGTTGTTGTTGTTGTTTATTTGACTTTGTTGTTGTTGTTATTGTTGTTGTTGTTGTTTATTTGACGTTGTTGTTGTTTATTTGACGTTGTTGTTGTTGTTTATTTGACGTTGTTGTTGTTGTTGTTTATTTGACGTTGTTGTTGTTGATGTTGTTTATTTGACATTGTGATTGTTGTTGCTTATTTGACGTTGTCGTTGTTGTTGACGTTGTTGTTGTTGTTTTTGTTTATTTGACGTTGTTGTTGTTGTTGTTGACGTTGTTATTGTTGTCGTTGTTTATTTGACGTTATTGTTGTTGTTCATTTGACGTTGTTGTTGTTGTTGTTTATTTGACAGTGTTGTTGTTGTTGTTGTTTATTTGACGTTGTTGTTGTTGTTGTTTATTTGACGTTGTTGTTGTTGTTTATTTGACGTTGTTGTTGTTGACGTTGTTGTTGTTGTTGTTTATTTGATGTTGTTGTTGTTGTTTATTTGACGTAGTTGTTGTTGTTGACGTTGTTGTTGTTGTTGTTTATTTGACGTTGTTGTTGTTGTTGACATAGTTGTTGTTGTTGTTTATTTGACGTTGTTGTTGGTGACGTTGTTGTTGTTTATTTGACGTGGTTGTTGTTGTTGTTCTTGTTGTTGTTTATTTGACGTTGTTGTTGTTGTTGTTGTTGTATATTTGACTTTGTTGTTTTTGTTGACGTTGTTGTTGTTATTGTTGTTTATTTGACGTTGTTATTGTTGACGTTGTTGTTTTTTATTTGACATTGTTGTTGTTGTTTATTTGACGTTTTTGTTGTTGTTGATGTTGTTGTTGTTGTTCATTTGACGTTGTTGTTATTGTTTATTTGACGTTGTTGTTGTTGTTGTTTATTTGACTTTGTTGTTGTTGTTATTGTTGTTGTTGTTGTTTATTTGACGTTGTTGTTGTTTATTTGACGTTGTTGTTGTTGTTTATTTGACGTTGTTGTTGTTGTTGTTTATTTGACGTTGTTGTTGTTGATGTTATTTATTTGACGTTGTTGTTGTTTATTTGACATTGTTATTATTGTTGTTGTTGTTTATTTGTCGTTGTTATTGTTGTTTATTTGACGTTGTTTTTGTTATTTGACGTTGTTGTTATTATTGTTGTTGTATTTGTTGTTGTTGTTGTTGTTGCTTATTTGACATTGTTGTTGTTGTTGTTGTTGTTGTTTATTTGACGTTGTTGTGGATGTTGTTTATTTGACGTTGTTATTGTTGTTTATTTGACGTTGTTGTTGTTGTTGTTTATTTGACGTTGTTGTTGTTGACATTGTTGTTGTATTTGTTGTTTATTTGACGTTGTTAATGTTGTTGACGTTGTTGTTGTTATTGTTGTTTATTTCACGTTGTTGTAGTTGTTGTTATTGTTGTTGTTGTTGTTTATTTGACATTGTTGTTGTTGTTATTTGTTTGACGTTGTTGTTGTTGTTGTTGTTGTTTATTTGACGTTGTTGTTGTTGTTTATTTGACGTTGTTGTTGTTATTTATTTGACATTGTTGTTGTTATTTGATGTTGTTGTTGTTGTTGTTGTTGTATTTGTTGTTGTTGTTGTTGTTGTTTATTTGACGTTGTTGTTGTTGTTGTTGTTAATTTGACGTTGTTGTTGTTTATTTGACGTTGTTGTTGTCGTTGTTTTTGTTGTTTATTTGACGTTGTGTTTTTTATTTGACGTTGTTGTTGTTGTTGTTGTTGTTGTTGTTTATTTGATGTTGTTGTTGTTGTTGTTGACGTTGTTGTTGTTTATTTGACGTTGTTGTTAATGTTGTTGTTGTTATTGTTGTTGTTGTTTATTTGACGTTGTTGTTGTTGTTTATTTGACGTTGTTGTTGTTATTGTTGTTGTTGTTTATTTAACGTTGTTGTTGTTGTTGTTTATTTGACGTTGTTGTTGTTTATTTGACGTTGTTGTTGTTGTTGATTATTTGACGTTGTTATTGTTGTTGCTTATTTGACGTTGTTGTTGTTGTTGACGTTGTTGTTGTTGTTGTTTATTTGACGTTGTTGTTGTTTATTTGACGTTGTTGTTGTTGTTGTTTATTTGACGTTGTTGTTGTTGTTGTTTATTTGAAGTTGTTGTTGTTTTTGTTGTTTATTTGACGTTGTTGTTATTGACGTTGTTGTTGTTGTTTATTTGACGTTGTTGTTGTTGTTTATTTGACGTTGTTGTTTTTTATTTGACGTTGTTGTTGTTGTTGTTGTTTATTTGACGTTGTTATTGTTGTTTATTTAACGTTGTTGTTGTTGTTGTTGTTTACTTGACGTTGTTGTTGTTGTTGTTTATTTGACGTTGTTGTTGTTGTTGTTTATTTGACGTTGTGGTTGTTGTTGCTTATTTGACGTTGTCGTTGTTGTTGGTGTTGTTGTTTATTTGACGTTGTTGTTGTTGTTGTTGACGTTGTTATTGTTGTCGTTGTTTATTTGACGTTGTTGTTGTTGTTGTTTATTTGACGTTGTTGTTGTTTATTTGACGTTGTTGTTGTTTATTTGATGCTGTTGTTGTTGTTATTTATTTGACGTTGTTATTGTTGTTGTTTATTTGACGTTGTTGTTGTTGTTGACGTTGTTGTTGTTGTTTATTTGACGTTGTTGTTGTTGTTGACGTTGTTGTTGTTATTGTTTATTTGACGTTGTTGTTGTTATTTATTTGACGTTGTTGTTGTTGACGTTGTTGTTGTTTATGTTATTTATTTGACGTTGTTGTTGTTGTTTATTTGACATTGTTGTTGTTGTTGTTGACGTTGTTGTTGTTGTTGTTGTTGTTGTTTATTTGACGTTGTTGTTGTTGTTGTTGTTGTTGTTGTTGTTTATTTGACATTGTTGTTGTTGTTGACGTTGTTGTTGTTGTTGTTTATTTGACGTTGTTGTTGTTGTTGACGTTGTTGTTGTTGTTTATTTGATGTTGTTGTTGTTGTTTATTTGACGTTGTTATTGTTGTTGTTTATTTGACATTGTTGTTGTTGTTGTTGTTTATTTGACGGTGTTGTTGTTGTTGTTTATTTGACATTATTGTTTTTGTTTATTTGACGTTGTTGTTGTTGTTGTTGACATTGTTGTTGTTGTTGTTGTTTATTTGACGTTGTTGTTGTTTTTGGTGTTGACATAGTTGTTGTTGTTGTTGTTGTTTATTTGACGCTGTTGTTTTGTTGACGTTGTTGTTTATTTGACGTTGTTGTTGTTGTTGTTGTTGTTGTTGTTGTTTATTTGACGTTGTTGTTGTTGTTGTTGTTGTTGTTGTTGTTTATTTGACGTTGTTGTTTATTTGACATTGTTGTTGTTGTTAACGGTGTTGTTGTTGTTGTTTATTTGACATTGTTGTTGTTGTTGTTGACGTTGTTGTTGTTGTTGTTTATTTGACGTTGTAGTTATTGTTGTTGTTGTTGTTTATTTGACGTTGTTGTTGTTGTTGCTGTTGTTTATTTGACGTTGTTGTTGTTTATTTGACGTTGTTGTTGTTGACGTTGTTGTTGTTTATTTGACGTTGTTGTTGTTGACATAGTTGTTGTTGTTGTTTATTTGACGTTGTTGTTGTTGTTGTTGACGTTGTTGTTGTTTATTTGACGTTGTTGTTGTTGTTGTTCTTGTTGTTGTTTATTTGACGTTGTTGTTGTTGTTTATTTGACGATGTTGTTCTTGTTGTTTATTTGACGTTGTTGTTGTTGTTAACGTTGTTGTTGTTGTTGTTGTTATTGTATATTTGACTTTGTTGTTTTTGTTGACGTTGTTGTTGTTGACGTTGTTATTGTTGTTTATTTGACGTTGTTGTTGTTGACGTTGTTGTTGTTTATTTGACATTGTTGTTGTTGTTGTTGTTGATGTTGACCTTGTTGTTGTTGTTGTTTATTTGACGTTGTTGTTGTTGTTGTTTATTTGATGTTGTTGATGTTGTTTCTTATTTGACGTTGTTATTGTTGTTTATTTGACGTTGTTTTTGTTATTTGACGTTGTTGTTATTATTGTTGTTGTATTTGTTGTTGTTGTTGTTGCTTATTTGACATTGTTGTTGTTGTTTATTTGACGTTGTTGTTGTTTATTTGATGTTGTTGTTGTTGTTGTTGTTGTTTATTTGACGTTGTTATTGTTGTTTATTTAACGTTGTTGTTGTTGTTGTTTACTTGACGTTGTTGTTGTTGTTGTTTATTTGACGTTGTTGTTGTTGTTGTTGTTTATTTGACGTTGTGGTTGTTGTTGCTTATTTGACGTTGTCGTTGTTGTTGTTGTTGTTGTTGTTTATTTGACGTTGTTGTTGTTGTTGTTGACGTTGTTATTGTTGTCGTTGTTTATTTGACGTTGTTGTTGTTGTTGTTGTTTATTTGACGTTGTTGTTGTTGTTTATTTGACGTTGTTGTTGTTTATTTGATGCTGTTGTTGTTTTTATTTATTTGACGTTGTTATTGTTGTTGTTTATTTGACGTTGTTGTTGTTGTTGACGTTGTTGTTGTTGTTTATTTGACGTTGTTGTTGTTGTTGACGTTGTTGTTGTTATTGTTTATTTGACGTTGTTGTTGTTATTTATTTGACGTTGTTGTTGTTGACTTGTTGTTGTTGTTGTTATTTATTTGACGTTGTTGTTGTTGTTTATTTGACATTGTTGTTGTTGTTGTTGACGTTGTTGTTGTTGTTGTTGTTTATTTGACGTTGTTGTTGTTGTTGTTGTTGTTGTTTATTTGACATTGTTGTTGTTGTTGTTTATTTGACGTTGTTGTTGTTGTTGTTGTTTATTTGACGTTGTTGTTGTTGTTGACGTTGTTGTTGTTGTTTATTTGATGTTGTTGTTGTTGTTTATTTGATGTTGTTATTGTTGTTGTTTATTTGACATTGTTGTTGTTGTTGTTGTTTATTTGACGGTGTTGTTGTTGTTGTTTATTTGACATTATTGTTTTTGTTTATTTGACGTTGTTGTTGTTGTTGTTGACATTGTTGTTGTTGTTGTTGTTTATTTGACGTTGTTGTTGTTTTTGGTGTTGACATAGTTGTTGTTGTTGTTGTTGTTGTTTATTTGACGCTGTTGTTGTTGTTGTTTATTTGACGTTGTTGTTGTTGTTGTTGTTGTTTATTTGACGTTGTTGTTGTTGTTGTTGTTGTTTATTTGACGTTGTTGTTTATTTGACATTGTTGTTGTTGTTGACGGTGTTGTTGTTGTTGTTTATTTGACATTGTTGTTGTTGTTGTTGACGTTGTTGTTGTTGTTGTTTATTTGACGTTGTAGTTATTGTTGTTGTTGTTGTTTATTTGACGTTGTTGTTGTTGTTGCTGTTGTTTATTTGACGTTGTTGTTGTTTATTTGACGTTGTTGTTGTTGACGTTGTTGTTGTTTATTTGACGTTGTTGTTGTTGACATAGTTGTTGTTGTTGTTGTTTATTTGACGTTGTTGTTGTTGTTGTTGACGTCGTTGTTGTTTATTTGACGTTGTTGTTGTTGTTGTTCTTGTTGTTGTTTATTTGACGTTGTTGTTGTTTATTTGACGATGTTGTTCTTGTTGTTTATTTGACGTTGTTGTTGTTGTTGTTGTTGTTGTTGTTGTTGTTGTTGTAATATATTTGACTTTGTTGTTTTTGTTGACGTTGTTGTTGTTGACGTTGTTATTGTTGTTTATTTGACGCTGTTGTTGTTGACGTTGTTGTTGTTTATTTGACATTGTTGTGGTTGTTGTTGTTGATGTTGACCTTGTTGTTGTTGTTGTTGTTGTTTATTTGACGTTGTTGTTGTTGTTGTTTATTTGATGTTGTTGATGTTGTTGTTTATTTGACGTTGTTATTGTTGTTTATTTGACGTTGTTTTTGTTATTTGACGTTGTTGTTATTATTGTTGTTGTATTTGTTGTTGTTGTTGTTGCTTATTTGACATTGTTGTTGTTGTTGTTGTTTATTTGACATTGTTGTGGCTGTTGTTTATTTTACGTTGTTATTGTTGTTTATTTGACGTTGTTGTTGTTGACATTGTTGTTGTATTTGTTGTTTATTTGACGTTGTTAATGTTGTTGACGTTGTTGTTGTTATTGTTGTTTATTTCACGTTGTTGTAGTTGTTGTTATTGTTGTTGTTGTTGTTTATTTGACATTGTTGTTGTTGTTATTTGTTTGACGTTGTTGTTGTTGTTGTTTATTTGACGTTGTTGTTGTTGTTTATTTGACGTTGTTGTTGTTGTTATTTATTTGACATTGTTGTTGTTATTTGACGTTGTTGTTGTTGTTGTTGTTGTATTTGTTGTTGTTGTTGTTGTTGTTGTTTATTTGACGTTGTTGTTGTTGTTGTTGTTAATTTGACTTTGTTGTTGTTTATTTGACGTTGTTGTTGTCGTTGTTTTTGTTGTTTATTTGACGTTGTGTTTTTTATTTGACGTTGTTGTTGTTGTTGTTTATTTGATGTTGTTGTTGTTGTTGTTGACGTTGTTGTTGTTTATTTGACGTTGTTGTTAATGTTGTTGTTGTTATTGTTGTTGTTGTTTATTTGACGTTGTTGTTGTTGTTGTTGTTGTTTATTTGACGTTGTTGTTGTTATTGTTGTTGTTGTTTATTTAACATTGTTGTTGTTGTTGTTTATTTGACGTTGTTGTTGTTTATTTGACGTTGTTGTTGTTGTTGATTATTTGACGTTGTTATTGTTGTTGCTTATTTGACGTTGTTGTTGTTGTTGACGTTGTTGTTGTTGTTGTTGTTTATTTGACGTTGTTGTTGTTTATTTGACGTTGTTGTTGTTGTTTATTTGACGTTGTTGTTGTTGTTGTTTATTTGAAGTTGTTGTTGTTTTTGGTGTTTATTTGACGTTGTTGTTATTGACGTTGTTGTTGTTGTTTATTTGACGTTGTTGTTGTTGTTGTTGTTGTTGTTTATTTGACGTTGTTGTTGTTTATTTGACGTTGTTGTTGTTGTTGTTTATTTGACGTTGTTATTGTTGTTTATTTAACGTTGTTGTTGTTGTTGTTGTTTACTTGACGTTGTTGTTGTTGTTGTTTATTTGACGTTGTTGTTGTTGTTGTTTATTTGACGTTGTGGTTGTTGTTGCTTATTTGACGTTGTCGTTGTTGTTGTTGTTGTTGACGTTGTTATTGTTGTCATTGTTTATTTGACGTTCTTGTTGTTGTTGTTGTTGTTGTTGTTTATTTGACGTTGTTGTTGTTGTTTATTTGACGTTGTTGTTGTTTATTTGATGTTGTTGTTGTTGTTATTTATTTGACGTTGTTATTGTTGTTGTTTATTTGACGTTGTTGTTGTTGTTGACGTTGTTGTTGTTGTTTATTTGACGTTGTTGTTGTTGTTGTTGTTTATTTGACGTTGTTGTTGTTGTTTATTTGACGATGTTGTTCTTGTTGTTTATTTGACGTTGTTGTTGTTGTTAACGTTGTTGTTGTTGTTGTTGTTATTGTATATTTGACTTTGTTGTTTTTGTTGACGTTGTTGTTGTTGACGTTGTTATTGTTGTTTATTTGACGTTGTTGTTGTTGACGTTGTTGTTGTTTATTTGACATTGTTGTTGTTGTTGTTGTTGATGTTGACCTTGTTGTTGTTGTTGTTTATTTGACGTTGTTGTTGTTGTTGTTTATTTGATGTTGTTGATGTTGTTTCTTATTTGACGTTGTTATTGTTGTTTATTTGACGTTGTTTTTGTTATTTGACGTTGTTGTTATTATTGTTGTTGTATTTGTTGTTGTTGTTGTTGCTTATTTGACATTGTTGTTGTTGTTTATTTGACGTTGTTGTTGTTTATTTGATGTTGTTGTTGTTGTTGTTGTTTATTTGACGTTGTTATTGTTGTTTATTTAACGTTGTTGTTGTTGTTGTTTACTTGACGTTGTTGTTGTTGTTGTTTATTTGACGTTGTTGTTGTTGTTTATTTGACGTTGTGGTTGTTGTTGCTTATTTGACGTTGTCGTTGTTGTTGTTGTTGTTGTTGTTTATTTGACGTTGTTGTTGTTGTTGTTGACGTTGTTATTGTTGTCGTTGTTTATTTGACGTTGTTGTTGTTGTTGTTGTTTATTTGACGTTGTTGTTGTTGTTTATTTGACGTTGTTGTTGTTTATTTGATGCTGTTGTTGTTTTTATTTATTTGACGTTGTTATTGTTGTTGTTTATTTGACGTTGTTGTTGTTGTTGACGTTGTTGTTGTTGTTTATTTGACGTTGTTGTTGTTGTTGACGTTGTTGTTGTTATTGTTTATTTGACGTTGTTGTTGTTATTTATTTGACGTTGTTGTTGTTGACTTGTTGTTGTTGTTGTTATTTATTTGACGTTGTTGTTGTTGTTTATTTGACATTGTTGTTGTTGTTGTTGACGTTGTTGTTGTTGTTGTTGTTTATTTGACGTTGTTGTTGTTGTTGTTGTTGTTGTTTATTTGACATTGTTGTTGTTGTTTATTTGACGTTGTTGTTGTTGTTGTTGTTTATTTGACGTTGTTGTTGTTGTTGACGTTGTTGTTGTTGTTTATTTGATGTTGTTGTTGTTGTTTATTTGATGTTGTTATTGTTGTTGTTTATTTGACATTGTTGTTGTTGTTGTTGTTTATTTGACGGTGTTGTTGTTGTTGTTTATTTGACATTATTGTTTTTGTTTATTTGACGTTGTTGTTGTTGTTGTTGACATTGTTGTTGTTGTTGTTGTTTATTTGACGTTGTTGTTGTTTTTGGTGTTGACATAGTTGTTGTTGTTGTTGTTGTTGTTTATTTGACGCTGTTGTTGTTGTTGTTTATTTGACGTTGTTGTTGTTGTTGTTGTTGTTTATTTGACGTTGTTGTTGTTGTTGTTGTTGTTTATTTGACGTTGTTGTTTATTTGACATTGTTGTTGTTGTTGACGGTGTTGTTGTTGTTGTTTATTTGACATTGTTGTTGTTGTTGTTGACGTTGTTGTTGTTGTTGTTTATTTGACGTTGTAGTTATTGTTGTTGTTGTTGTTTATTTGACATTGTTGTTGTTGTTGCTGTTGTTTATTTGACGTTGTTGTTGTTTATTTGACGTTGTTGTTGTTGACGTTGTTGTTGTTTATTTGACGTTGTTGTTGTTGACATAGTTGTTGTTGTTGTTGTTTATTTGACGTTGTTGTTGTTGTTGTTGACGTCGTTGTTGTTTATTTGACGTTGTTGTTGTTGTTGTTCTTGTTGTTGTTTATTTGACGTTGTTGTTGTTTATTTGACGATGTTGTTCTTGTTGTTTATTTGACGTTGTTGTTGTTGTTGTTGTTGTTGTTGTTGTTGTTGTTGTTGTTGTTGTTGTAATATATTTGACTTTGTTGTTTTTGTTGACGTTGTTGTTGTTGACGTTGTTATTGTTGTTTATTTGACGCTGTTGTTGTTGACGTTGTTGTTGTTTATTTGACATTGTTGTGGTTGTTGTTGTTGATGTTGACCTTGTTGTTGTTGTTGTTGTTGTTTATTTGACGTTGTTGTTGTTGTTGTTTATTTGATGTTGTTGATGTTGTTGTTTATTTGACGTTGTTATTGTTGTTTATTTGACGTTGTTTTTGTTATTTGACGTTGTTGTTATTATTGTTGTTGTATTTGTTGTTGTTGTTGTTGCTTATTTGACATTGTTGTTGTTGTTGTTGTTTATTTGACATTGTTGTGGCTGTTGTTTATTTTACGTTGTTATTGTTGTTTATTTGACGTTGTTGTTGTTGACATTGTTGTTGTATTTGTTGTTTATTTGACGTTGTTAATGTTGTTGACGTTGTTGTTGTTATTGTTGTTTATTTCACGTTGTTGTAGTTGTTGTTATTGTTGTTGTTGTTGTTTATTTGACATTGTTGTTGTTGTTATTTGTTTGACGTTGTTGTTGTTGTTGTTTATTTGACGTTGTTGTTGTTGTTTATTTGACGTTGTTGTTGTTGTTATTTATTTGACATTGTTGTTGTTATTTGACGTTGTTGTTGTTGTTGTTGTTGTATTTGTTGTTGTTGTTGTTGTTGTTGTTTATTTGACGTTGTTGTTGTTGTTGTTGTTAATTTGACTTTGTTGTTGTTTATTTGACGTTGTTGTTGTCGTTGTTTTTGTTGTTTATTTGACGTTGTGTTTTTTATTTGACGTTGTTGTTGTTGTTGTTTATTTGATGTTGTTGTTGTTGTTGTTGACGTTGTTGTTGTTTATTTGACGTTGTTGTTAATGTTGTTGTTGTTATTGTTGTTGTTGTTTATTTGACGTTGTTGTTGTTGTTGTTGTTGTTTATTTGACGTTGTTGTTGTTATTGTTGTTGTTGTTTATTTAACATTGTTGTTGTTGTTGTTTATTTGACGTTGTTGTTGTTTATTTGACGTTGTTGTTGTTGTTGATTATTTGACGTTGTTATTGTTGTTGCTTATTTGACGTTGTTGTTGTTGTTGACGTTGTTGTTGTTGTTGTTGTTTATTTGACGTTGTTGTTGTTTATTTGACGTTGTTGTTGTTGTTTATTTGACGTTGTTGTTGTTGTTGTTTATTTGAAGTTGTTGTTGTTTTTGGTGTTTATTTGACGTTGTTGTTATTGACGTTGTTGTTGTTGTTTATTTGACGTTGTTGTTGTTGTTGTTGTTGTTGTTTATTTGACGTTGTTGTTGTTTATTTGACGTTGTTGTTGTTGTTGTTTATTTGACGTTGTTATTGTTGTTTATTTAACGTTGTTGTTGTTGTTGTTGTTTACTTGACGTTGTTGTTGTTGTTGTTTATTTGACGTTGTTGTTGTTGTTGTTTATTTGACGTTGTGGTTGTTGTTGCTTATTTGACGTTGTCGTTGTTGTTGTTGTTGTTGACGTTGTTATTGTTGTCATTGTTTATTTGACGTTCTTGTTGTTGTTGTTGTTGTTGTTGTTTATTTGACGTTGTTGTTGTTGTTTATTTGACGTTGTTGTTGTTTATTTGATGTTGTTGTTGTTGTTATTTATTTGACGTTGTTATTGTTGTTGTTTATTTGACGTTGTTGTTGTTGTTGACGTTGTTGTTGTTGTTTATTTGACGTTGTTGTTGTTGTTGACGTTGTTGTTGTTATTGTTTATTTGACGTTGTTGTTGTTATTTATTTGAGGTTGTTGTTGTTGTTGACGTTGTTGTTGTTGTTGTTATTTATTTGACGTTGTTGTTGTTGTTTATTTGACATTGTTGTTGTTGTTGTTGACGTTGTTGTTGTTGTTGTTGTTGTTTATTTGACGTTGTTGTTGTTGTTATTGTTGTTTATTTGACATTGTTGTTGTTGTTGTTTATTTGACGTTGTTGTTGTTGTTGACGTTGTTGTTGTTGTTTATTTGATGTTGTTGTTGTTGTTTATTTGACGTTGTTATTGTTGTTGTTTATTTGACATTGTTGTTGTTGTTGTTTATTTGACGGTGTTGTTGTTGTTGTTTATTTGACATTATTGTTTTTGTTTATTTGACGTTGTTGTTGTTGTTGTTGACATTGTTGTTGTTGTTGTTGTTTATTTGACGTTGTTGTTGTTTTTGGTGTTGACATAGTTGTTGTTGTTGTTGTTTATTTGACGCTGTTGTTGTTGTTGACGTTGTTGTTTATTTAACGTTGTTGTTGTTGTTTATTTGACGTTGTTGTTGTTGTTGTTGTTTATTTGACGTTGTTGTTTATTTGACATTGTTGTTGTTGTTGACGGTGTTGTTGTTGTTGTTTATTTGACATTGTTGTTGTTGTTGTTGACGTTGTTGTTGTTGTTGTTTATTTGACGTTGTTGTTATTGTTGTTGTTGTTTATTTGACGTTGTTGTTGTTGTTGCTGTTGTTTATTTGACGTTGTTGTTGTTTATTTGACGTTGTTGTTGTTGACGTTGTTGTTGTTTATTTGACGTTGTTGTTGTTGACATAGTTGTTGTTGTTGTTTATTTGACGTTGTTGTTGTTGTTGTTGACGTTGTTGTTGTTTATTTGACGTTGTTGTTGTTGTTGGTTTTCTTGTTGTTGTTTATTTGACGTTGTTGTTGTTTTTGGTGTTGACATAGTTGTTGTTGTTGTTGTTGTTTATTTGACGCTGTTGTTTTGTTGACGTTGTTGTTTATTTGACGTTGTTGTTGTTGTTGTTGTTGTTGTTGTTGTTGTTGTTGTTGTTGTTGTTTATTTGACGTTGTTGTTGTTGTTGTTGTTGTTTATTTGACGTTGTTGTTTATTTGACATTGTTGTTGTTGTTAACGGTGTTGTTGTTGTTGTTTATTTGACATTGTTGTTGTTGTTGTTGACGTTGTTGTTGTTGTTGTTTATTTGACGTTGTAGTTATTGTTGTTGTTGTTGTTTATTTGACGTTGTTGTTGTTGTTGCTGTTGTTTATTTGACGTTGTTGTTGTTTATTTGACGTTGTTGTTGTTGACGTTGTTGTTGTTTATTTGACGTTGTTGTTGTTGACATAGTTGTTGTTGTTGTTTATTTGACGTTGTTGTTGTTGTTGTTGTTGACGTTGTTGTTGTTTATTTGACGTTGTTGTTGTTGTTGTTCTTGTTGTTGTTTATTTGACGTTGTTGTTGTTGTTTATTTGACGATGTTGTTCTTGTTGTTTATTTGACGTTGTTGTTGTTGTTAACGTTGTTGTTGTTGTTGTTGTTGTTGTATATTTGACTTTGTTGTTTTTGTTGACGTTGTTGTTGTTGACGTTGTTATTGTTGTTTATTTGACGTTGTTGTTGTTGACGTTGTTGTTGTTTATTTGACATTGTTGTTGTTGTTGTTGTTGATGTTGACCTTGTTGTTGTTGTTGTTTATTTGACGTTGTTGTTGTTGTTGTTTATTTGATGTTGTTGATGTTGTTGTTTATTTGACGTTGTTATTGTTGTTTATTTGACGTTGTTTTTGTTATTTGACGTTGTTGTTATTATTGTTGTTGTATTTGTTGTTGT
>OX451741.1:290708490-290715990 GCA_948472305.1 Vicia faba
CGTTGTTGTTGTTGTTGACGTTGTTGTTGTTGTTGTTGTTTATTTGACGTTGTTGTTGTTTATTTGACGTTGTTGTTGTTGTTTATTTGACGTTGTTGTTGTTGTTGTTTATTTGAAGTTGTTGTTGTTTTTGTTGTTTATTTGACGTTGTTGTTATTGACGTTGTTGTTGTTGTTTATTTGACGTTGTTGTTGTTGTTGTTGTTGTTGTTTATTTGACGTTGTTGTTGTTTATTTGACGTTGTTGTTGTTGTTGTTTATTTGACGTTGTTATTGTTGTTTATTTAACGTTGTTGTTGTTGTTGTTTACTTGACGTTGTTGTTGTTGTTTATTTGACGTTGTTGTTGTTGTTGTTGTTTATTTGACGTTGTGGTTGTTGTTGCTTATTTGACGTTGTCGTTGTTGTTGTTGTTGTTGTTGTTTATTTGACGTTGTTGTTGTTGTTGTTGTTGACGTTGTTATTGTTGTCGTTGTTTATTTGACGTTGTTGTTGTTGTTGTTGTTGTTTATTTGACGTTGTTGTTGTTGTTTATTTGACGTTGTTGTTGTTTATTTGATGTTGTTGTTGTTGTTGTTATTTATTTGACGTTGTTATTGTTGTTGTTTATTTGACGTTGTTGTTGTTGTTGACGTTGTTGTTGTTGTTTATTTGACGTTGTTGTTGTTGTTGACGTTGTTGTTGTTATTGTTTATTTGACGTTGTTGTTGTTATTTATTTGAGGTTGTTGTTGTTGACGTTGTTGTTGTTGTTATTTATTTGACGTTGTTGTTGTTGTTTATTTGACATTGTTGTTGTTGTTGTTGACGTTGTTGTTGTTGTTGTTGTTGTTGTTGTTTATTTGACGTTGTTGTTGTTGTTATTGTTGTTTATTTGACATTGTTGTTGTTGTTGTTTATTTGACGTTGTTGTTGTTGTTGACGTTGTTGTTGTTGTTTATTTGATGTTGTTGTTGTTTATTTGACGTTGTTATTGTTGTTGTTTATTTGACATTGTTGTTGTTGTTGTTTATTTGACGGTGTTGTTGTTGTTTATTTGACATTATTGTTTTTGTTTATTTGATGTTGTTGTTGTTGTTGTTGACATTGTTGTTGTTGTTGTTGTTTATTTGACGTTGTTGTTGTTTTTGGTGTTGACATAGTTGTTGTTGTTGTTGTTTATTTGACGCTGTTGTTGTTGTTGACGTTGTTGTTTATTTAACGTTGTTGTTGTTGTTTATTTGACGTTGTTGTTGTTGTTGTTGTTTATTTGACGTTGTTGTTTATTTGACATTGTTGTTGTTGTTGACGGTGTTGTTGTTGTTGTTTATTTGACATTGTTGTTGTTGTTGTTGACGTTGTTGTTGTTGTTGTTGTTGTTTATTTGACGTTGTTGTTATTGTTGTTGTTGTTTATTTGACGTTGTTGTTGTTGTTGCTGTTGTTTATTTGACGTTGTTGTTGTTTATTTGACGTTGTTGTTGTTGACGTTGTTGTTGTTTATTTGACGTTGTTGTTGTTGACATAGTTGTTGTTGTTGTTTATTTGACGTTGTTGTTGTTGTTGTTGACGTTGTTGTTGTTTATTTGACGTTGTTGTTGTTCTTGTTGTTGTTCTTGTTGTTGTTTATTTGACGTTGTTGTTGTTGTTTATTTGACGATGTTGTTGTTGTTGTTTATTTGACGTTGTTGTTGTTGTTAACGTTGTTGTTGTTGTTGTTGTATATTTGACTTTGTTGTTTTTGTTGACGTTGTTGTTGTTGACGTTGTTATTATTGTTTATTTGACGTTGTTGTTGTTGACGTTGTTGTTGTTTATTTGACATTGTTGTTGTTGTTGATGTTGACCTTGTTGTTGTTGTTGTTTATTTGACGTTGTTGTTGTTGTTGTTTATTTGATGTTGTTGATGTTGTTGTTTATTTGACGTTGTTGTTGTTGTTTATTTGACGTTGTTGTTGTTGACGTTGTTATTGTTGTTTATTTGACGTTGTAGTTGTTGTTGTTTATTTGACGTAGTTGTTGTTGACGTTGTTGTTGTTGTTGTTGTTTATTTGACGTTTTTGTTGTTGTTGATGTTTTTGTTGTTGTTTATTTGACGTTGTTGTTGTTGTTTATTTGACTTTGTTGTTGTTGTTGTTGTTTATTTGTCGTTGTTGTTGTTGTTGTTGTTTATTTGACGTTGTTATTGTTGTTGTTTATTTGACGTTGTTGTAGTTGATGTTATTTATTTGACGTTGTTGTTGTTGTTGTTTATTTGACGTTGTTGTTGTTGTTGTTTATTTGACGTTGTTATTGTTGTTTATTTGACGTTGTTTTTGTTATTTGACGTTGTTGTTGTTGTTATTGTTGTTGTTGTTGTTGCTTATTTGACATTGTTGTTGTTGTTGTTGTTTATTTGACGTTGTTGTTGCTGTTGTTTATTTGACGTTGTTGTTATTGTTGTTTATTTGACGTTGCTGTTGTTGTTGTTGTTGTTGTTTATTTAACGTTGTTGTTGTTGTTGTTTATTTGACGTTGTTGTTGTTGTTTATTTGACGTTGTTGTTGTTGTTGTTTATTTGACGTTGTGGTTGTAGTTGCTTATTTGACGTTGTCGTTGTTGTTGACGTTGTTGTTGTTGTTATTTATTTGATGTTGTTGTTAATGTTGTTGTTGTTATTGTTGTTGTTGCTGTTGTTTATTTGACGTTGTTGTTGTTGTTGTTTATTTGACGTTGTTGATGTTATTTATTTGACGTTGTTGTTGTTGTTGTTTATTTGACATTGTTGTTATTGTTGTTGTTGTTTATTTGACGTTGTTATTGTTGTTTATTTGACGTTGTTTTTGTTATTTGACGTTGTTGTTATTATTGTTGTTGTATTTGTTGTTGTTGTTGTTGCTTATTTGACATTGTGTTGTTGTTGTTGTTGTTTATTTGACGTTGTTGTGGCTGTTGTTTATTTGACGTTGTTATTGTTGTTTATTTGACGTTGTTGTTGTTGTTGTTGTTGTTGTTTATTTGACGTTGTTGTTGTTGACATTGTTGTTGTATTTACTGTTTATTTGACGTTGTTAATGTTGTTGACGTTGTTGTTGTTATTGTTGTTTATTTCATGTTGTTGTAGTTGTTGTTATTGTTGTTGTTGTTGTTTATTTGACATTGTTGTTGTTGTTATTTGTTTGACGTTGTTGTTGTTGTTGTTTATTTGACGTTGTTGTTGTTGTTTATTTGACGTTGTTGTTGTTGTTATTTATTTGACATTGTTGTTGTTATTTGACGTTGTTGTTGTTGTTGTATTTATTGTTGTTGTTGTTGTTGTTGTTTATTTGACGTTGTTGTTGTTGTTGTTCTTGTTGTTGTTTATTTGACGTTGTTGTTGTTGTTGTTTATTTGACGATGTTGTTCTTGTTGTTTATTTGACGTTGTTGTTGTTGTTGTTAACGTTGTTGTTGTTGTTGTTGTTGTTGTTGTATATTTGACTTTGTTGTTTTTGTTGACGTTGTTGTTGTTGACGTTGTTATTGTTGTTTATTTGACGTTGTTGTCGTTGACGTTGTTGTTGTTTATTTGACATTGTTGTGGTTGTTGTTGTTGAAGTTGACCTTGTTGTTGTTTATTTGACGTTGTTGTTGTTGTTGTTGTTTATTTGATGTTGTTGATGTTGTTGTTTATTTGACGTTGTTATTGTTGTTTATTTGACGTTGTTTTTGTTATTTGACGTTGTTGTTATTATTGTTGTTGTATTTGTTGTTGTTGTTGTTGCTTATTTGACATTGTTGTTGTTGTTGTTGTTTATTTGACGTTGTTGTGGCTGTTGTTTATTTGACGTTGTTATTGTTGTTTATTTGACGTTGTTGTTGTTGTTGTTGTTTATTTGACGTTGTTGTTGTTGACATTGTTGTTGTATTTGTTGTTTATTTGACGTTGTTAATGTTGTTGACGTTGTTGTTGTTATTGTTGTTTATTTCACGTTGTTGTAGTTGTTGTTATTGTTGTTGTTGTTGTTTATTTGACATTGTTGTTGTTGTTATTTGTTTGACGTTGTTGTTGTTGTTGTTTATTTGACGTTGTTGTTGTTGTTTATTTGACGTTGTTGTTGTTGTTATTTATTTGACATTGTTGTTGTTATTTGACGTTGTTGTTGTTGTTGTTGTTGTTGTATTTGTTGTTGTTGTTGTTGTTGTTGTTTATTTGACGTTGTTGTTGTTGTTGTTAATTTGACTTTGTTGTTGTTTATTTGACGTTGTTGTTGTCGTTGTTTTTGTTGTTTATTTGACGTTGTGTTTTTTATTTGACGTTGTTGTCGTTGTTGTTTATTTGATGTTGTTGTTGTTGTTGTTGACGTTGTTGTTGTTTATTTGACGTTGTTGTTAATGTTGTTGTTGTTATTGTTGTTGTTGTTTATTTGACGTTGTTGTTGTTGTTGTTGTTTATTTGACGTTGTTGTTGTTATTGTTGTTGTTGTTTATTTGACGTTGTTGTTGTTGTTGTTGTTTATTTGACGTTGTTGTTGTTTATTTGACGTTGTTGTTGTTGTTGATTATTTGACGTTGTTATTGTTGTTGCTTATTTGACGTTGTTGTTGTTGTTGACGTTGTTGTTGTTGTTGTTGTTTATTTGACGTTGTTGTTGTTTATTTGACGTTGTTGTTGTTGTTTATTTGACGTTGTTGTTGTTGTTGTTTATTTGAAGTTGTTGTTGTTTTTGTTGTTTATTTGACGTTGTTGTTATTGACGTTGTTGTTGTTGTTGTTGTTTATTTGACGTTGTTGTTGTTGTTGTTGTTTATTTGACGTTGTTGTTGTTTATTTGACGTTGTTGTTGTTGTTGTTTATTTGACGTTGTTATTGTTGTTTATTTAACGTTGTTGTTGTTGTTGTTGTTTACTTGACGTTGTTGTTGTTGTTGTTGTTTATTTGACGTTGTTGTTGTTGTTGTTGTTTATTTGACGTTGTGGTTGTTGGTGCTTATTTGACGTTGTTGTTGTTGTTGTTGTTTATTTGACGTTGTTGTTGTTGTTTATTTGACGTTGTTGTTGTTTATTTGATGCTGTTGTTGTTGTTGTTATTTATTTGACGTTGTTATTGTTGTTGTTTATTTGACGTTGTTGTTGTTGTTGACGTTGTTGTTGTTGTTTATTTGACGTTGTTGTTGTTGTTGACGTTGTTGTTGTTATTGTTTATTTGACGTTGTTGTTGTTATTTATTTGAGGTTGTTGTTGTTGACGTTGTTGTTGTTATTTATTTGACGTTGTTGTTGTTGTTTATTTGACATTGTTGTTGTTGTTGTTGACGTTGTTGTTGTTGTTGTTGTTGTTTATTTGACGTTGTTGTTTTTGTTATTGTTGTTTATTTGACATTGTTGTTGTTGTTGTTTATTTGACGTTGTTGTTGTTGTTGACGTTGTTGTTGTTGTTTATTTGATGTTGTTGTTGTTGTTTATTTGACGTTGTTATTGTTGTTGTTTATTTGACATTGTTGTTGTTGTTGTTTATTTGACGGTGTTGTTGTTGTTGTTTATTTGACATTATTGTTTTTGTTTATTTGACGTTGTTGTTGTTGTTGTTGACATTGTTGTTGTTGTTGTTGTTTATTTGACGTTGTTGTTGTTTTTGGTGTTGACATAGTTGTTGTTGTTTTTGTTTATTTGACGCTGTTGTTGTTGTTGACGTTGTTGTTTATTTGACGTTGTTGTTGTTGTTTATTTGACGTTGTTGTTGTTGTTGTTTTTTATTTGACGTTGTTGTTTATTTGACATTGTTGTTGTTGTTGACGGTGTTGTTGTTGTTGTTTATTTGACTTTGTTGTTGTTGTTGTTGACGTTGTTGTTGTTGTTGTTGTTTATTTGACGTTGTTGTTATTGTTGTTGTTGTTTATTTGACGTTGTTGTTGTTGTTGCTGTTGTTTATTTGACGTTGTTGTTGTTTATTTGAGGTTGTTGTTGTTGACGTTGTTGTTGTTTATTTGACGTTGTTGTTGTTGACATAGTTGTTGTTGTTGTTTATTTGACGTTGTTGTTGTTGTTGTTGACGTTGTTGTTGTTTATTTGACGTTGTTGTTGTTGTTGTTCTTGTTGTTGTTTATTTGACGTTGTTGTTGTTGTTTATTTGACGATGTTGTTGTTGTTGTTTATTTGACGTTGTTGTTGTTGTTGTTAACGTTGTTGTTGTTGTTGTTGTTGTTGTTGTTGTATATTTGACTTTGTTGTTTTTGTTGACGTTGTTGTTGTTGACGTTGTTATTGTTGTTTATTTGACGTTGTTGTTGTTGACGTTGTTGTTGTTTATTTGACATTGTTGTTGTTGTTGATGTTGACCTTGTTGTTGTTGTTGTTTATTTGACGTTGTTGTTGTTGTTGTTTATTTGATGTTGTTGATGTTGTTGTTTATTTGATGTTGTTGACGTTGTTATTGTTGTTTATTTGACGTTGTAGTAGTTGTTGTTTATTTGACGTAGTTGTTGTTGACGTTGTTGTTGTTGTTGTTTATTTGACGTTTTTGTTGTTGTTGATGTTTTTGTTGTTGTTTATTTGACGTTGTTGTTGTTGTTTATTTGACTTTGTTGTTGTTGTTATTGTTGTTGTTGTTGTTTATTTGTCGTTGTTGTTGTTGTTGTTGTTGTTGTTTATTTGACGTTGTTGTTGTTGTTGTTTATTTGACGTTGTTGTAGTTGATGTTATTTATTTGACGTTGTTGTTGTTGTTGTTGTTTATTTGACGTTGTTGTTGTTGTTGTTTATTTGACGTTGTTATTGTTGTTTATTTGACGTTATTTTTGTTATTTGACGTTGTTGTTGTTATTGTTGTTGTTGTTGTTGCTTATTTGACATTGTTGTTGTTGTTGTTGTTTATTTGACGTTGTTGTTGCTGTTGTTTATTTGACATTGTTGTTATTGTTGTTTATTTGACGTTGTTGTTGTTGTTGTTGTTGTTTATTTAACGTTGTTGTTGTTGTTGTTGTTTATTTGACGTTGTTGTTGTTTATTTGACGTTGTTGTTGTTGTTGTTTATTTGACGTTGTGGTTGTAGTTGCTTATTTGACGTTGTCGTTGTTGTTGACGTTGTTGTTGTTGTTATTTATTTGATGTTGTTGTTAATGTTGTTGTTGTTATTGTTGTTGTTGCTGTTGTTTATTTGACGTTGTTGTTGTTGTTGTTTATTTGACGTTGTTGATGTTATTTATTTGACGTTGTTGTTGTTGTTGTTTATTTGACATTGTTGTTATTGTTGTTGTTGTTTATTTGACGTTGTTATTGTTGTTTATTTGACGTTGTTTTTGTTATTTGACGTTGTTGTTATTATTGTTGTTGTATTTGTTGTTGTTGTTGTTGCTTATTTGACATTGTGTTGTTGTTGTTGTTTATTTGACGTTGTTGTGGCTGTTGTTTATTTGACGTTGTTATTGTTGTTTATTTGACGTTGTTGTTGTTGTTGTTGTTTATTTGACGTTGTTGTTGTTGACATTGTTGTTGTATTTGTTGTTTATTTGACGTTGTTAATGTTGTTGACGTTGTTGTTGTTATTGTTGTTTATTTCATGTTGTTGTAGTTGTT
>OX451741.1:290720990-290858490 GCA_948472305.1 Vicia faba
TTGTTGTTGTTGTTGTTTATTTGACGTTGTTGTTGTTGTTGACGTTGTTGTTGTTGTTTATTTGATGTTGTTGTTGTTGTTTATTTGACGTTGTTATTGTTGTTGTTTATTTGACATTGTTGTTGTTGTTGTTGTTTATTTGACGGTGTTGTTGTTGTTGTTTATTTGACATTATTGTTTTTGTTTATTTGACGTTGTTGTTGTTGTTGACATTGTTGTTGTTGTTGTTGTTGTTTATTTGACGTTGTTGTTGTTTTTGGTGTTGACATAGTTGTTGTTGTTGTTGTTGTTGTTTATTTGACGCTGTTGTTGTTGTTGACGTTGTTGTTTATTTGACGTTGTTGTTGTTGTTGTTGTTTATTTGACGTCGTTGTTGTTGTTGTTGTTTATTTGACGTTGTTGTTTATTTGACATTGTTGTTGTTGTTGACGGTGTTGTTGTTGTTGTTTATTTGACATTATTGTTGTTGTTGTTGACGTTGTTGTTGTTGTTGTTTATTTGACGTTGTTGTTATTGTTGTTGTTGTTTATTTGACGTTGTTGTTGTTGTTGCTGTTGTTTATTTGACGTTGTTGTTGTTTATTTGACGTTGTTGTTGTTGACGTTGTTGTTGTTTATTTGAAGTTGTTGTTGTTTTTGTTGTTTATTTGACGTTGTTGTTATTGATGTTGTTGTTGTTGTTTATTTGACGTTGTTGTTGTTGTTTATTTGACGTTGTTGTTGTTTATTTGATGCTGTTGTTGTTGTTATTTTTTTGACGTTGTTATTGTTGTTGTTTATTTGACGTTGTTGTTGTTGTTGACGTTGTTGTTGTTGTTTATTTGACGTTGTTGTTGTTGTTGACGTTGTTGTTGTTGTTGTTTATTTGACGTTGTTGTTGTTGTTGACGTTGTTGTTGTTATTGTTTATTTGACGTTGTTGTTGTTATTTATTTGAGGTTGTTGTTGTTGACGTTGTTGTTGTTATTTATTTGACGTTGTTGTTGTTGTTTATTTGACATTGTTGTTGTTGTTGTTGACGTTGTTGTTGTTGTTGTTTATTTGACGTTGTTGTTTTTGTTATTGTTGTTTATTTGACATTGTTGTTGTTGTTGTTGTTTATTTGACGTTGTTGTTGTTGTTGACGTTGTTGTTGTTGTTTATTTGATGTTGTTGTTGTTGTTTATTTGACGTTGTTATTGTTGTTGTTTATTTGACATTGTTGTTGTTGTTGTTTATTTGACGGTGTTGTTGTTGTTGTTTATTTGACATTATTGTTTTTGTTTATTTGACGTTGTTGTTGTTGTTGTTGTTGACATTGTTGTTGTTGTTGTTGTTTATTTGACGTTGTTGTTGTTTTTGGTGTTGACATAGTTGTTGTTGTTGTTGTTTATTTGACGCTGTTGTTGTTGTTGACGTTGTTGTTTATTTGACGTTGTTGTTGTTGTTTATTTGACGTTGTTGTTGTTGTTGTTTATTTGACGTTGTTGTTTATTTGACATTGTTGTTGTTGTTGACGGTGTTGTTGTTGTTGTTTATTTGACATTGTTGTTGTTGTTGTTGACGTTGTTGTTGTTGTTGTTTATTTGACGTTGTTGTTATTGTTGTTGTTGTTTATTTGACGTTGTTGTTGTTGTTGCTGTTGTTTATTTGACGTTGTTTGTGTTTATTTGACGTTGTTGTTGTTGACGTTGTTGTTGTTTATTTGACGTTGTTGTTGTTGACATAGTTGTTGTTGTTGTTTATTTGACGTTGTTGTTGTTGTTGTTGACGTTGTTGTTGTTTATTTAACGTTGTTGTTGTTGTTGTTCTTGTTGTTGTTTATTTGACGTTGTTGTTGTTGTTTATTTGACGATGTTGTTGTTGTTGTTTATTTGACGTTGTTGTTGTTGTTGTTGTTGTTGTTGTATATTTGACTTTGTTGTTTTTGTTGACGTTGTTGTTGTTGACGTTGTTATTGTTGTTTATTTGACGTTGTTGTTGTTGACGTTGTTGTTGTTTATTTGACATTATTGTTGTTGTTGATGTTGACCTTGTTGTTGTTGTTTATTTGACGTTGTTGTTGTTGTTGTTTATTTGATGTTGTTGACGTTGTTGTTGTTGTTGTTATTTATTTGACGTTGTTGTTGTTTATTTGACATTGTTGTTGTTGTTGTTGACGTTGTTGTTGTTGTTGTTGTTGTTTATTTGACGTTGTTGTTGTTGTTGTTGTTTATTTGACATTGTTGTTGTTGTTGACGTTGTTGTTGTTGTTGTTTATTTGACGTTGTTGTTGTTGTTGACGTTGTTGTTGTTGTTTATTTGATGTTGTTGTTGTTGTTTATTTGACGTTGTTATTGTTGTTGTTTATTTGACATTGTTGTTGTTGTTGTTGTTTATTTGACGGTGTTGTTGTTGTTGTTTATTTGACATTATTGTTTTTGTTTATTTGACGTTGTTGTTGTTGTTGACATTGTTGTTGTTGTTGTTGTTGTTTATTTGACGTTGTTGTTGTTGTTTATTTGACGTTGTTGTTGTTTATTTGATGCTGTTGTTGTTGTTGTTATTTATTTGACGTTGTTATTGTTGTTGTTTATTTGACGTTGTTGTTGTTGTTGACGTTGTTGTTGTTGTTTATTTGACGTTGTTGTTGTTGTTGACGTTGTTGTTGTTGTTTATTTGACGTTGTTGTTGTTGTTGACGTTGTTGTTGTTATTGTTTATTTGACGTTGTTGTTGTTATTTATTTGAGGTTGTTGTTGTTGACGTTGTTGTTGTTATTTATTTGACGTTGTTGTTGTTGTTTATTTGACATTGTTGTTGTTGTTGTTGACGTTGTTGTTGTTGTTGTTTATTTGACGTTGTTGTTTTTGTTATTGTTGTTTATTTGACATTGTTGTTGTTGTTGTTGTTTATTTGACGTTGTTGTTGTTGTTGACGTTGTTGTTGTTGTTTATTTGATGTTGTTGTTGTTGTTTATTTGACGTTGTTATTGTTGTTGTTTATTTGACATTGTTGTTGTTGTTGTTTATTTGACGGTGTTGTTGTTGTTGTTTATTTGACATTATTGTTTTTGTTTATTTGACGTTGTTGTTGTTGTTGTTGTTGACATTGTTGTTGTTGTTGTTGTTTATTTGACGTTGTTGTTGTTTTTGGTGTTGACATAGTTGTTGTTGTTGTTGTTTATTTGACGCTGTTGTTGTTGTTGACGTTGTTGTTTATTTGACGTTGTTGTTGTTGTTTATTTGACGTTGTTGTTGTTGTTGTTTATTTGACGTTGTTGTTTATTTGACATTGTTGTTGTTGTTGACGGTGTTGTTGTTGTTGTTTATTTGACATTGTTGTTGTTGTTGTTGACGTTGTTGTTGTTGTTGTTTATTTGACGTTGTTGTTATTGTTGTTGTTGTTTATTTGACGTTGTTGTTGTTGTTGCTGTTGTTTATTTGACGTTGTTTGTGTTTATTTGACGTTGTTGTTGTTGACGTTGTTGTTGTTTATTTGACGTTGTTGTTGTTGACATAGTTGTTGTTGTTGTTTATTTGACGTTGTTGTTGTTGTTGTTGACGTTGTTGTTGTTTATTTAACGTTGTTGTTGTTGTTGTTCTTGTTGTTGTTTATTTGACGTTGTTGTTGTTGTTTATTTGACGATGTTGTTGTTGTTGTTTATTTGACGTTGTTGTTGTTGTTGTTGTTAACGTTGTTGTTGTTGTTGTTGTTGTATATTTGACTTTGTTGTTTTTGTTGACGTTGTTGTTGTTGACGTTGTTATTGTTGTTTATTTGACGTTGTTGTTGTTGACGTTGTTGTTGTTTATTTGACATTATTGTTGTTGTTGATGTTGACCTTGTTGTTGTTGTTGTTTATTTGACGTTGTTGTTGTTGTTGTTTATTTGATGTTGTTGACGTTGTTGTTGTTGTTGTTATTTATTTGACGTTGTTGTTGTTTATTTGACATTGTTGTTGTTGTTGTTGACGTTGTTGTTGTTGTTGTTGTTGTTTATTTGACGTTGTTGTTGTTGTTGTTGTTTATTTGACATTGTTGTTGTTGTTGACGTTGTTGTTGTTGTTGTTTATTTGACGTTGTTGTTGTTGTTGACGTTGTTGTTGTTGTTTATTTGATGTTGTTGTTGTTGTTTATTTGACGTTGTTATTGTTGTTGTTTATTTGACATTGTTGTTGTTGTTGTTGTTTATTTGACGGTGTTGTTGTTGTTGTTTATTTGACATTATTGTTTTTGTTTATTTGACGTTGTTGTTGTTGTTGACATTGTTGTTGTTGTTGTTGTTGTTTATTTGACGTTGTTGTTGTTTTTGGTGTTGACATAGTTGTTGTTGTTGTTGTTGTTGTTTATTTGACGCTGTTGTTGTTGTTGACGTTGTTGTTTATTTGACGTTGTTGTTGTTGTTGTTGTTTATTTGACGTCGTTGTTGTTGTTGTTGTTTATTTGACGTTGTTGTTTATTTGACATTGTTGTTGTTGTTGACGGTGTTGTTGTTGTTGTTTATTTGACATTATTGTTGTTGTTGTTGACGTTGTTGTTGTTGTTGTTTATTTGACGTTGTTGTTATTGTTGTTGTTGTTTATTTGACGTTGTTGTTGTTGTTGCTGTTGTTTATTTGACGTTGTTGTTGTTTATTTGACGTTGTTGTTGTTGACGTTGTTGTTGTTTATTTGAAGTTGTTGTTGTTTTTGTTGTTTATTTGACGTTGTTGTTATTGATGTTGTTGTTGTTGTTTATTTGACGTTGTTGTTGTTGTTTATTTGACGTTGTTGTTGTTTATTTGATGCTGTTGTTGTTGTTATTTTTTTGACGTTGTTATTGTTGTTGTTTATTTGACGTTGTTGTTGTTGTTGACGTTGTTGTTGTTGTTTATTTGACGTTGTTGTTGTTGTTGACGTTGTTGTTGTTGTTGTTTATTTGACGTTGTTGTTGTTGTTGACGTTGTTGTTGTTATTGTTTATTTGACGTTGTTGTTGTTATTTATTTGAGGTTGTTGTTGTTGACGTTGTTGTTGTTATTTATTTGACGTTGTTGTTGTTGTTTATTTGACATTGTTGTTGTTGTTGTTGACGTTGTTGTTGTTGTTGTTTATTTGACGTTGTTGTTTTTGTTATTGTTGTTTATTTGACATTGTTGTTGTTGTTGTTGTTTATTTGACGTTGTTGTTGTTGTTGACGTTGTTGTTGTTGTTTATTTGATGTTGTTGTTGTTGTTTATTTGACGTTGTTATTGTTGTTGTTTATTTGACATTGTTGTTGTTGTTGTTTATTTGACGGTGTTGTTGTTGTTGTTTATTTGACATTATTGTTTTTGTTTATTTGACGTTGTTGTTGTTGTTGTTGTTGACATTGTTGTTGTTGTTGTTGTTTATTTGACGTTGTTGTTGTTTTTGGTGTTGACATAGTTGTTGTTGTTGTTGTTTATTTGACGCTGTTGTTGTTGTTGACGTTGTTGTTTATTTGACGTTGTTGTTGTTGTTTATTTGACGTTGTTGTTGTTGTTGTTTATTTGACGTTGTTGTTTATTTGACATTGTTGTTGTTGTTGACGGTGTTGTTGTTGTTGTTTATTTGACATTGTTGTTGTTGTTGTTGACGTTGTTGTTGTTGTTGTTTATTTGACGTTGTTGTTATTGTTGTTGTTGTTTATTTGACGTTGTTGTTGTTGTTGCTGTTGTTTATTTGACGTTGTTTGTGTTTATTTGACGTTGTTGTTGTTGACGTTGTTGTTGTTTATTTGACGTTGTTGTTGTTGACATAGTTGTTGTTGTTGTTTATTTGACGTTGTTGTTGTTGTTGTTGACGTTGTTGTTGTTTATTTAACGTTGTTGTTGTTGTTGTTCTTGTTGTTGTTTATTTGACGTTGTTGTTGTTGTTTATTTGACGATGTTGTTGTTGTTGTTTATTTGACGTTGTTGTTGTTGTTGTTGTTGTTGTTGTATATTTGACTTTGTTGTTTTTGTTGACGTTGTTGTTGTTGACGTTGTTATTGTTGTTTATTTGACGTTGTTGTTGTTGACGTTGTTGTTGTTTATTTGACATTATTGTTGTTGTTGATGTTGACCTTGTTGTTGTTGTTTATTTGACGTTGTTGTTGTTGTTGTTTATTTGATGTTGTTGACGTTGTTGTTGTTGTTGTTATTTATTTGACGTTGTTGTTGTTTATTTGACATTGTTGTTGTTGTTGTTGACGTTGTTGTTGTTGTTGTTGTTGTTTATTTGACGTTGTTGTTGTTGTTGTTGTTTATTTGACATTGTTGTTGTTGTTGACGTTGTTGTTGTTGTTGTTTATTTGACGTTGTTGTTGTTGTTGACGTTGTTGTTGTTGTTTATTTGATGTTGTTGTTGTTGTTTATTTGACGTTGTTATTGTTGTTGTTTATTTGACATTGTTGTTGTTGTTGTTGTTTATTTGACGGTGTTGTTGTTGTTGTTTATTTGACATTATTGTTTTTGTTTATTTGACGTTGTTGTTGTTGTTGACATTGTTGTTGTTGTTGTTGTTGTTTATTTGACGTTGTTGTTGTTTTTGGTGTTGACATAGTTGTTGTTGTTGTTGTTGTTGTTTATTTGACGCTGTTGTTGTTGTTGACGTTGTTGTTTATTTGACGTTGTTGTTGTTGTTGTTGTTTATTTGACGTCGTTGTTGTTGTTGTTGTTTATTTGACGTTGTTGTTTATTTGACATTGTTGTTGTTGTTGACGGTGTTGTTGTTGTTGTTTATTTGACATTATTGTTGTTGTTGTTGACGTTGTTGTTGTTGTTGTTTATTTGACGTTGTTGTTATTGTTGTTGTTGTTTATTTGACGTTGTTGTTGTTGTTGCTGTTGTTTATTTGACGTTGTTGTTGTTTATTTGACGTTGTTGTTGTTGACGTTGTTGTTGTTTATTTGACGTTGTTGTTGTTGACATTGTTGTTGTTGTTGTTGTTTATTTGACGTTGTTGTTGTTGTTGACGTTGTTGTTGTTTATTTGACGTTGTTGTTGTTGTTGTTCTTGTTGTTGTTTATTTGACGTTGTTGTTGTTGTTTATTTGACGATGTTGTTGTTGTTGTTTATTTGACGTTGTTGTTGTTGTTGTTAACGTTGTTGTTGTTGTTGTTGTTATATATTTGACTTTGTTGTTTTTGTTGACGTTGTTGTTGTTGACGTTGTTATTGTTGTTTATTTAACGTTGTTGTTGTTGACGTTGTTGTTGTTTATTTGACATTGTTGTTGTTGTTGTTGATGTTGACCTTATTGTTGTTGTTGTTTATTTGACGTTGTTGTTGTTGTTGTTGTTTATTTGATGTTGTTGATGTTGTTGTTTATTTGACGTTGTTGTTGTTGTTTATTTGACGTTGTTGTTGTTGACGTTGTTATTGTTGTTTATTTGACGTTGTTGTTGTTGTTGTTTATTTGACGTAGTTGTTGTTGACGTTGTTGTTGTTGTTGTTGTTTATTTGACGTTTTTGTTGTTGTTGATGTTTTTGTTGTTGTTTATTTGACGTTGTTGTTTATTTGACTTTGTTGTTGTTGTTATTGTTGTTGTTGTTGTTGTTGTTTATTTGTCGTTGTTGTTGTTGTTGTTTATTTGACGTTGTTGTTGTTGTTGTTTATTTGACGTTGTTGTAGTTGATGTTATTTATTTGACGTTGTTGTTGTTGTTGTTTATTTGACGTTGTTGTTGTTGTTGTTGTTTATTTGACGTTGTTATTGTTGTTTATTTGACGTTGTTTTTGTTATTTGACGTTGTTGTTGTTGTTATTGTTGTTGTTGTTGTTGCTTATTTGACATTGTTGTTGTTGTTGTTGTTTATTTGACGTTGTTGTTGCTATTGTTTATTTGACGTTGTTGTTATTGTTGTTTATTTGACGTTGTTGTTGTTGTTGTTGTTGTTTATTTAACGTTGTTGTTGTTGTTTATTTGACGTTGTTGTTGTTGTTGTTTATTTGACGTTGTTGTTGTTGTTGTTGTTTATTTGACGTTGTGGTTGTAGTTGCTTATTTGACGTTGTCGTTGTTGTTGACGTTGTTGTTGTTGTTATTTATTTGATGTTGTTGTTAATGTTGTTGTTGTTATTGTTGTTGTTGCTGTTGTTTATTTGACGTTGTTGTTGTTGTTGTTGTTGTTGTTTATTTGACGTTGTTGATGTTATTTATTTGACGTTGTTGTTGTTGTTGTTTATTTGACATTGTTGTTATTGTTGTTGTTGTTTATTTGACGTTGTTATTGTTGTTTATTTGACGTTGTTTTTGTTATTTGACGTTGTTGTTATTATTGTTGTTGTATTTGTTGTTGTTGTTGTTGCTTATTTGACATTGTGTTGTTGTTGTTGTTTATTTGACGTTGTTGTGGCTGTTGTTTATTTGACGTTGTTATTGTTGTTTATTTGACGTTGTTGTTGTTGTTGTTGTTTATTTGACGTTGTTGTTGTTGACATTGTTGTTGTATTTGTTGTTTATTTGACGTTGTTAATGTTGTTGACGTTGTTGTTGTTATTGTTGTTTATTTCACGTTGTTGTAGTTGTTGTTATTGTTGTTGTTGTTGTTTATTTGACATTGTTGTTGTTGTTATTTGTTTGACGTTGTTGTTGTTGTTGTTTATTTGACGTTGTTGTTGTTGTTTATTTGACGTTGTTGTTGTTGTTATTTATTTGACATTGTTGTTGTTATTTGACGTTGTTGTTGTTGTTGTATTTATTGTTGTTGTTGTTGTTTATTTGACGTTGTTGTTGTTGTTGTTAATTTGACGTTGTTGTTGTTTATTTGACGTTGTTGTTGTCATTGTTTTTGTTGTTTATTTGACGTTGTGTTTTTTATTTGACGTTGTTGTTGTTGTTGTTGTTGTTTATTTGATGTTGTTGTTGTTGTTGACGTTGTTGTTGTTTATTTGACGTTGTTGTTAATGTTGTTGTTGTTATCGTTGTTGTTGTTTATTTGACGTTGTTGTTGTTGTTTATTTGACGTTGTTGTTGTTATTGTTGTTGTTGTTTATTTAACGTTGTTGTTGTTGTTGTTGTTTATTTGACGTTGTTGTTGTTTATTTGACGTTGTTGTTGTTGTTGATTATTTGACGTTGTTATTGTTGTTGCTTATTTGACGTTGTTGTTGTTGTTGACGTTGTTGTTGTTGTTGTTTATTTGACGTTGTTGTTGTTTATTTGACGTTGTTGTTGTTGTTTATTTGACGTTGTTGTTGTTGTTGTTGTTTATTTGACGTTGTTGTTGTTTTTGTTGTTTATTTGACGTTGTTGTTATTGACGTTGTTGTTGTTGTTTATTTGACGTTGTTGTTGTTGTTTATTTGACGTTGTTGTTGTTGTTTATTTGACGTTGTTGTTGTTGTTGTTTATTTGACGTTGTTATTGTTGTTTATTTAACGTTGTTGTTGTTGTTGTTGTTTACTTGACGTTGTTGTTGTTGTTTATTTGACGTTGTTGTTGTTGTTGTTGTTTATTTGACGTTGTGGTTGTTGTTGCTTATTTGACGTTGTCGTTGTTGTTGACGTTGTTGTTGTTGTTATTTATTTGACGTTGTTGTTGTTGTTGTTGACGTTGTTATTATTGTCGTTGTGTATTTGACGTTGTTGTTGTTGTTGTTGTTTATTTGACGTTGTTGTTGTTGTTTATTTGACGTTGTTGTTGTTTATTTGACGCTGTTGTTGTTGTTGTTATTTATTTGACGTTGTTATTATTGTTGTTTATTTGACGTTGTTGTTGTTGTTGACGTTGTTGTTGTTGTTTATTTGACGTTGTTGTTGTTGTTGACGTTGTTGTTGTTGTTGTTTATTTGACGTTGTTGTTGTTATTTATTTGACGTTGTTGTTGTTGACGTTGTTGTTGTTGTTGTTATTTATTTGACGTTGTTGTTGTTGTTGTTTATTTGACATTGTTGTTGTTGTTGTTGTTGTTGACGTTGTTGTTGTTGTTGTTGTTGTTGTTTATTTGACGTTATTGTTGTTGTTGTTGTTAATTTGACATTGTTGTTGTTGTTGACGTTGTTGTTGTTGTTGTTGTTTATTTGACGTTGTTGTTGTTGTTGTTGACGTTGTTGTTGTTGTTTATTTGATGTTGTTGTTGTTGTTTATTTGACGTTGTTATTGTTGTTATTTATTTGACATTGTTGTTGTTGTTGTTTATTTGACGGTGTTGTTGTTGTTGTTTATTTGACATTATTGTTTTTGTTTATTTGACGTTGTTGTTGTTGTTGTTGTTGACATTGTTGTTGTTGTTGTTGTTTTTGGTGTTGACATAGTTGTTGTTGTTGTTGTTGTTTATTTGACGCTGTTGTTGTTGTTGTTGACGTTGTTGTTTATTTGACGTTGTTGTTGTTGTTGTTTATTTGACGTCGTTGTTGTTGTTGTTGTTGTTTATTTGACGTTGTTGTTTATTTGACATTGTTGTTGTTGTTGACGGTGTTGTTGTTGTTGTTGTTTATTTGACATTGTTGTTGTTGTTGTTGACGTTGTTGTTGTTGTTGTTTATTTGACGTTGTTGTTATTGTTGTTGTTGTTTATTTGACGTTGTTGTTGTTGTTGCTGTTGTTTATTTGACGTTGTTGTTGTTTATTTGACGTTGTTGTTGTTGACGTTGTTGTTGTTTATTTGACGTTGTTGTTGTTGACATAGTTGTTGTTGTTGTTTATTTGACGTTGTTGTTGTTGTTGACGTTGTTGTTGTTTATTTGACGTTGTTGTTGTTGTTGTTCTTGTTGTTGTTTATTTGACGTTGTTGTTGTTGTTTATTTGACGATGTTGTTGTTGTTGTTTATTTGACGTTGTTGTTGTTGTTGTTAACGTTGTTGTTGTTATTGTTGTTGTTGTATATTTGACTTTGTTGTTTTTGTTGACGTTGTTGTTGTTGACGTTGTTATTGTTGTTTATTTGACGTTGTTGTTGTTGACGTTGTTGTTGTTTATTTGACATTGTTGTTGTTGTTGTTGTTGTTGATGTTGACCTTGTTGTTGTTGTTGTTTATTTGACGTTGTTGTTGTTGTTGTTTATTTGATGTTGTTGATGTTGTTGTTTATTTGACGTTGTTGTTGTTGTTTATTTGACGTTGTTGTTGACGTTGTTATTGTTGTTTATTTGACGTTGTTGTTGTTGTTTATTTGACGTAGTTGATGTTGACGTTGTTGTTGTTGTTGTTGTTTATTTGACGTTTTTGTTGTTGTTGATGTTTTTGTTGTTGTTTATTTGACGTTGTTGTTGTTGTTGTTGTTGTTTATTTGACGTTGTTATTGTTGTTTATATGACGTTGTTTTTGTTATTTGACGTTGTTGTTGTTGTTATTGTTGTTGTTGTTGTTGCTTATTTGACATTGTTGTTGTTGTTGTTGTTTATTTAACGTTGTTGTTGCTGTTGTTTATTTGACGTTGTTGTTATTGTTGTTTATTTGACGTTGTTGTTGTTGTTGTTTATTTAACGTTGTTGTTGTTGTTGTTGTTTATTTGACGTTGTTGTTGTTGTTGTTTATTTGACGTTGTTGTTGTTGTTGTTTATTTGACGTTGTGGTTGTTGTTGACGTTGTTGTTGTTGTTATTTATTTGATGTTGTTGTTAATGTTGTTGTTGTTATTGTTGTTGTTGCTGTTGCTTATTTGACGTTGTCGTTGTTGTTGACGTTGTTGTTGTTGTTATTTATTTGATGTTGTTGTTAATGTTGTTGTTGTTATTGTTGTTGTTGCTGTTGTTTATTTGACGTTGTTGTTGTTGTTTATTTGACGTTGTTGTTGTTATTGTTGTTGTTGTTGTTGTTTATTTAACGTTGTTGTTGTTGTTGTTTATTTGGCGTTGTTGTTGCTGTTGTTTATTTGACGTTGTTGTTGTTGTTGTTTATTTGACATTGTTGTTGTTGTTGTTTATTTGACGGTGTTGTTGTTGTTGTTGTTTATTTGACATTATTGTTTTTGTTTATTTGACTTTGTCGTTGTTGTTGTTGACATTGTTGTTATTGTTGTTTATTTGACGTTGTTGTTGTTTTTGGTGTTGACATAGTTGTTGTTGTTGTTGTTTATTTGACGCTGTTGTTGTTGTTGACGTTGTTGTTTATTTGACGTTGTTGTTGTTGTTGTTGTTGTTTATTTGACGTTGTTGTTGTTTTTGTTGTTTATTTGACATTGTTGTTTATTTGACATTGTTGTTGTTTATTTGACATTGTTGTTGTTGTTGTTGACGTTGTTGTTGTTGTTGTTGTTGTTTATTTGACGTTGTTGTTGTTGTTGTTGTTTATTTGACGTTGTTGTTGTTGCTGTTGTTTATTTGACGTTGTTGTTGTTTATTTGACGTTCTTGTTGTTTATTTGACGTTGTTGTTGTTGACATAATTGTTGTTGTTGTTTATTTGACGTTGTTGTTGTTGTTGTTGACGTTGTTGTTGTTTATTTGACGTTGTTGTTGTTGTTGTTGTTCTTATTGTTGTTTATTTGACGTTGTTGTTGTTGTTTATTTGACGTTGTTGTTGTTGTTGTTGTTTATTTGACGTTGTTGTTGTTGTTAACGTTGTTGTTGTTGTTGTATATTTGACTTTGTTGTTTTTGTTGACGTTGTTGTTGTTGACGTTGTTATTGTTGTTTATTTGACGTTGTTGTTGTTGACGTTGTTGTTGTTTATTTGACATTGTTGTTGTTGTTGTTTATTTGACATTGTTGTTGTTGTTGATGTTGACCTTGTTGTTGTTGTTTATTTGACGTTGTTGTTGTTGTTATTGTTGTTTATTTGACGTTGTTTTTGTTATTTGACGTTGTTGTTGTTGTTATTGTTGTTGTTGTTGTTGCTTATTTGACATTGTTGTTGTTGTTGTTGTTGTTTATTTGACGTTGTTGTTGCTGTTGTTTATTTGACGTTGTTGTTATTGTTGTTTATTTGACGTTGCTGTTGTTGTTGTTGTTGTTTATTTAACGTTGTTGTTGTTATTGTTTATTTGACGTTGTTGTTGTTGTTTATTTGACGTTGTTGTTGTTGTTGTTTATTTGACGTTGTGGTTGTAGTTGCTTATTTGACGTTGTCGTTGTTGTTGACGTTGTTGTTGTTGTTATTTATTTGATGTTGTTGTTAATGTTGTTGTTGTTATTGTTGTTGTTGCTATTGTTTATTTGACGTTGTTGTTGTTGTTGTTGTTTATTTGACGTTGTTGATGTTATTTATTTGACGTTGTTGTTGTTGTTGTTTATTTGACATTGTTGTTATTGTTGTTGTTGTTTATTTGACATTGTTATTGATTTTTATTTGACGTTGTTTTTGTTATTTGACGTTGTTGTTATTATTGTTGTTGTATTTGTTGTTGTTGTTGCTTATTTGACATTGTGTTGTTGTTGTTGTTGTTGTTTATTTGACGTTGTTGTGGCTGTTGTTTATTTGACGTTGTTATTGTTGTTTATTTGACGTTGTTGTTGTTGTTGTTGTTGTTGTTTATTTGACGTTGTTGTTGTTGACATTGTTGTTGTATTTGTTGTTTATTTGACGTTGTTAATGTTGTTGACGTTGTTGTTGTTATTGTTGTTTATTTCACGTTGTTGTAGTTGTTGTTATTGTTGTTGTTGTTGTTTATTTGACATTGTTGTTGTTGTTATTTGTTTGACGTTATTGTTGTTGTTGTTTATTTGACGTTGTTGTTGTTGTTTATTTGACGTTGTTGTTGTTGTTATTTATTTGACATTGTTGTTGTTATTTACCGTTGTTGTTGTTGTTGTATTTATTGTTGTTGTTGTTGTTGTTTATTTGACGTTGTTGTTGTTGTTGTTGTTAATTTGACGTTGTTGTTGTTTATTTGACGTTGTTGTTGTCGTTGTTTTTGTTGTTTATTTGACGTTGTGTTTTTTATTTGACGTTGTTGTTGTTGTTGTTGTTGTTTATTTGATGTTGTTGTTGTTGTTGACGTTGTTGTTGTTTATTTGACGTTGTTGTTAATGTTGTTGTTGTTATTGTTGTTGTTGTTTATTTGACGTTGTTGTTGTTGTTTATTTGACGTTGTTGTTGTTATTGTTGTTGTTGTTTATTTAACGTTGTTGTTGTTGTTGTTTATTTGACGTTGTTGTTGTTTATTTGACGTTGTTGTTGTTGTTGATTATTTGACGTTGTTATTGTTGTTGCTTATTTGACGTTGTTGTTGTTGTTGACGTTGTTGTTGTTGTTGTTTATTTGACATTGTTGTTGTTTATTTGACGTTGTTGTTGTTGTTTATTTGACGTTGTTGTTGTTGTTGTTGTTGTTTATTTGACGTTGTTGTTGTTTTTGTTGTTTATTTGACGTTGTTGTTATTGACGTTGTTGTTGTTGTTTATTTGACGTTGTTGTTGTTGTTTATTTGACGTTGTTGTTGTTGTTTATTTGACGTTGTTGTTGTTGTTGTTTATTTGACGTTGTTATTGTTGTTTATTTAACGTTGTTGTTGTTGTTGTTTACTTGACGTTGTTGTTGTTGTTTATTTGACGTTGTTGTTGTTGTTGTTTATTTGACGTTGTGGTTGTTGTTGCTTATTTGACGTTGTCGTTGTTGTTGACGTTGTTGTTGTTGTTATTTATTTGACGTTGTTGTTGTTGTTGACGTTGTTATTATTGTCGTTGTTTATTTGACGTTGTTGTTGTTGTTGTTTATTTGACGTTGTTGTTGTTGTTTATTTGACGTTGTTGTTGTTTATTTGACGCTGTTGTTGTTGTTGTTATTTATTTGACGTTGTTATTATTGTTGTTTATTTGACGTTGTTGTTGTTGTTGACGTTGTTGTTGTTGTTTATTTGACGTTGTTGTTGTTGACGTTGTTGTTGTTGTTGTTGTTTATTTGACGTTGTTGTTGTTATTTATTTGACGTTGTTGTTGTTGACGTTGTTGTTGTTGTTGTTATTTATTTGACGTTGTTGTTGTTGTTTATTTGACATTGTTGTTGTTGACGTTGTTGTTGTTGTTGTTGTTGTTTATTTGACGTTGTTGTTGTTGTTGTTGTTGTTTATTTGACGTTGTTGTTGTTTTTGTTGTTTATTTGACGTTGTTGTTATTGACGTTGTTGTTGTTGTTTATTTGACGTTGTTGTTGTTGTTTATTTGACGTTGTTGTTGTTGTTTATTTGACGTTGTTGTTGTTGTTTATTTGACGTTGTTATTGTTGTTTATTTAACGTTGTTGTTGTTGTTGTTTACTTGACGTTGTTGTTGTTGTTTATTTGACGTTGTTGTTGTTGTTGTTGTTTATTTGACGTTGTGGTTGTTGTTGATTATTTGACGTTGTCGTTGTTGTTGACGTTGTTGTTGTTGTTATTTATTTGACGTTGTTGTTGTTGTTGACGTTGTTATTATTGTCGTTGTGTATTTGACGTTGTTGTTGTTGTTGTTGTTTATTTGACGTTGTTGTTGTTGTTTATTTGACGTTGTTGTTGTTTATTTGACGCTGTTGTTGTTGTTGTTATTTATTTGACGTTGTTATTATTGTTGTTTATTTGACGTTGTTGTTGTTGTTGACGTTGTTGTTGTTGTTTATTTGACGTTGTTGTTGTTGTTGACGTTGTTGTTGTTGTTGTTTATTTGACGTTGTTGTTGTTATTTATTTGACGTTGTTGTTGTTGACGTTGTTGTTGTTGTTGTTATTTATTTGACGTTGTTGTTGTTGTTGTTTATTTGACATTGTTGTTGTTGTTGTTGTTGTTGACGTTGTTGTTGTTGTTGTTGTTGTTGTTTATTTGACGTTATTGTTGTTGTTGTTGTTAATTTGACATTGTTGTTGTTGTTGACGTTGTTGTTGTTGTTGTTGTTTATTTGACGTTGTTGTTGTTGTTGTTGACGTTGTTGTTGTTGTTTATTTGATGTTGTTGTTGTTGTTTATTTGACGTTGTTATTGTTGTTATTTATTTGACATTGTTGTTGTTGTTGTTTATTTGACGGTGTTGTTGTTGTTGTTTATTTGACATTATTGTTTTTGTTTATTTGACGTTGTTGTTGTTGTTGTTGTTGACATTGTTGTTGTTGTTGTTGTTTTTGGTGTTGACATAGTTGTTGTTGTTGTTGTTGTTTATTTGACGCTGTTGTTGTTGTTGTTGTTGACGTTGTTGTTTATTTGACGTTGTTGTTGTTGTTGTTTATTTGACGTCGTTGTTGTTGTTGTTGTTGTTTATTTGACGTTGTTGTTTATTTGACATTGTTGTTGTTGACGGTGTTGTTGTTGTTGTTGTTTATTTGACATTGTTGTTGTTGTTGTTGACGTTGTTGTTGTTGTTGTTTATTTGACGTTGTTGTTATTGTTGTTGTTGTTTATTTGACGTTGTTGTTGTTGTTGCTGTTGTTTATTTGACGTTGTTGTTGTTTATTTGACGTTGTTGTTGTTGACGTTGTTGTTTTTTATTTGACGTTGTTGTTGTTGACATAGTTGTTGTTGTTGTTTATTTGACGTTGTTGTTGTTGTTGACGTTGTTGTTGTTTATTTGACGTTGTTGTTGTTGTTGTTCTTGTTGTTGTTTATTTGACGTTGTTGTTGTTGTTTATTTGACGATGTTGTTGTTGTTGTTTATTTGACGTTGTTGTTGTTGTTGTTAACGTTGTTGTTGTTATTGTTGTTGTTGTATATTTGACTTTGTTGTTTTTGTTGACGTTGTTGTTGTTGACGTTGTTATTGTTGTTTATTTGACGTTGTTGTTGTTGACGTTATTGTTGTTTATTTGACATTGTTGTTGTTATTGTTGTTTATTTCACGTTGTTGTAGTTGTTGTTATTGTTGTTGTTGTTGTTTATTTGACATTGTTGTTGTTGTTATTTGTTTGACGTTATTGTTGTTGTTGTTTATTTGACGTTGTTGTTGTTGTTTATTTGACGTTGTTGTTGTTGTTATTTATTTGACATTGTTGTTGTTATTTACCGTTGTTGTTGTTGTTGTATTTATTGTTGTTGTTGTTGTTGTTTATTTGACGTTGTTGTTGTTGTTGTTGTTAATTTGACGTTGTTGTTGTTTATTTGACGTTGTTGTTGTCGTTGTTTTTGTTGTTTATTTGACGTTGTGTTTTTTATTTGACGTTGTTGTTGTTGTTGTTGTTGTTTATTTGATGTTGTTGTTGTTGTTGTTGACGTTGTTGTTGTTTATTTGACGTTGTTGTTAATGTTGTTGTTGTTATTGTTGTTGTTGTTTATTTGACGTTGTTGTTGTTGTTTATTTGACGTTGTTGTTGTTATTGTTGTTGTTGTTTATTTAACGTTGTTGTTGTTGTTGTTTATTTGACGTTGTTGTTGTTTATTTGACGTTGTTGTTGTTGTTGATTATTTGACGTTGTTATTGTTGTTGCTTATTTGACGTTGTTGTTGTTGTTGACGTTGTTGTTGTTGTTGTTTATTTGACATTGTTGTTGTTTATTTGACGTTGTTGTTGTTGTTTATTTGACGTTGTTGTTGTTGTTGTTGTTGTTTATTTGACGTTGTTGTTGTTTTTGTTGTTTATTTGACGTTGTTGTTATTGACGTTGTTGTTGTTGTTTATTTGACGTTGTTGTTGTTGTTTATTTGACGTTGTTGTTGTTGTTTATTTGACGTTGTTGTTGTTGTTGTTTATTTGACGTTGTTATTGTTGTTTATTTAACGTTGTTGTTGTTGTTGTTTACTTGACGTTGTTGTTGTTGTTTATTTGACGTTGTTGTTGTTGTTGTTTATTTGACGTTGTGGTTGTTGTTGCTTATTTGACGTTGTCGTTGTTGTTGACGTTGTTGTTGTTGTTATTTATTTGACGTTGTTGTTGTTGTTGACGTTGTTATTATTGTCGTTGTTTATTTGACGTTGTTGTTGTTGTTGTTTATTTGACGTTGTTGTTGTTGTTTATTTGACGTTGTTGTTGTTTATTTGACGCTGTTGTTGTTGTTGTTATTTATTTGACGTTGTTATTATTGTTGTTTATTTGACGTTGTTGTTGTTGTTGACGTTGTTGTTGTTGTTTATTTGACGTTGTTGTTGTTGACGTTGTTGTTGTTGTTGTTGTTTATTTGACGTTGTTGTTGTTATTTATTTGACGTTGTTGTTGTTGACGTTGTTGTTGTTGTTGTTATTTATTTGACGTTGTTGTTGTTGTTTATTTGACATTGTTGTTGTTGACGTTGTTGTTGTTGTTGTTGTTGTTTATTTGACGTTGTTGTTGTTGTTGTTGTTGTTTATTTGACGTTGTTGTTGTTTTTGTTGTTTATTTGACGTTGTTGTTATTGACGTTGTTGTTGTTGTTTATTTGACGTTGTTGTTGTTGTTTATTTGACGTTGTTGTTGTTGTTTATTTGACGTTGTTGTTGTTGTTGTTTATTTGACGTTGTTATTGTTGTTTATTTAACGTTGTTGTTGTTGTTGTTTACTTGACGTTGTTGTTGTTGTTTATTTGACGTTGTTGTTGTTGTTGTTGTTTATTTGACGTTGTGGTTGTTGTTGATTATTTGACGTTGTCGTTGTTGTTGACGTTGTTGTTGTTGTTATTTATTTGACGTTGTTGTTGTTGTTGACGTTGTTATTATTGTCGTTGTGTATTTGACGTTGTTGTTGTTGTTGTTGTTTATTTGACGTTGTTGTTGTTGTTTATTTGACGTTGTTGTTGTTTATTTGACGCTGTTGTTGTTGTTGTTATTTATTTGACGTTGTTATTATTGTTGTTTATTTGACGTTGTTGTTGTTGTTGACGTTGTTGTTGTTGTTTATTTGACGTTGTTGTTGTTGTTGACGTTGTTGTTGTTGTTGTTTATTTGACGTTGTTGTTGTTATTTATTTGACGTTGTTGTTGTTGACGTTGTTGTTGTTGTTGTTATTTATTTGACGTTGTTGTTGTTGTTGTTTATTTGACATTGTTGTTGTTGTTGTTGTTGTTGACGTTGTTGTTGTTGTTGTTGTTGTTGTTTATTTGACGTTATTGTTGTTGTTGTTGTTAATTTGACATTGTTGTTGTTGTTGACGTTGTTGTTGTTGTTGTTGTTTATTTGACGTTGTTGTTGTTGTTGTTGACGTTGTTGTTGTTGTTTATTTGATGTTGTTGTTGTTGTTTATTTGACGTTGTTATTGTTGTTATTTATTTGACATTGTTGTTGTTGTTGTTTATTTGACGGTGTTGTTGTTGTTGTTTATTTGACATTATTGTTTTTGTTTATTTGACGTTGTTGTTGTTGTTGTTGTTGACATTGTTGTTGTTGTTGTTGTTTTTGGTGTTGACATAGTTGTTGTTGTTGTTGTTGTTTATTTGACGCTGTTGTTGTTGTTGTTGTTGACGTTGTTGTTTATTTGACGTTGTTGTTGTTGTTGTTTATTTGACGTCGTTGTTGTTGTTGTTGTTGTTTATTTGACGTTGTTGTTTATTTGACATTGTTGTTGTTGACGGTGTTGTTGTTGTTGTTGTTTATTTGACATTGTTGTTGTTGTTGTTGACGTTGTTGTTGTTGTTGTTTATTTGACGTTGTTGTTATTGTTGTTGTTGTTTATTTGACGTTGTTGTTGTTGTTGCTGTTGTTTATTTGACGTTGTTGTTGTTTATTTGACGTTGTTGTTGTTGACGTTGTTGTTTTTTATTTGACGTTGTTGTTGTTGACATAGTTGTTGTTGTTGTTTATTTGACGTTGTTGTTGTTGTTGACGTTGTTGTTGTTTATTTGACGTTGTTGTTGTTGTTGTTCTTGTTGTTGTTTATTTGACGTTGTTGTTGTTGTTTATTTGACGATGTTGTTGTTGTTGTTTATTTGACGTTGTTGTTGTTGTTGTTAACGTTGTTGTTGTTATTGTTGTTGTTGTATATTTGACTTTGTTGTTTTTGTTGACGTTGTTGTTGTTGACGTTGTTATTGTTGTTTATTTGACGTTGTTGTTGTTGACGTTGTTGTTGTTTATTTGACATTGTTGTTGTTGTTGTTGTTGTTGATGTTGACCTTGTTGTTGTTGTTGTTTATTTGACGTTGTTGTTGTTTATTTGATGTTGTTGATGTTGTTGTTTATTTGACGTTGTTGTTGTTGTTTATTTGACGTTGTTGTTGACGTTGTTATTGTTGTTTATTTGACGTTGTTGTTGTTGTTTATTTGACGTAGTTGATGTTGACGTTGTTGTTGTTGTTGTTTATTTGACGTTTTTGTTGTTGTTGATGTTTTTGTTGTTGTTTATTTGACGTTGTTGTTGTTGTTGTTGTTGTTTATTTGACGTTGTTATTGTTGTTTATATGACGTTGTTTTTGTTATTTGACGTTGTTGTTGTTGTTATTGTTGTTGTTGTTGTTGCTTATTTGACATTGTTGTTGTTGTTGTTGTTTATTTAACGTTGTTGTTGCTGTTGTTTATTTGACGTTGTTGTTATTGTTGTTTATTTGACGTTGTTGTTGTTGTTGTTTATTTAACGTTGTTGTTGTTGTTGTTGTTTATTTGACGTTGTTGTTGTTGTTGTTGTTTATTTGACGTTGTTGTTGTTGTTGTTTATTTGACGTTGTGGTTGTTGTTGACGTTGTTGTTGTTGTTATTTATTTGATGTTGTTGTTAATGTTGTTGTTGTTATTGTTGTTGCTGTTGCTTATTTGACGTTGTCGTTGTTGTTGACGTTGTTGTTGTTGTTATTTATTTGATGTTGTTGTTAATGTTGTTGTTGTTATTGTTGTTGTTGCTGTTGTTTATTTGACGTTGTTGTTGTTGTTTATTTGACGTTGTTGTTGTTATTGTTGTTGTTGTTGTTGTTTATTTAACGTTGTTGTTGTTGTTGTTTATTTGGCGTTGTTGTTGCTGTTGTTTATTTGACGTTGTTGTTGTTGTTGTTTATTTGACATTGTTGTTGTTGTTGTTTATTTGATGGTGTTGTTGTTGTTGTTGTTTATTTGACATTATTGTTTTTGTTTATTTGACTTTGTCGTTGTTGTTGTTGACATTGTTGTTATTGTTGTTTATTTGACGTTGTTGTTGTTTTTGGTGTTGACATAGTTGTTGTTGTTGTTGTTTATTTGACGCTGTTGTTGTTGTTGACGTTGTTGTTTATTTGACGTTGTTGTTGTTGTTGTTGTTGTTTATTTGACGTTGTTGTTGTTTTTGTTGTTTATTTGACATTGTTGTTTATTTGACATTGTTGTTGTTTATTTGACATTGTTGTTGTTGTTGTTGACGTTGTTGTTGTTGTTGTTGTTTATTTGACGTTGTTGTTGTTGTTGTTGTTTATTTGACGTTGTTGTTGTTGCTGTTGTTTATTTGACGTTGTTGTTGTTTATTTGACGTTCTTGTTGTTTATTTGACGTTGTTGTTGTTGACATAATTGTTGTTGTTGTTTATTTGACGTTGTTGTTGTTGTTGTTGACGTTGTTGTTGTTTATTTGACGTTGTTGTTGTTGTTGTTGTTGTTGTTCTTATTGTTGTTTATTTGACGTTGTTGTTGTTGTTTATTTGACGTTGTTGTTGTTGTTGTTTATTTGACGTTGTTGTTGTTGTTAACGTTGTTGTTGTTGTTGTATATTTGACTTTGTTGTTTTTGTTGACGTTGTTGTTGTTGACGTTGTTATTGTTGTTTATTTGACGTTGTTGTTGTTGACGTTGTTGTTGTTTATTTGACATTGTTGTTGTTGTTGTTTATTTGACATTGTTGTTGTTGTTGATGTTGACCTTGTTGTTGTTGTTTATTTGACGTTGTTGTTGTTGTTATTGTTGTTTATTTGACGTTGTTTTTGTTATTTGACGTTGTTGTTGTTGTTATTGTTGTTGTTGTTGTTGCTTATTTGACATTGTTGTTGTTGTTGTTGTTGTTGTTTATTTGACGTTGTTGTTGCTGTTGTTTATTTGACGTTGTTGTTATTGTTGTTTATTTGACGTTGCTGTTGTTGTTGTTGTTGTTTATTTAACGTTGTTGTTGTTATTGTTTATTTGACGTTGTTGTTGTTGTTTATTTGACGTTGTTGTTGTTGTTGTTTATTTGACGTTGTGGTTGTAGTTGCTTATTTGACGTTGTCGTTGTTGTTGACGTTGTTGTTGTTGTTATTTATTTGATGTTGTTGTTAATGTTGTTGTTGTTATTGTTGTTGTTGCTGTTGTTTATTTGACGTTGTTGTTGTTGTTGTTGTTTATTTGACGTTGTTGATGTTATTTATTTGACGTTGTTGTTGTTGTTGTTTATTTGACATTGTTGTTATTGTTGTTGTTGTTTATTTGACATTGTTATTGATTTTTATTTGACGTTGTTTTTGTTATTTGACGTTGTTGTTATTATTGTTGTTGTATTTGTTGTTGTTGTTGCTTATTTGACATTGTGTTGTTGTTGTTGTTGTTTATTTGACGTTGTTGTGGCTGTTGTTTATTTGACGTTGTTATTGTTGTTTATTTGACGTTGTTGTTGTTGTTGTTGTTGTTTATTTGACGTTGTTGTTGTTGACATTGTTGTTGTATTTGTTGTTTATTTGACGTTGTTAATGTTGTTGACGTTGTTGTTGTTATTGTTGTTTATTTCACGTTGTTGTAGTTGTTGTTATTGTTGTTGTTGTTGTTTATTTGACATTGTTGTTGTTGTTATTTGTTTGACGTTATTGTTGTTGTTGTTTATTTGACGTTGTTGTTGTTGTTTATTTGACGTTGTTGTTGTTGTTATTTATTTGACATTGTTGTTGTTATTTACCGTTGTTGTTGTTGTTGTATTTATTGTTGTTGTTGTTGTTGTTTATTTGACGTTGTTGTTGTTGTTGTTGTTAATTTGACGTTGTTGTTGTTTATTTGACGTTGTTGTTGTCGTTGTTTTTGTTGTTTATTTGACGTTGTGTTTTTTATTTGACGTTGTTGTTGTTGTTGTTGTTGTTGTTTATTTGATGTTGTTGTTGTTGTTGACGTTGTTGTTGTTTATTTGACGTTGTTGTTAATGTTGTTGTTGTTATTGTTGTTGTTGTTTATTTGACGTTGTTGTTGTTGTTTATTTGACGTTGTTGTTGTTATTGTTGTTGTTGTTTATTTAACGTTGTTGTTGTTGTTGTTTATTTGACGTTGTTGTTGTTTATTTGACGTTGTTGTTGTTGTTGATTATTTGACGTTGTTATTGTTGTTGCTTATTTGACGTTGTTGTTGTTGTTGACGTTGTTGTTGTTATTGTTTATTTGACATTGTTGTTGTTTATTTGACGTTGTTGTTGTTGTTTATTTGACGTTGTTGTTGTTGTTGTTGTTGTTTATTTGACGTTGTTGTTGTTTTTGTTGTTTATTTGACGTTGTTGTTATTGACGTTGTTGTTGTTGTTTATTTGACGTTGTTGTTGTTGTTTATTTGACGTTGTTGTTGTTGTTTATTTGACGTTGTTGTTGTTGTTGTTTATTTGACGTTGTTATTGTTGTTTATTTAACGTTGTTGTTGTTGTTGTTTACTTGACGTTGTTGTTGTTGTTTATTTGACGTTGTTGTTGTTGTTGTTTATTTGACGTTGTGGTTGTTGTTGCTTATTTGACGTTGTCGTTGTTGTTGACGTTGTTGTTGTTGTTATTTATTTGACGTTGTTGTTGTTGTTGACGTTGTTATTATTGTCGTTGTTTATTTGACGTTGTTGTTGTTGTTGTTTATTTGACGTTGTTGTTGTTGTTTATTTGACGTTGTTGTTGTTTATTTGACGCTGTTGTTGTTGTTGTTATTTATTTGACGTTGTTATTATTGTTGTTTATTTGACGTTGTTGTTGTTGTTGACGTTGTTGTTGTTGTTTATTTGACGTTGTTGTTGTTGACGTTGTTGTTGTTGTTGTTGTTTATTTGACGTTGTTGTTGTTATTTATTTGACGTTGTTGTTGTTGACGTTGTTGTTGTTGTTGTTATTTATTTGACGTTGTTGTTGTTGTTTATTTGACATTGTTGTTGTTGTTGTTGACGTTGTTGTTGTTGTTGTTGTTGTTTATTTGACGTTGTTGTTGTTGTTGTTGTTGTTTATTTGACGTTGTTGTTGTTTTTGTTGTTTATTTGACGTTGTTGTTATTGACGTTGTTGTTGTTGTTTATTTGACGTTGTTGTTGTTGTTTATTTGACGTTGTTGTTGTTGTTTATTTGACGTTGTTGTTGTTGTTGTTTATTTGACGTTGTTATTGTTGTTTATTTAACGTTGTTGTTGTTGTTGTTTACTTGACGTTGTTGTTGTTGTTTATTTGACGTTGTTGTTGTTGTTGTTGTTTATTTGACGTTGTGGTTGTTGTTGCTTATTTGACGTTGTCGTTGTTGTTGACGTTGTTGTTGTTGTTATTTATTTGACGTTGTTGTTGTTGTTGTTGACGTTGTTATTATTGTCGTTGTGTATTTGACGTTGTTGTTGTTGTTGTTGTTTATTTGACGTTGTTGTTGTTGTTTATTTGACGTTGTTGTTGTTTATTTGACGCTGTTGTTGTTGTTGTTATTTATTTGACGTTGTTATTATTGTTGTTTATTTGACGTTGTTGTTGTTGTTGACGTTGTTGTTGTTGTTTATTTGACGTTGTTGTTGTTGTTGACGTTGTTGTTGTTGTTGTTTATTTGACGTTGTTGTTGTTATTTATTTGACGTTGTTGTTGTTGACGTTGTTGTTGTTGTTGTTATTTATTTGACGTTGTTGTTGTTGTTGTTTATTTGACATTGTTGTTGTTGTTGTTGTTGTTGACGTTGTTGTTGTTGTTGTTGTTGTTGTTTATTTGACGTTATTGTTGTTGTTGTTGTTAATTTGACATTGTTGTTGTTGTTGACGTTGTTGTTGTTGTTGTTGTTTATTTGACGTTGTTGTTGTTGTTGTTGACGTTGTTGTTGTTGTTTATTTGATGTTGTTGTTGTTGTTTATTTGACGTTGTTATTGTTGTTATTTATTTGACATTGTTGTTGTTGTTGTTTATTTGACGGTGTTGTTGTTGTTGTTTATTTGACATTATTGTTTTTGTTTATTTGACGTTGTTGTTGTTGTTGTTGTTGACATTGTTGTTGTTGTTGTTGTTTTTGGTGTTGACATAGTTGTTGTTGTTGTTGTTGTTTATTTGACGCTGTTGTTGTTGTTGTTGACGTTGTTGTTTATTTGACGTTGTTGTTGTTGTTTATTTGACGTCGTTGTTGTTGTTGTTGTTGTTTATTTGACGTTGTTGTTTATTTGACATTGTTGTTGTTGTTGACGGTGTTGTTGTTGTTGTTGTTTATTTGACATTGTTGTTGTTGTTGTTGACGTTGTTGTTGTTGTTGTTTATTTGACGTTGTTGTTATTGTTGTTGTTGTTTATTTGACGTTGTTGTTGTTGTTGCTGTTGTTTATTTGACGTTGTTGTTGTTTATTTGACGTTGTTGTTGTTGACGTTGTTGTTTTTTATTTGACGTTGTTGTTGTTGACATAGTTGTTGTTGTTGTTTATTTGACGTTGTTGTTGTTGTTGACGTTGTTGTTGTTTATTTGACGTTGTTGTTGTTGTTGTTCTTGTTGTTGTTTATTTGACGTTGTTGTTGTTGTTTATTTGACGATGTTGTTGTTGTTGTTTATTTGACGTTGTTGTTGTTGTTGTTAACGTTGTTGTTGTTATTGTTGTTGTTGTATATTTGACTTTGTTGTTTTTGTTGACGTTGTTGTTGTTGACGTTGTTATTGTTGTTTATTTGACGTTGTTGTTGTTGACGTTGTTGTTGTTTATTTGACATTGTTGTTGTTGTTGTTGTTGTTGATGTTGACCTTGTTGTTGTTGTTGTTTATTTGACGTTGTTGTTGTTGTTGTTTATTTGATGTTGTTGATGTTGTTGTTTATTTGACGTTGTTGTTGTTGTTTATTTGACGTTGTTGTTGACGTTGTTATTGTTGTTTATTTGACGTTGTTGTTGTTGTTTATTTGACGTAGTTGATGTTGACGTTGTTGTTGTTGTTGTTTATTTGACGTTTTTGTTGTTGTTGATGTTTTTGTTGTTGTTTATTTGACGTTGTTGTTGTTGTTGTTGTTTATTTGACGTTGTTATTGTTGTTTATATGACGTTGTTTTTGTTATTTGACGTTGTTGTTGTTGTTATTGTTGTTGTTGTTGTTGCTTATTTGACATTGTTGTTGTTGTTGTTGTTTATTTAACGTTGTTGTTGCTGTTGTTTATTTGACGTTGTTGTTATTGTTGTTTATTTGACGTTGTTGTTGTTGTTGTTTATTTAACGTTGTTGTTGTTGTTGTTGTTTATTTGACGTTGTTGTTGTTGTTGTTGTTTATTTGACGTTGTTGTTGTTGTTGTTTATTTGACGTTGTGGTTGTTGTTGACGTTGTTGTTGTTGTTATTTATTTGATGTTGTTGTTAATGTTGTTGTTGTTATTGTTGTTGTTGCTGTTGCTTATTTGACGTTGTCGTTGTTGTTGACGTTGTTGTTGTTGTTATTTATTTGATGTTGTTGTTAATGTTGTTGTTGTTATTGTTGTTGTTGCTGTTGTTTATTTGATGTTGTTGTTGTTGTTTATTTGACGTTGTTGTTGTTATTGTTGTTGTTGTTGTTGTTTATTTAACGTTGTTGTTGTTGTTGTTTATTTGGCGTTGTTGTTGCTGTTGTTTATTTGACGTTGTTGTTGTTGTTGTTTATTTGACATTGTTGTTGTTGTTGTTTATTTGACGGTGTTGTTGTTGTTGTTGTTTATTTGACATTATTGTTTTTGTTTATTTGACTTTGTCGTTGTTGTTGTTGACATTGTTGTTATTGTTGTTTATTTGACGTTGTTGTTGTTTTTGGTGTTGACATAGTTGTTGTTGTTGTTGTTTATTTGACGCTGTTGTTGTTGTTGACGTTGTTGTTTATTTGACGTTGTTGTTGTTGTTGTTGTTGTTTATTTGACGTTGTTGTTGTTTTTGTTGTTTATTTGACATTGTTGTTTATTTGACATTGTTGTTGTTTATTTGACATTGTTGTTGTTGTTGTTGACGTTGTTGTTGTTGTTGTTGTTTATTTGACGTTGTTGTTGTTGTTGTTGTTTATTTGACGTTGTTGTTGTTGCTGTTGTTTATTTGACGTTGTTGTTGTTTATTTGACGTTCTTGTTGTTTATTTGACGTTGTTGTTGTTGACATAATTGTTGTTGTTGTTTATTTGACGTTGTTGTTGTTGTTGTTGACGTTGTTGTTGTTTATTTGACGTTGTTGTTGTTGTTGTTGTTGTTCTTATTGTTGTTTATTTGACGTTGTTGTTGTTGTTTATTTGACGTTGTTGTTGTTGTTGTTGTTTATTTGACGTTGTTGTTGTTGTTAACGTTGTTGTTGTTGTTGTATATTTGACTTTGTTGTTTTTGTTGACGTTGTTGTTGTTGACGTTGTTATTGTTGTTTATTTGACGTTGTTGTTGTTGACGTTGTTGTTGTTTATTTGACATTGTTGTTGTTGTTGTTTATTTGACATTGTTGTTGTTGTTGATGTTGACCTTGTTGTTGTTGTTTATTTGACGTTGTTTTTGTTATTTGACGTTGTTGTTGTTGTTATTGTTGTTGTTGTTGTTGCTTATTTGACATTGTTGTTGTTGTTGTTGTTGTTGTTTATTTGACGTTGTTGTTGCTATTGTTTATTTGACGTTGTTGTTATTGTTGTTTATTTGACGTTGCTGTTGTTGTTGTTGTTGTTTATTTAACGTTGTTGTTGTTATTGTTTATTTGACGTTGTTGTTGTTGTTTATTTGACGTTGTTGTTGTTGTTGTTTATTTGACGTTGTGGTTGTAGTTGCTTATTTGACGTTGTCGTTGTTGTTGACGTTGTTGTTGTTGTTATTTATTTGATGTTGTTGTTAATGTTGTTGTTGTTATTGTTGTTGTTGCTGTTGTTTATTTGACGTTGTTGTTGTTGTTGTTGTTTATTTGACGTTGTTGATGTTATTTATTTGACGTTGTTGTTGTTGTTGTTTATTTGACATTGTTGTTATTGTTGTTGTTGTTTATTTGACATTGTTATTGATTTTTATTTGACGTTGTTTTTGTTATTTGACGTTGTTGTTATTATTGTTGTTGTATTTGTTGTTGTTGTTGCTTATTTGACATTGTGTTGTTGTTGTTGTTGTTTATTTGACGTTGTTGTGGCTGTTGTTTATTTGACGTTGTTATTGTTGTTTATTTGACGTTGTTGTTGTTGTTGTTGTTGTTGTTTATTTGACGTTGTTGTTGTTGACATTGTTGTTGTATTTGTTGTTTATTTGACGTTGTTAATGTTGTTGACGTTGTTGTTGTTATTGTTGTTTATTTCACGTTGTTGTAGTTGTTGTTATTGTTGTTGTTGTTGTTTATTTGACATTGTTGTTGTTGTTATTTGTTTGACGTTATTGTTGTTGTTGTTTATTTGACGTTGTTGTTGTTGTTTATTTGACGTTGTTGTTGTTGTTATTTATTTGACATTGTTGTTGTTATTTACCGTTGTTGTTGTTGTTGTATTTATTGTTGTTGTTGTTGTTGTTTATTTGACGTTGTTGTTGTTGTTGTTGTTAATTTGACGTTGTTGTTGTTTATTTGACGTTGTTGTTGTCGTTGTTTTTGTTGTTTATTTGACGTTGTGTTTTTTATTTGACGTTGTTGTTGTTGTTGTTGTTGTTTATTTGATGTTGTTGTTGTTGTTGACGTTGTTGTTGTTTATTTGACGTTGTTGTTAATGTTGTTGTTGTTATTGTTGTTGTTGTTTATTTGACGTTGTTGTTGTTGTTTATTTGACGTTGTTGTTGTTATTGTTGTTGTTGTTTATTTAACGTTGTTGTTATTGTTGTTTATTTGACGTTGTTGTTGTTTATTTGACGTTGTTGTTGTTGTTGATTATTTGACGTTGTTATTGTTGTTGCTTATTTGACGTTGTTGTTGTTGTTGACGTTGTTGTTGTTGTTGTTTATTTGACATTGTTGTTGTTTATTTGACGTTGTTGTTGTTGTTTATTTGACGTTGTTGTTGTTGTTGTTGTTGTTTATTTGACGTTGTTGTTGTTTTTGTTGTTTATTTGACGTTGTTGTTATTGACGTTGTTGTTGTTGTTTATTTGACGTTGTTGTTGTTGTTTATTTGACGTTGTTGTTGTTGTTTATTTGACGTTGTTGTTGTTGTTGTTTATTTGACGTTGTTATTGTTGTTTATTTAACGTTGTTGTTGTTGTTGTTTACTTGACGTTGTTGTTGTTGTTTATTTGACGTTGTTGTTGTTGTTGTTTATTTGACGTTGTGGTTGTTGTTGCTTATTTGACGTTGTCGTTGTTGTTGACGTTGTTGTTGTTGTTATTTATTTGACGTTGTTGTTGTTGTTGACGTTGTTATTATTGTCGTTGTTTATTTGACGTTGTTGTTGTTGTTTATTTGACGTTGTTGTTGTTGTTTATTTGACGTTGTTGTTGTTTATTTGACGTTGTTGTTGTTGTTGTTATTTATTTGACGTTGTTATTATTGTTGTTTATTTGACGTTGTTGTTGTTGTTGACGTTGTTGTTGTTGTTTATTTGACGTTGTTGTTGTTGTTGTTGTTGTTGTTGTTGTTGTTTATTTGACGTTGTTGTTGTTATTTATTTGACGTTGTTGTTGTTGACGTTGTTGTTGTTGTTGTTATTTATTTGACGTTGTTGTTGTTGTTTATTTGACATTGTTGTTGTTGTTGTTGACGTTGTTGTTGTTGTTGTTGTTGTTGTTTATTTGACGTTGTTGTTGTTGTTGTTTATTTGACATTGTTGTTGTTGTTGACGTTGTTGTTGTTGTTGTTTATTTGACGTTGTTGTTGTTGTTGTTGACGTTGTTGTTGTTGTTTATTTGATGTTGTTGTTGTTGTTTATTTGACGTTGTTATTGTTGTTGTTTATTTGACATTGTTGTTGTTATTGTTTATTTGACGGTGTTGTTGTTGTTGTTTATTTGACATTATTGTTTTTGTTTATTTGACGTTGTTGTTGTTGTTGTTGTTGTTGACATTGTTGTTGTTGTTGTTGTTTATTTGACGTTGTTGTTGTTTTTGGTGTTGACATAGTTGTTGTTGTTGTTGTTGTTTATTTGACGCTGTTGTTGTTGTTGTTGACATTGTTGTTTATTTGACGTTGTTGTTGTTGTTGTTGTTGTTTATTTGACGTCGTTGTTGTCGTTGTTGTTTATTTGACGTTGTTGTTTATTTGACATTGTTGTTGTTGTTGACGGTGTTGTTGTTGTTGTTTATTTGACATTGTTGTTGTTGTTGTTGACGTTGTTATTGTTGTTGTTTATTTGACGTTGTTGTTATTGTTGTTGTTGTTTATTTGACGTTGTTGTTGTTGTTGCTGTTGTTTATTTGACGTTGTTGTTGTTTATTTGACGTTGTTGTTGTTGACGTTGTTGTTGTTTATTTGACGTTGTTGTTGTTGACATAGTTGTTGTTGTTGTTTATTTGACGTTGTTGTTGTTGTTGACGTTGTTGTTGTTTATTTGACGTTGTTGTTGTTGTTCTTGTTGTTGTTTATTTGACGTTGTTGTTGTTATTTATTTGACGATGTTGTTGTTGTTGTTTATTTGACGTTGTTGTTGTTGTTGTTAACGTTGTTGTTGTTGTTGTTGTTGTTGTTGTATATTTGACTTTGTTGTTTTTGTTGACGTTGTTGTTGTTGACGTTGTTATTGTTGTTTATTTGACGTTGTTGTTGTTGACGTTGTTGTTGTTTATTTGACATTGTTGTTGTTGTTGTTGTTGATGTTGACCTTGTTGTTGTTGTTGTTTATTTGACGTTGTTGTTGTTGTTGTTGTTTATTTGATGTTGTTGATGTTGTTGTTTATTTGACGTTGTTGTTGTTGTTGTTTATTTGACGTTGTTGTTGACGTTGTTATTGTTGTTTATTTGACGTTGTTGTTGTTGTTGTTGTTTATTTGACGTAGTTGATGTTGACGTTGTTGTTGTTGTTGTTTATTTGACGTTTTTGTTGTTGTTGATGTTTTTGTTGTTGTTTATTTGACGTTGTTGTTATTGTTGTTTATTTGACTTTGTTGTTGTTGTTATTATTGTTGTTGTTGTTGTTGTTGTTTATTTGTCGTTGTTGTTGTTGTTGTTTATTTGACGTTGTTGTTGTTGTTGTTGTTGTTGTTTATTTGACGTTGTTGTTGTTGATGTTATTTATTTGACGTTGTTGTTGTTGTTGTTTATTTGACGTTGTTGTTGTTGTTGTTGTTTATTTGACGTTGTTATTGTTGTTTATATGACGTTATTTTTGTTATTTGACGTTGTTGTTGTTGTTATTGTTGTTGTTGTTGTTGCTTATTTGACATTGTTGTTGTTGTTGTTTATTTAACGTTGTTGTTGCTGTTGTTTATTTGACGTTGTTGTTATTGTTGTTTATTTGACGTTGTTGTTGTTGTTTATTTAATGTTGTTGTTGTTGTTGTTTATTTGACGTTGTTGTTGTTGTTGTTGTTTATTTGACGTTGTTGTTGTTGTTTATTTGACGTTGTGGTTGTAGTTGCTTATTTGACGTTGTCGTTGTTGTTGACGTTGTTGTTGTTGTTATTTATTTGATGTTGTTGTTAATGTTGTTGTTGTTATTGTTGTTGTTGCTGTTGTTTATTTGACGTTGTTGTTGTTGTTTATTTGACGTTGTTGTTGTTATTGTTGTTGTTGTTGTTGTTTATTTAACGTTGTTGTTGTTGTTGTTTATTTGGCGTTGTTGTTGTTGTTGTTTATTTGACGTTGTTGTTGTTGTTGTTTATTTGACATTGTTGTTATTGTTGTTTATTTGACGGTGTTGTTGTTGTTGTTTATTTGACATTATTGTTTTTGTTTATTTGACTTTGTTGTTGTTGTTGTTGACATTGTTGTTGTTGTTGTTTATTTGACGTTGTTGTTGTTTTTGGTGTTGACATAGTTGTTGTTGTTGTTGTTTATTTGACGCTGTTGTTATTTTTGTTGTTTATTTGACAATGTTGTTTATTTGACATTGTTGTTGTTTATTTGACATTGTTGTTGTTGTTGTTGTTGACGTTGTTGTTGTTGTTGTTTATTTGACGTTGTTGTTGTTGTTGTTGTTGTTTATTTGACGTTGTTGTTGTTGCTGTTGTTTATTTGACGTTGTTGTTGTTTATTTGACGTTCTTGTTGTTTATTTGACGTTGTTGTTGTTGACATAATTGTTGTTGTTGTTTATTTGACGTTGTTGTTGTTGTTGTTGACGTTGTTGTTGTTTATTTGACGTTGTTGTTGTTGTTGTTGTTGTTGTTCTTATTGTTGTTTATTTGACGTTGTTGTTGTTGTTTATTTGACGTTGTTGTTGTTGTTGTTGTTTATTTGACGTTGTTGTTGTTGTTAACGTTGTTGTTGTTGTTGTATATTTGACTTTGTTGTTTTTGTTGACGTTGTTGTTGTTGACGTTGTTATTGTTGTTTATTTAACGTTGTTGTTGTTGACGTTGTTGTTGTTTATTTGACATTGCTGTTGTTGTTGTTTATTTGACATTGTTGTTGTTGTTGATGTTGACCTTGTTGTTGTTGTTGTTTATTTGACGTTGTTGTTGTTGTTGTTGTTGTTTATTTGGTGTTGTTGATGTTGTTGTTTATTTGACGTTGTTGTTGTTGTTTATTTGACGTTGTTGTTGTTGACGTTGTTGTTGTTGTTGTTGTTTATTTGACGTAGTTGTTGTTGACGTTTTTGTTGTTGTTGTTGTTGTTTATTTGACGTTTTTGTTGTTGTTGATGTTTTTATTGTTGTTTATTTGACGTTGTTGTTGTTGTTTATTTGACTTTGTTGTTGTTGTTGTTGTTGTTATTGTTGTTGTTGTTGTTTATTTGACGTTGTTGTTGTTGTTGTTGTTGTTTATTTGACGTTGTTGTTGTTGTTTATTTGACGTTGTTGTTGTTGATGTTATTTATTTGACGTTGTTGTTGTTGTTTATTTGACGTTGTTGTTGTTGTTGTTGTTGTTTATTTGACGTTGTTATTGTTGTTTATTTGACGTTGTTTTTGTTATTTGACGTTGTTGTTGTTATTATTGTTGTTGTTGTTGTTGTTGCTTATTTGACATTGTTGTTGTTGTTGTTTATTTGACGTTGTTGTTGCTGTTGTTTATTTGACGTTGTTGTTATTGTTGTTTATTTGACGTTGTTGTTGTTGTTTATTTAACGTTGTTGTTGTTGTTGTTTATTTGACGTTGTTGTTGTTGTTGTTTATTTGACGTTGTTGTTGTTGTTGTTTATTTGACGTTGTGGTTGTTGTTGCTTATTTGACGTTGTCGTTGTTGTGACGTTGTTGTTGTTGTTATTTATTTGATGTTGTTGTTATTGTTGTTGTTGCTGTTGTTTATTTGACGTTGTTGTTGTTGTTTATTTGACGTTGTTGTTGTTATTGTTGTTGTTGTTGTTGTTTATTTAACGTTGTTGTTGTTTATTTGGCGTTGTTGTTGTTGTTGTTGTTTATTTGACGTTGTTGTTGTTGTTGTTGTTTATTTGACGTTGTTATTGTTGTTGCTTATTTGACGTTGTTGTTGTTGTTGACATTGTTGTTGTTGTTGTTGTTTATTTGACGTTATTGTTGTTTATTTGACGTTGTTGTTGTTGTTTATTTGACGTTGTTGTTGTTGTTTATTTGACGTTGTTGTTGTTTTTGTTGTTTATTTGACATTGTTGTTGTTGACGTTGTTGTTGTTGTTTATTTGACGTTGATGTTGTTGTTGTTTATTTGACGTTGTTGTTGTTTATTTGACGTTGTTGTTGTTGTTGTTGTTTATTTGACGTTGTTGTTGTTGTTGTTTATTTAACGTTGTTGTTGTTGTTGTTTATTTGACGTTGTTGTTGTTGTTGTTTATTTGACGTTGTTGTTGTTGTTGTTTATTTGACGTTGTGGGTGTTATTGCTTATTTGACGTTGTCGTTGTTGTTGACGTTGTTGTTGTTGTTGTTTATTTGACGTTGTTGTAGTTGTTGTTGACGTTGTTATTGTTGTCAATGTTTATTTGACGTTGTTGTTGTTGTTATTGTTGTTGTTTATTTGACGTTATTGTTGTTGTTTATTTGCCGTTGTTGTTATTGTTTACTTGATGTTGTTGTTGTTGACGTTGTTGTTGTTGTTTATTTGACGTAGTTGTTGTTGTTGACATAATTGTTGTTGTTGTTTATTTGACGTTGTTGTTGTTGTTGTTGACGTTGTTGTTGTTTATTTGACGTTGTTGTTGTTGTTGTTGTTCTTGTTGTTGTTTATTTAACGTTGTTGTTGTTGTTGTTTATTTGACGTTGTTGTTGTTGTTGTTTATTTGACGTTGTTGTTGTTGTTGTTGACGTTGTTGTTGTTTATTTGACATTGTTGTTGTTGTTGTTGTTGTTGATGTTGACCTTGTTGTTGTTGTTGTTTATTTGACGTTGTTGTTGTTGTTGTTTATTTGATGTTGTTGATGTTGTTGTTTATTTGACGTTGTTGTTGTTGTTTATTTGACGTTGTTGTTGACGTTGTTATTGTTGTTTATTTGACGTTGTTGTTGTTGTTTATTTAACGTAGTTGATGTTGACGTTGTTGTTGTTGTTGTTTATTTGACGTTGTTGTTGTTGTTGTTGTTTATTTGACGTTGTTATTGTTGTTTATATGACGTTGTTTTTGTTATTTGACGTTGTTGTTGTTATTGTTGTTGTTGTTGTTGCTTATTTGACATTGTTGTTGTTGTTGTTGTTTATTTAACGTTGTTGTTGCTGTTGTTTATTTGACGTTGTTGTTATTGTTGTTTATTTGACGTTGTTGTTGTTGTTGTTTATTTAACGTTGTTGTTGTTGTTGTTTATTTGACGTTGTTGTTGTTGTTGTTTATTTGACGTTGTTGTTGTTGTTGTTTATTTGACGTTGTGGTTGTAGTTGCTTATTTGACGTTGTCGTTGTTGTTGACGTTGTTGTTGTTGTTATTTATTTGATGTTGTTGTTAATGTTGTTGTTGTTATTGTTGTTGTTGCTGTTGTTTATTTGACGTTGTTGTTGTTGTTTATTTGACGTTGTTGTTGTTATTGTTGTTGTTGTTGTTGTTTATTTAACGTTGTTGTTGTTGTTGTTGTTTATTTGGCATTGTTGTTGTTGTTGTTTATTTGACGTTGTTGTTGTTGTTGTTTATTTGACATTGTTGTTGTTGTTGTTTATTTGACGGTGTTGTTGTTGTTGTTGTTGTTTATTTGACATTATTGTTTTTGTTTATTTGACTTTGTCGTTGTTGTTGTTGACATTGTTGTTATTGTTGTTTATTTGACGTTGTTGTTGTTTTTGGTGTTGACATAGTTGTTGTTGTTGTTGTTTATTTGACGATGTTGTTGTTGTTGACGTTGTTGTTTATTTGACGTTGTTGTTGTTGTTGTTGTTTATTTGACGTTGTTGTTGTTTTTGTTGTTTATTTGACATTGTTGTTTATTTGACATTGTTGTTGTTTATTTGACATTGTTGTTGTTGTTGTTGTTGACGTTGTTGTTGTTGTTGTTTATTTGACGTTGTTGTTGTTGTTGTTGTTTATTTGACGTTGTTGTTGTTGCTGTTGTTTATTTGACGTTGTTGTTGTTTATTTGACGTTCTTGTTGTTTATTTGACGTTGTTGTTGTTGACATAATTGTTGTTGTTGTTTATTTGACGTTGTTGTTGTTGTTGTTGACGTTGTTGTTGTTTATTTGACGTTGTTGTTGTTGTTGTTGTTGTTCTTATTGTTGTTTATTTGACGTTGTTGTTGTTGTTTATTTGACGTTGTTGTTGTTGTTGTTTATTTGACGTTGTTGTTGTTGTTAACGTGGTTGTTGTTGTTGTATATTTGACTTTGTTGTTTTTGTTGACGTTGTTGTTGTTGACGTTGTTATTGTTGTTTATTTGACGTTGTTGTTGTTGACGTTGTTGTTGTTTATTTGACATTGTTGTTGTTGTTGTTTATTTGACATTGTTGTTGTTGTTGATGTTGACCTTGTTGTTGTTGTTTATTTGACGTTGTTGTTGTTGTTGTTATTGTTGTTTATTTGACGTTGTTTTTGTTATTTGACGTTGTTGTTGTTGTTATTGTTGTTGTTGTTGTTGCTTATTTGACATTGTTGTTGTTGTTGTTGTTGTTGTTTATTTGACGTTGTTGTTGCTGTTGTTTATTTGACGTTGTTGTTATTGTTGTTTATTTGACGTTGCTGTTGTTGTTGTTGTTGTTTATTTAACGTTGTTGTTGTTGTTGTTTATTTGACGTTGTTGTTGTTGTTTATTTGACGTTGTTGTTGTTGTTGTTTATTTGACGTTGTGGTTGTAGTTGCTTATTTGACGTTGTCGTTGTTGTTGACGTTGTTGTTGTTGTTATTTATTTGATGTTGTTGTTAATGTTGTTGTTGTTATTGTTGTTGTTGCTGTTGTTTATTTGACGTTGTTGTTGTTGTTGTTGTTTATTTGACGTTGTTGATGTTATTTATTTGACGTTGTTGTTGTTGTTGTTTATTTGACATTGTTGTTATTGTTGTTGTTGTTTATTTGACATTGTTATTGATTTTTATTTGACGTTGTTTTTGTTATTTGACGTTGTTGTTATTATTGTTGTTGTATTTGTTGTTGTTGTTGCTTATTTGACATTGTGTTGTTGTTGTTGTTGTTTATTTGACGTTGTTGTGGCTGTTGTTTATTTGACGTTGTTATTGTTGTTTATTTGACGTTGTTGTTGTTGTTGTTGTTGTTGTTGTTTATTTGACGTTGTTGTTGTTGACATTGTTGTTGTATTTGTTGTTTATTTGACGTTGTTAATGTTGTTGACGTTGTTGTTGTTATTGTTGTTTATTTCACGTTGTTGTAGTTGTTGTTATTGTTGTTGTTGTTGTTTATTTGACATTGTTGTTGTTGTTATTTGTTTGACGTTATTGTTGTTGTTGTTTATTTGACGTTGTTGTTGTTGTTTATTTGACGTTGTTGTTGTTGTTATTTATTTGACATTGTTGTTGTTATTTACCGTTGTTGTTGTTGTTGTATTTATTGTTGTTGTTGTTGTTGTTTATTTGACGTTGTTGTTGTTGTTGTTGTTAATTTGACGTTGTTGTTGTTTATTTGACGTTGTTGTTGTCGTTGTTTTTGTTGTTTATTTGACGTTGTGTTTTTTATTTGACGTTGTTGTTGTTGTTGTTGTTGTTGTTTATTTGATGTTGTTGTTGTTGTTGACGTTGTTGTTGTTTATTTGACGTTGTTGTTAATGTTGTTGTTGTTATTGTTGTTGTTGTTTATTTGACGTTGTTGTTGTTGTTTATTTGACGTTGTTGTTGTTATTGTTGTTGTTGTTTATTTAACGTTGTTGTTGTTTATTTGACGTTGTTGTTGTTTATTTGACGTTGTTGTTGTTGTTGATTATTTGACGTTGTTATTCTTGTTGCTTATTTGACGTTGTTGTTGTTGTTGACGTTGTTGTTGTTGTTGTTGTTTATTTGACGTTGTTGTTGTTGTTTATTTGACGTTGTTGTTGTTGTTTATTTGACGTTGTTGTTGTTGTTGTTGTTGTTTATTTGACGTTGTTGTTGTTTTTGTTGTTTATTTGACGTTGTTGTTATTGACGTTGTTGTTGTTGTTTATTTGACGTTGTTGTTGTTGTTTATTTGACGTTGTTGTTGTTGTTTATTTGACGTTGTTGTTGTTGTTGTTTATTTGACGTTGTTATTGTTGTTTATTTAACGTTGTTGTTGTTGTTGTTTACTTGACGTTGTTGTTGTTGTTTATTTGACGTTGTTGTTGTTGTTGTTTATTTGACGTTGTGGTTGTTGTTGCTTATTTGACGTTGTCGTTGTTGTTGACGTTGTTGTTGTTGTTATTTATTTGACGTTGTTGTTGTTGTTGACGTTGTTATTATTGTCGTTGTTTATTTGACGTTGTTGTTGTTGTTGTTGTTTATTTGACGTTGTTGTTGTTGTTTATTTGACGTTGTTGTTGTTTATTTGACGCTGTTGTTGTTGTTGTTATTTATTTGACGTTGTTATTATTGTTGTTTATTTGACGTTGTTGTTGTTGTTGACGTTGTTGTTGTTGTTTATTTGACGTTGTTGTTGTTGACGTTGTTGTTGTTGTTGTTGTTTATTTGACGTTGTTGTTGTTATTTATTTGACGTTGTTGTTGTTGACGTTGTTGTTGTTGTTGTTATTTATTTGACGTTGTTGTTGTTGTTTATTTGACATTGTTGTTGTTGTTGTTGACGTTGTTGTTGTTGTTGTTATTTATTTGACGTTGTTGTTGTTGTTGTTTATTTGACATTGTTGTTGTTGTTGACGTTGTTGTTGTTGTTGTTGTTGTTTATTTGACGTTGTTGTTGTTGTTGTTGACGTTGTTGTTGTTGTTTATTTGATGTTGTTGTTGTTGTTTATTTGACGTTGTTATTGTTGTTGTTTATTTGACATTGTTGTTGTTGTTGTTTATTTGACGGTGTTGTTGTTGTTGTTTATTTGACATTATTGTTTTTGTTTATTTGACGTTGTTGTTGTTGTTGTTGACATTGTTGTTGTTGTTGTTGTTTATTTGACGTTGTTGTTGTTTTTGGTGTTGACATAGTTGTTGTTGTTTATTTGACGCTGTTGTTGTTGTTGTTGACGTTGTTGTTTATTTGACGTTGTTGTTGTTGTTGTTGTTTATTTGACGTCGTTGTTGTTGTTGTTGTTTATTTGACGTTGTTGTTTATTTGACATTGTTGTTGTTGTTGACGGTGTTGTTGTTGTTGTTTATTTGACATTGTTGTTGTTGTTGTTGACGTTGTTATTGTTGTTGTTTATTTGACGTTGTTGTTATTGTTGTTGTTGTTTATTTGACGTTGTTGTTGTTGTTGCTGTTGTTTATTTGACGTTGTTGTTGTTTATTTGACGTTGTTGTTGTTGACGTTGTTGTTGTTTATTTGACGTTGTTGTTGTTGACATAGTTGTTGTTGTTGTTTATTTGACGTTGTTGTTGTTGTTGACGTTGTTGTTGTTTATTTGACGTTGTTGTTGTTGTTCTTGTTGTTGTTTATTTGACGTTGTTGTTGTTATTTATTTGACGATGTTGTTGTTGTTTATTTGACGTTGTTGTTGTTGTTGTTAACGTTGTTGTTGTTGTTGCTGTTGTTGTTGTTGTATATTTGACTTTGTTGTTTTTGTTGACGTTGTTGTTGTTGACGTTGTTATTGTTGTTTATTTGATGTTGTTGTTGTTGACGTTGTTGTTGTTTATTTGACATTGTTGTTGTTGTTGTTGTTGATGTTGACCTTGTTGTTGTTGTTGTTGTTTATTTGACGTTGTTGTTGTTGTTGTTTATTTGATGTTGTTGATGTTGTTGTTTATTTGACGTTGTTGTTGTTGTTGTTTATTTGACGTTGTTGTTGACGTTGTTATTGTTGTTTATTTGACGTTGTTGTTGTTGTTTATTTGACGTAGTTGATGTTGACGTTGTTGTTGTTGTTGTTTATTTGACGTTTTTGTTGTTGTTGATGTTTTTGTTGTTGTTTATTTGACGTTGTTGTTATTGTTGTTTATTTGACTTTGTTGTTGTTGTTATTATTGTTGTTGTTGTTGTTGTTGTTTATTTGTCGTTGTTGTTGTTGTTGTTTATTTGACGTTGTTGTTGTTGTTGTTGTTGTTTATTTGACGTTGTTGTTGTTGATGTTATTTATTTGACGTTGTTGTTGTTGTTGTTGTTTATTTGACGTTGTTGTTGTTGTTGTTGTTTATTTGACGTTGTTATTGTTGTTTATATGACGTTATTTTTGTTATTTGACGTTGTTGTTGTTGTTATTGTTGTTGTTGTTGTTGCTTATTTGACATTGTTGTTGTTGTTGTTTATTTAACGTTGTTGTTGCTGTTGTTTACTTGACGTTGTTGTTATTGTTGTTTATTTGACGTTGTTGTTGTTGTTTATTTAACGTTGTTGTTGTTGTTGTTTATTTGACGTTGTTGTTGTTGTTGTTGTTTATTTGACGTTGTTGTTGTTGTTTATTTGACGTTGTGGTTGTAGTTGCTTATTTGACGTTGTCGTTGTTGTTGACGTTGTTGTTGTTGTTATTTATTTGATGTTGTTGTTAATGTTGTTGTTGTTATTGTTGTTGTTGTTGTTGTTTATTTAACGTTGTTGTTGTTGTTGTTTATTTGGCGTTGTTGTTGTTGTTGTTTATTTGACGTTGTTGTTGTTGTTGTTTATTTGACATTGTTGTTGTTGTTGTTTATTTGACGGTGTTGTTGTTGTTGTTTATTTGACATTATTGTTTTTGTTTATTTGACTTTGTTGTTGTTGTTGTTGACATTGTTGTTGTTGTTGTTTATTTGACGTTGTTGTTGTTTTTGGTGTTGACATAGTTGTTGTTGTTGTTGTTTATTTGACGCTGTTGTTGTTGTTGACGTTGTTGTTTATTTGACGTTGTTGTTGTTGTTGTTGTTGTTGTTGTTTATTTGACGTTGTTGTTATTTTTGTTGTTTATTTGACAATGTTGTTTATTTGACATTGTTGTTGTTTATTTGACATTGTTGTTGTTGTTGTTGTTGACGTTGTTGTTGTTGTTTATTTGACGTTGTTGTTGTTGTTGTTTATTTGACGTTGTTGTTGTTGCTGTTGTTTATTTGACGTTGTTGTTGTTTATTTGACGTTCTTGTTGTTTATTTGACGTTGTTGTTGTTGACATAATTGTTGTTGTTGTTTATTTGACGTTGTTGTTGTTGTTGTTGACGTTGTTGTTGTTTATTTGACGTTGTTGTTGTTGTTGTTCTTATTGTTGTTTATTTGACGTTGTTGTTGTTGTTTATTTGACGTTGTTGTTGTTGTTGTTGTTTATTTGACGTTGTTGTTGTTGTTAACGTTGTTGTTGTTGTTGTATATTTGACTTTGTTGTTTTTGTTGACGTTGTTGTTGTTGACGTTGTTATTGTTGTTTATTTAACGTTGTTGTTGTTGACGTAGTTGTTGTTTATTTGACATTGCTGTTGTTGTTGTTTATTTGACATTGTTGTTGTTGTTGATGTTGACCTTGTTGTTGTTGTTGTTTATTTGACGTTGTTGTTGTTGTTGTTGTTGTTGTTTATTTGGTGTTGTTGATGTTGTTGTTTAGTTGACGTTGTTGTTGTTGTTTATTTGACGTTGTTGTTGTTGACGTTGTTGTTGTTGTTGTTGTTTATTTGACGTAGTTGTTGTTGACGTTTTTGTTGTTGTTGTTGTTGTTTATTTGACGTTTTTGCTGTTGTTGATGTTTTTATTGTTGTTTATTTGACGTTGTTGTTGTTATTGTTTATTTGACTTTGTTGTTGTTGTTGTTATTGTTGTTGTTGTTGTTTATTTGACGTTGTTGTTGTTGTTGTTGTTGTTTATTTGACGTTGTTGTTGTTGTTTATTTGACGTTGTTGTTGTTGATGTTATTTATTTGACGTTGTTGTTGTTGTTTATTTGACGTTGTTGTTGTTGTTGTTGTTTATTTGACGTTGTTATTGTTGTTTATTTGACGTTGTTTTTGTTATTTGACGTTGTTGTTGTTATTATTGTTGTTGTTGTTGTTGTTGCTTATTTGACATTGTTGTTGTTGTTGTTTATTTGACGTTGTTGTTGCTGTTGTTTATTTGACGTTGTTGTTATTGTTGTTTATTTGACGTTGTTGTTGTTGTTTATTTAACGTTGTTGTTGTTGTTGTTGTTTATTTGACGTTGTTGTTGTTGTTGTTTATTTGACGTTGTTGTTGTTGTTGTTGTTTATTTGACGTTGTGGTTGTTGTTGCTTATTTGACGTTGTCGTTGTTGTGACGTTGTTGTTGTTGTTATTTATTTGATGTTGTTGTTATTGTTGTTGTTGCTGTTGTTTATTTGACGTTGTTGTTGTTGTTTATTTGACGTTGTTGTTGTTATTGTTGTTGTTGTTGTTTATTTAACGTTGTTGTTGTTTATTTGGCGTTGTTGTTGTTGTTGTTTATTTGACGTTGTTGTTGTTGTTGTTGTTGTTTATTTGACGTTGTTATTGTTGTTGCTTATTTGACGTTGTTGTTGTTGTTGACATTGTTGTTGTTGTTGTTGTTGTTTATTTGACGTTATTGTTGTTTATTTGGCGTTGTTGTTGTTGTTTATTTGACGTTGTTGTTGTTGTTTATTTGACGTTGTTGTTGTTTTTGTTGTTTATTTGACATTGTTGTTGTTGACGTTGTTGTTGTTGTTTATTTGACGTTGATGTTGTTGTTGTTTATTTGACGTTGTTGTTGATTATTTGACGTTGTTGTTGTTGTTGTTGTTTATTTGACGTTGTTGTTGTTGTTTATTTAACGTTGTTGTTGTTGTTGTTTATTTGACGTTGTTGTTGTTGTTGTTTATTTGACGTTGTTGTTGTTGTTGTTTATTTGACGTTGTGGGTGTTATTGCTTATTTGACTTTGTCGTTGTTGTTGACGTTGTTGTTGTTGTTGTTGTTTATTTGACGTTGTTGTAGTTGTTGTTGACGTTGTTATTGTTTTCAATGTTTATTTGACGTTGTTGTTGTTGTTATTGTTGTTGTTTATTTGACGTTATTGTTGTTGTTTATTTGCCGTTGTTCTTGTTATTGTTTATTTGACGCTGTTGTTGTTGTTGTTGTTATTTATTTGACGTTGTTATTGTTGTTGTTTATTTGACGTTGTTGTTGTTATTGACGTTGTTGTTGTTGTTTATTTGACGTTGTTGTTGTTGTTGACGTTGTTGTTGTTGTTGTTGTTGTTGTTTATTTGACGTTGTTGTTATTTATTTGACGTTGTTATTGTTGACGTTGTTGTTGTTGTTTATTTGACGTTGTTGTTGTTGTTGTTTATTTGACATTGTTGTTGTTGTTGTTGTTGACGTTGTTGTTGTTGTTGTTGTTTATTTGACGTTGTTGTTGTTTATTTAACATTGTTGTTGTTGTTGACGTTGTTGTTGTTGTTGTTTATTTGACGTTGTTGTTGTTGTTGTTGACGTTGTTGTTGTTTATTTGATGTTGTTGTTGTTGTTGTTTATTTGATGTTTTTGTTGTTGTTGTTGTTTATTTGACGTTGTTGTTGTTGTTGTTGTTTATTTGACATTGTTGTTGTTGTTGTTTATTTGACAGTGTTGTTGTTGTTGTTTATTTGACATTATTGTTTTTGTTTATTGACGTTGTTGTTGTTGTTGTTGACATTGTTGTTGTTGTTGTTGTTGTTGTTTATTTGACGTTGTTGTTGTTGGTGTTGACATAATTGTTGTTGTTGTTTATTTGACGCCGTTGTTGTTGTTGTTGAAGTTGTTGTTTATTTGACATTGTTGTTGTTGTTGTTTATTTGTCGTTGTTGTTGTTGTTGTTGTTAACGTTGTTGTTGTTGTTGTTTATTTGACGTTGTTGTTGTTTATTTGACATTGTTGTTGTTGTTGACGGTGTTGTTGTTGTTGTTTATTTGACATTGTTGTTGTTGTTGTTGACGTTGTTGTTGTTGTTGTTGTTGTTTATTTGACGTTGTTGTTGTTGTTTATTTGACGTTGTTGTTATTGTTTACTTGATGTTGTTGTTGTTGACGTTGTTGTTGTTGTTTATTTGACGTAGTTGTTGTTGTTGACATAATTGTTGTTGTTGTTTATTTGACGTTGTTGTTGTTGTTGTTGACGTTGTTGTTGTTTATTTGACATTGTTGTTGTTGTTGTTCTTGTTGTTGTTTATTTAACGTTGTTGTTGTTGTTGTTTATTTGACGTTGTTGTTGTTGTTGTTTATTTGACGTTGTTATTGTTGTTAACGTTGTTGTTGTTGTATATTTGACTTTGTTGTTTTTGTTGTCATTGTTGTTGTTGTTGACGTTGTTATTGTTGTTTGACGTTGTTTTTGTTATTTGACGTTGTTGTTGTTGTTATTGTTGTTGTTGTTGTTGTTGCTTATTTGACATTGTTGTTGTTGTTGTTTATTTGACGTTGTTGTTGCTGTTGTTTATTTGACGTTGTTGTTATTGTTGTTTATTTGACGTTGTTGTTGTTGTTGTTGTTTATTTAACGTTGTTGTTGTTGTTGTTTATTTGACGTTGTTGTTGTTGTTTATTTGACGTGGTTGTTGTTGTTGTTTATTTGACGTTGTGGTTGTTGTTGCTTATTTGACGTTGTCGTTGTTGTTGACATTGTTGTTGTTGTTATTTATTTGATGTTGTTGTTAATGTTGTTGTTGTTATTGTTGTTGTTGCTGTTGTTTATTTGACGTTGTTGTTGTTGTTTATTTGACGTTGTTGTTGTTATTGTTGTTGTTGTTGTTTATTTAACGTTGTTGTTGTTGTTGTTTATTTGGCGTTGTTGTTGTTGTTGTTGTTTATTTGACGTTGTTGTTGTTGTTGTTGTTTATTTGACGTTGTTATTGTTGTTGCTTATTTGACGTTGTTGTTGTTGTTGTTGACGTTGTTGTTGTTGTTGTTGTTTATTTGACGTTGTTGTTGTTGTTTATTTGACGTTGTTGTTGTTGTTTATTTGACGTTGTTGTTGTTTATTTGACGTTGTTGTTGTTGTTGTTTATTTGACGTTGTTGTTGTTGTTGTTGTTATTTATTTAACGTTGTTGTTGTTGTTTATTTGACGTTGTTGTTGTTGTTGTTTATTTGACGTTGTTGTTGTTGTTTATTTGACGTTGTTGTTGTTGTTTATTTGACGTTGTGGGTGTTATTGCTTATTTGACGTTGTCGTTGTTCTTGACGTTGTTGTTGTTGTTGTTGTTTATTTGACGTTGTTGTTGTTGTTGTTGACGTTGTTAGTGTTGTCATTGTTTATTTGACGTTGTTGTTGTTATTGTTGTTGTTTATTTGACGTTATTGTTGTTGTTTATTTGACGTTGTTCTTGTTATTGTTTATTTGACGCTGTTGTTGTTGTTGTTGTTATTTATTTGACGTTGTTATTGTTGTTGTTTATTTGACGTTGTTGTTGTTGTTGACGTTGTTGTTGTTGTTTATTTGACGTTGTTGTTGTTGTTGACGTTGTTGTTGTTGTTGTTTATTTGACGTTGTTGTTATTTATTTGACGTTGTTATTGTTGACGTTGTTGTTGTTGTTGTTTATTTGACGTTGTTGTTGTTGTTTATTTGACATTGTTGTTGTTGTTGTTGACGTTGTTGTTGTTGTTGTTGTTTATTTGACGTTGTTGTTGTTTATTTAACATTGTTGTTGTTGTTGACGTTGTTGTTGTTGTTGTTTATTTGACGTTGTTGTTGTTGTTGACGTTGTTGTTGTTGTTTATTTGATGTTGTTGTTGTTGTTGTTGTTTATTTGATGTTTTTGTTGTTGTTGTTTATTTGACGCTGTTGTTGTTGTTGTTGTTGTTGTTTATTTGACATTGTTGTTGTTGTTGTTGTTTATTTGACGGTGTTGTTGTTGTTGTTTATTTGACATTATTGTTTTTGTTTATTTGACGTTGTTGTTGTTGTTGTTGTTGACATTGTTGTTGTTGTTGTTTATTTGACGTTGTTGTTGTTGGTGTTGACATAGTTGTTGTTGTTGTTTATTTGAGGCCGTTGTTGTTGTTGTTGACGTTGTTGTTTATTTGACGTTGTTGTTGTTGTTGTTTATTTGTCGTCGTTGTTGTTGTTGTTAACGTTGTTGTTGTTGTTGTTTATTTGACGTTGTTGTTGTTTATTTGACATTGTTGTTGTTGTTGACGGTGTTGTTGTTGTTGTTTATTTGACATTGTTGTTATTGTTGTTGACGTTGTTGTTGTTGTTGTTTATTTGATGTTGTTGTTGTTGTTGTTGTTGTTTATTTGACGTTGTTGTTGTTGTTTATTTGACGTTGTTGTTATTGTTTACTTGATGTTGTTGTTGTTGACGTTGTTGTTGTTGTTTATTTGACGTAGTTGTTGTTGTTGACATAATTGTTGTTGTTGTTTATTTGACGTTGTTGTTGTTGTTGACGTTGTTGTTGTTTATTTGACGTTGTTGTTGTTGTTGTTGTTATTGTTTATTTAACGTTGTTGTTGTTGTTGTTTATTTGACGTTGTTGTTGTTTATTTGACGTTGTTATTGTTGTTAACGTTGTTGTTGTTGTATATTTGACTTTGTTGTTTTTGTTGTCGTTGTTGTTGTTGTTGACGTTGTTATTGTTGTTTATTTGACGTTGTTGTTGTTGACGTTGTTGTTGTTTATTTGACATTGTTGTTGTTGTTGTTTATTTGACGTTGTTGTTGTTGTTTATTTGACGTTGTTGTTATTGTTTACTTGATGTTGTTGTTGTTGACGTTGTTGTTGTTGTTTATTTGACGTAGTTGTTGTTGTTGACATAATTGTTGTTGTTGTTTATTTGACGTTGTTGTTGTTGTTGTTGACGTTGTTGTTGTTTATTTGACGTTGTTGTTGTTGTTGTTGTTCTTGTTGTTGTTTATTTAACGTTGTTGTTGTTGTTGTTTATTTGACGTTGTTGTTGTTGTTGTTTATTTGACGTTGTTATTGTTGTTAACGTTGTTGTTGTTGTATATTTGACTTTGTTGTTTTTGTTGTCATTGTTGTTGTTGTTGACGTTGTTATTGTTGTTTGACGTTGTTTTTGTTATTTGACGTTGTTGTTGTTGTTATTGTTGTTGTTGTTGTTGTTGCTTATTTGACATTGTTGTTGTTGTTGTTGTTTATTTGACGTTGTTGTTGCTGTTGTTTATTTGACGTTGTTGTTATTGTTGTTTATTTGACGTTGTTGTTGTTGTTGTTGTTGTTTATTTAACGTTGTTGTTGTTGTTGTTGTTTATTTGACGTTGTTGTTGTTGTTTATTTGACGTGGTTGTTGTTGTTGTTTATTTGACGTTGTGGTTGTTGTTGCTTATTTGACGTTGTCGTTGTTGTTGACATTGTTGTTGTTGTTATTTATTTGATGTTGTTGTTAATGTTGTTGTTGTTATTGTTGTTGTTGCTGTTGTTTATTTGACGTTGTTGTTGTTGTTTATTTGACGTTGTTGTTGTTATTGTTGTTGTTGTTGTTTATTTAACGTTGTTGTTGTTGTTGTTTATTTGGCGTTGTTGTTGTTGTTGTTGTTTATTTGACGTTGTTGTTGTTGTTGTTGTTTATTTGACGTTGTTATTGTTGTTGCTTATTTGACGTTGTTGTTGTTGTTGTTGACGTTGTTGTTGTTGTTGTTGTTTATTTGACGTTGTTGTTGTTGTTTATTTGACGTTGTTGTTGTTGTTTATTTGACGTTGTTGTTGTTTATTTGACGTTGTTGTTGTTGTTGTTTATTTGACGTTGTTGTTGTTGTTGTTGTTGTTTATTTAACGTTGTTGTTGTTGTTGTTTATTTGACGTTGTTGTTGTTGTTGTTTATTTGACGTTGTTGTTGTTGTTTATTTGACGTTGTTGTTGTTGTTTATTTGACGTTGTGGGTGTTATTGCTTATTTGACGTTGTCGTTGTTCTTGACGTTGTTGTTGTTGTTGTTGTTTATTTGACGTTGTTGTTGTTGTTGTTGTTGACGTTGTTAGTGTTGTCATTGTTTATTTGACGTTGTTGTTGTTATTGTTGTTGTTTATTTGACGTTATTGTTGTTGTTTATTTGACGTTGTTCTTGTTATTGTTTATTTGACGCTGTTGTTGTTGTTGTTGTTATTTATTTGACGTTGTTATTGTTGTTGTTTATTTGACGTTGTTGTTGTTGTTGACGTTGTTGTTGTTGTTTATTTGACGTTGTTGTTGTTGTTGACGTTGTTGTTGTTGTTGTTGTTTATTTGACGTTGTTGTTATTTATTTGACGTTGTTATTGTTGACGTTGTTGTTGTTGTTGTTTATTTGACGTTGTTGTTGTTGTTTATTTGACATTGTTGTTGTTGTTGTTGACGTTGTTGTTGTTGTTGTTGTTTATTTGACGTTGTTGTTGTTTATTTAACATTGTTGTTGTTGTTGACGTTGTTGTTGTTGTTGTTTATTTGACGTTGTTGTTGTTGTTGACGTTGTTGTTGTTGTTTATTTGATGTTGTTGTTGTTGTTGTTGTTTATTTGATGTTTTTGTTGTTGTTGTTTATTTGACGCTGTTGTTGTTGTTGTTGTTGTTGTTTATTTGACATTGTTGTTGTTGTTGTTGTTTATTTGACGGTGTTGTTGTTGTTGTTTATTTGACATTATTGTTTTTTTTTATTTGACGTTGTTGTTGTTGTTGTTGTTGACATTGTTGTTGTTGTTGTTTATTTGATGTTGTTGTTGTTGGTGTTGACATAGTTGTTGTTGTTGTTTATTTGACGCCGTTGTTGTTGTTGTTGACGTTGTTGTTTATTTGACGTTGTTGTTGTTGTTGTTTATTTGTCGTTGTTGTTGTTGTTGTTAACGTTGTTGTTGTTGTTGTTGTTTATTTGACGTTGTTGTTGTTTATTTGACATTGTTGTTGTTGTTGACGGTGTTGTTGTTGTTGTTTATTTGACATTGTTGTTATTGTTGTTGACGTTGTTGTTGTTGTTGTTTATTTGATGTTGTTGTTGTTGTTGTTGTTTAATTGACGTTGTTGTTGTTGTTTATTTGACGTTGTTGTTATTGTTTACTTGATGTTGTTGTTGTTGACGTTGTTGTTGTTGTTTATTTGACGTAGTTGTTGTTGTTGACATAATTGTTGTTGTTGTTTATTTGACGTTGTTGTTGTTGTTGACGTTGTTGTTGTTTATTTGACGTTGTTGTTGTTGTTATTGTTTATTTAACGTTGTTGTTGTTGTTGTTTATTTGACGTTGTTGTTGTTGTTTATTTGACGTTGTTATTGTTGTTAACGTTGTTGTTGTTGTATATTTGACTTTGTTGTTTTTGTTGTCGTTGTTGTTGTTGTTGACGTTGTTATTGTTGTTTATTTGACGTTGTTGTTGTTGACGTTGTTGTTGTTTATTTGACATTGTTGTTGTTGTTGTTTATTTGACATTGTTGTTGTTGTTGTTGATGTTGACCTAGTTGTTGTTGTTGTTGTTTATTTGACGTTGTTGTTGTTGTTGTTGTTCTTTATTTGATGTTGTTGATGTTGTTGTTTATTTGTCGTTGTTGTTGTTTATTTGACGTTGTTGTTGACGTTGTTGTTGTTGTTTATTTGACGTTGTTGTTGTTGTTTATTTGACGTAGTTGTTGTTGACGGTGTTGTTGTTGTTTATTTGACGTTTTTGTTGTTGTTGATGTTGTTGTTGTTGTTGTTTATTTGACGTTGTTATTGTTGTTGTTTATTTGACTTTGTTGTTGTTGTTACTATTGTTGTTGTTGTTGTTGTTTATTTGACTTTGTTGTTGTTGTTGTTATTGTTGTTGTTGTTGTTGTTGTTTATTTGACGTTGTTGTTGTTGTTGTTTATTTGACGTTGTTGTTGTTGTTTATTTGACGTTGTTGTTGTTGATGTTATTTATTTGACGTTGTTGTTGTTTATTTGACGTTGTGGTTGTTGTTGTTTATTTGACGTTGTTATTGTTGTTTATTTGACGTTGTTTTTGTTATTTGACGTTGTTGTTGTAGTTTTTATTGTTGTTGTATTTGTTGTTGTTGTTGTTTATTTGACATTGTTGTTGTTGTTGTTGTTTATTAGACGTTGTTGTTGTTGTTGTTGTTTATTTGACGTTGTTGTTGTTGTTGTTATTTATTTGACGTTGTTGTTGTTGTTTATTTGACGTTGTTGTTGTTGTTTATTTAACGTTGTTGTTGTTGTTGTTGTTGTTTACTTGACGTTGTTGTTGTTGTTTATTTGACGTTGTTGTTGTTGTTGTTTATTTGACGTTGTGGTTGTTGTTGCTTATTTGACGTTGTCGTTGTTGTTGACGTTGTTGTTGTTGTTGTTGTTGTTTATTTGACGTTGTTGTTGTTGTTGACGTTGTTATTATTGTCGTTGTTTATTTGACGTTGTTGTTGTTGTTGTTTATTTGACGTTGTTATTGTTGTTTATTTGACGTTGTTGTTGTTGTTGTTGTTGTTTATTTGACGCTGTTGTTGTTGTTGTTATTTATTTAACATTGTTATTGTTGCTGTTTATTTGACGTTGTTGTTGTTGTTGACGTTGTTGTTGTTGTTTATTTGACGTTGTTGTTGTTGTTGACGTTGTTATTGTTATTTATTTGACGTTGTTATTGTTGACGTTGTTGTTGTTGTTTATTTGACGTTGTTGTTGTTGTTGTTTATTTGACATTGTTGTTTTTGTTGTTGACGTTGTTGTTGTTTATTTGACGTTGTTGTTGTTTATTTGACATTGTTGTTGTTGACGTTGTTGTTGTTGTTGTTGTTGTTGTTGTTTATTTGACGTTGTTGTTGTTGTTGACGTTGTTGTTGTTGTTTATTTGATGTCGTTGTTGTTGTTGTTGTTGTTTATTTGACGTTGTTGTTGTTGTTTATTTGACATTGTTGTTGTTGTTGTTTATTTGACGGTGTTGTTGTTGTTGTTTATTTGACATTATTGTTTTTGTTTATTTGACGTTGTTGTTGTTGTTGTTTATTTGTCGTTGTTGTTGACGTTGTTGTTGTTGTTGTTGTTTATTTAACGTTGTTGTTGTTTATTTGACATTGTTGTTGTTGTTGACGGTGTTGTTGTTGTTGTTTATTTGACATTGTTGTTGTTGTTGTTGACGTTGTTGTTGTTGTTGTTGTTTATTTGACGTTGTCGTTGTTGTTGTTGTTGTTTATTTGACGTTGTTGTTATTGTTGTTGTTTATTTGACGTTGTTGTTATTGTTTACTTGATGTTGTTGTTGTTGACGTTGTTGTTGTTGTTTATTTGACGTAGTTGTTGTTGTTGACATAATTGTTGTTGTTGTTTATTTGACGTTGTTGTTGTTGTTCTTGTTGTTGTTTATTTAACGTTGTTGTTGTTGTTGTTATTTATTTGACGTTGTTGTTGTTGTTGTTGTTGTTGTTGTTTATTTGACATTGTTGTTGTTGCTGACGTTGTTGTTGTTGTTGTTTATTTGACGTTGTTGTTGTTGTTTATTTGACATTGTTGTTGTTGTTGACGTTGTTGTTGTTGTTTATTTGACGTTGTTGTTGTTGACGTTGTTGTTGTTGTTGTTTATTTGATGTTGTTGTTGTTGTTGTTTATTTGACGTTGTTGTTGTTGTTGTTGTTTATTTGACATTGTTGTTGTTGTTGTTTATTTGACGGTGTTGTTGTTGTTGTTTATTTGACATTATTGTTTTTGTTTATTTGACGTTGTTGTTGTTGTTGACATTGTTGTTGTTGTTGTTTATTTGACGTTGTTGTTGTTGTTGGTGTTGACATAGTTGTTGTTGTTGTTGTTTATTTGACGTTGTTGTTGTTGTTGACGTTGTTGTTTATTTGACGTTGTTGTTGTTGTTGTTTATTTGTCGTTGTTGTTGTTGTTGACGTTGTTGTTGTTGTTGTTTATTTGACGTTGTTGTTGTTGTTGTTTATTTGACGTTGTTGTTGTTTATTTGACATTGTTGTTGTTGTTGACGTTGTTGTTGTTGTTGTTTATTTGACATTGTTGTTGTTGTTGTTGACGTTGTTGTTGTTGTTGTTGTTGTTGTTTATTTGATGTTGTTGTTGTTGTTGTTTATTTGACGTTGTTGTTATTCTTGTTGTTTATTTGACGTTGTTGTTATTGTTTACTTGATGTTGTTGTTGTTGACGTTGTTGTTGTTGTTTATTTGACGTAGTTGTTGTTGTTGACATAATTGTTGTTGTTGTTTATTTGACGTTGTTGTTGTTGTTGACGTTGTTGTTGTTTATTTGACGTTGTTGTTGTTGTTGTTGTTGTTGTTGTTGTTGTTTATTTAACGTTGTTGTTGTTGTTATTTATTTGACGTTGTTGTTGTTGTTGTTGTTTATTTGACGTTGTTGTTGTTGTTGTTTATTTGACGTTGTTGTTGTTGTTTATTTAACGTTGTTGTTGTTGTTGTTGTTTACTTGACGTTGTTGTTGTTGTTTATTTGACGTTGTTGTTGTTGTTGTTGTTTATTTGACGTTGTGGTTGTTGGTTCTTATTTGACGTTGTCGTTGTTATTGACGTTGTTGTTGTTGTTGTTGTTTATTTGACGTTGTTGTTGTTGTTGACGTTGTTATTGTTGTCGTTGTTTATTTGACGTTGTTGTTGTTGTTGTTGTTTATTTGACGTTGTTATTGTTGTTTATTTGACGTTGTTGTTGTTGTTGTTGTTTATTTGACGCTGTTGTTGTTGTTGTTATTTATTTGACATTGTTATTGTTGTTGTTTATTTGACGTTGTTGTTGTTGTTGACGTTGTTGTTGTTGTTTATTTGACGTTGTTGTTGTTGTTGTTGACGTTGTTGTTGTTATTTATTTGACATTGTTATTGTTGACGTTGTTGTTGTTGTTTATTTGACGTTGTTGTTGTTGTTGTTTATTTGACATTGTTGTTTTTGTTGTTGACGTTGTTGTTGTTTATTTGACGTTGTTGTTGTTTATTTGACATTGTTGTTGTTGACGTTGTTGTTGTTGTTGTTGTTGTTTATTTGACGTTGTTGTTGTTGTTGACGTTGTTGTTGTTGTTTATTTGATGTCGTTGTTGTTGTTGTTGTTTATTTGACGTTGTTGTTGTTGTTGTTTATTTGACATTGTTGTTGTTGTTGTTTATTTGACGGTGTTGTTGTTGTTGTTTATTTGACGTTGTTGTTGTTGACGTTGTTGTTGTTGTTGTTTATTTGACGTTGTTGTTGTTATTTATTTGACGTTGTTGTTGTTGACGTTGTTGTTGTTGTTGTTGTTTATTTGACGTTGTTGTTGTTGTTTATTTGACATTGTTGTTGTTGTTGTTGACGTTGTTGTTGTTGTTGTTTATTTGACGTTGTTGTTGTTTATTTGACATTGTTGTTGTTGTTGACGTTGTTGTTGTTGTTTATTTGACGTTGTTGTTGTTGTTGACGTTGTTGTTGTTGTTGTTTATTTGATGTTGTTTATTTGACGTTGTTGTTGTTGTTTATTTGACATTGTTGTTGTTGTTGTTTATTTGACGGTGTTGTTGTTGTTGTTTATTTGACATTATTGTTTTTGTTTATTTGACGTTGTTGTTGTTGTTGTTGTTGTTTATTTGTCGTTGTTGTTGACGTTGTTGTTGTTGTTGTTGTTGTTTATTTGACGTTGTTGTTGTTTATTTGACATTGTTGTTGTTGTTGACGGTGTTGTTGTTGTTGTTTATTTGACATTGTTGTTGTTGTTGTTGACGTTGTTGTTGTTGTTGTTGTTGTTTATTTGATGTTGTTGTTGTTGTTGTTTATTTGACGTTGTTGTTATTGTTGTTGTTTATTTGACGTTGTTGTTATTGTTTACTTGATGTTGTTGTTGTTGACGTTGTTGTTGTTGTTTATTTGACGTAGTTGTTGTTGTTGACATAATTGTTGTTGTTGTTTATTTGATGTTGTTGTTGTTGTTGACGTTGTTGTTGTTTATTTGACGTTGTTGTTGTTGTTCTTGTTGTTGTTTATTTAACGTTGTTGTTGTTGTTGTTATTTATTTGACGTTGTTGTTGTTGTTGTTGTTGTTTATTTGACATTGTTGTTGTTGTTGACGTTGTTGTTGTTGTTGTTTATTTGACGCTGTTGTTGTTTATTTGACATTGTTGTTGTTGTTGACGTTGTTGTTGTTGTTTATTTGACGTTGTTGTTGTTGACGTTGTTGTTGTTGTTGTTTATTTGATGTTGTTGTTGTTGTTTATTTGACGTTGTTGTTGTTGTTGTTGTTTATTTGACATTGTTGTTGTTGTTGTTGTTTATTTGACGGTGTTGTTGTTGTTGTTTATTTGACATTATTGTTTTTGTTTATTTGACGTTGTTGTTGTTGTTGACATTGTTGTTGTTGTTGTTGTTGTTTATTTGATGTTGTTGTTGTTGTTGGTGTTGACATAGTTGTTGTTGTTGTTGTTTATTTGACGTTGTTGTTGTTGTTGACGTTGTTGTTTATTTGACGTTGTTGTTGTTGTTGTTTATTTGTCGTTGTTGTTGTTGTTGACGTTGTTGTTGTTGTTGTTTATTTGACGTTGTTGTTGTTTATTTGACATTGTTGTTGTTGTTGACGTTGTTGTTGTTGTTGTTTATTTGACATTGTTGTTGTTGTTGTTGACGTTGTTGTTGTTGTTGTTGTTGTTTATTTGATGTTGTTGTTGTTGTTGTTTATTTGACATTGTTGTTTTTGTTGTTGACGTTGTTGTTGTTTATTTGACGTTGTTGTTGTTTATTTGACATTGTTGTTGTTGACGTTGTTGTTGTTGTTGTTGTTGTTTATTTGACGTTGTTGTTGTTGTTGACGTTGTTGTTGTTGTTTATTTGATGTCGTTGTTGTTGTTGTTGTTGTTTATTTGACGTTGTTGTTGTTGTTTATTTGACATTGTTGTTGTTGTTGTTTATTTGACGGTGTTGTTGTTGTTGTTTATTTGACATTATTGTTTTTGTTTATTTGACGTTGTTGTTGTTGTTGTTTATTTGTCGTTGTTGTTGACGTTGTTGTTGTTGTTGTTGTTTATTTAACGTTGTTGTTGTTTATTTGACATTGTTGTTGTTGTTGACGGTGTTGTTGTTGTTGTTTATTTGACATTGTTGTTGTTGTTGTTGACGTTGTTGTTGTTGTTGTTGTTTATTTGACGTTGTCGTTGTTGTTGTTGTTGTTTATTTGACGTTGTTGTTATTGTTGTTGTTTATTTGACGTTGTTGTTATTGTTTACTTGATGTTGTTGTTGTTGACGTTGTTGTTGTTGTTTATTTGACGTAGTTGTTGTTGTTGACATAATTGTTGTTGTTGTTTATTTGATGTTGTTGTTGTTGTTGACGTTGTTGTTGTTTATTTGACGTTGTTGTTGTTGTTCTTGTTGTTGTTTATTTAACGTTGTTGTTGTTGTTGTTATTTATTTGACGTTGTTGTTGTTGTTGTTGTTGTTGTTGTTGTTGTTTATTTGACATTGTTGTTGTTGCTGACGTTGTTGTTGTTGTTGTTTATTTGACGTTGTTGTTGTTGTTTATTTGACATTGTTGTTGTTGTTGACGTTGTTGTTGTTGTTTATTTGACGTTGTTGTTGTTGACGTTGTTGTTGTTGTTGTTTATTTGATGTTGTTGTTGTTGTTGTTTATTTGACGTTGTTGTTGTTGTTGTTGTTTATTTGACATTGTTGTTGTTGTTGTTTATTTGACGGTGTTGTTGTTGTTGTTTATTTGACATTATTGTTTTTGTTTATTTGACGTTGTTGTTGTTGTTGACATTGTTGTTGTTGTTGTTGTTTATTTGACGTTGTTGTTGTTGTTGGTGTTGACATAGTTGTTGTTGTTGTTGTTTATTTGACGTTGTTGTTGTTGTTGACGTTGTTGTTTATTTGACGTTGTTGTTGTTGTTGTTTATTTGTCGTTGTTGTTGTTGTTGACGTTGTTGTTGTTGTTGTTTATTTGACGTTGTTGTTGTTGTTGTTTATTTGACGTTGTTGTTGTTTATTTGACATTGTTGTTGTTGTTGACGTTGTTGTTGTTGTTGTTTATTTGACATTGTTGTTGTTGTTGTTGACGTTGTTGTTGTTGTTGTTGTTGTTTATTTGATGTTGTTGTTGTTGTTGTTTATTTGACGTTGTTGTTATTCTTGTTGTTTATTTGACGTTGTTGTTATTGTTTACTTGATGTTGTTGTTGTTGACGTTGTTGTTGTTGTTTATTTGACGTAGTTGTTGTTGTTGACATAATTGTTGTTGTTGTTTATTTGACGTTGTTGTTGTTGTTGACGTTGTTGTTGTTTATTTGACGTTGTTGTTGTTGTTGTTGTTGTTCTTGTTGTTGTTTATTTAACGTTGTTGTTGTTGTTATTTATTTGACGTTGTTGTTGTTGTTGTTTATTTGACGTTGTTGTTGTTGTTGTTTATTTGACGTTGTTGTTGTTGTTTATTTAACGTTGTTGTTGTTGTTGTTGTTTACTTGACGTTGTTGTTGTTGTTTATTTGACGTTGTTGTTGTTGTTGTTGTTTATTTGACGTTGTGGTTGTTGGTTCTTATTTGACGTTGTCGTTGTTATTGACGTTGTTGTTGTTGTTGTTGTTTATTTGACGTTGTTGTTGTTGTTGACGTTGTTATTGTTGTCGTTGTTTATTTGACGTTGTTGTTGTTGTTGTTTATTTGACGTTGTTATTGTTGTTTATTTGACGTTGTTGTTGTTGTTGTTGTTTATTTGACGCTGTTGTTGTTGTTGTTATTTATTTGACATTGTTATTGTTGTTGTTTATTTGACGTTGTTGTTGTTGTTGACGTTGTTGTTGTTGTTTATTTGACGTTGTTGTTGTTGTTGTTGACGTTGTTGTTGTTATTTATTTGACATTGTTATTGTTGACGTTGTTGTTGTTGTTTATTTGACGTTGTTGTTGTTGTTGTTTATTTGACATTGTTGTTTTTGTTGTTGACGTTGTTGTTGTTTATTTGACGTTGTTGTTGTTTATTTGACATTGTTGTTGTTGACGTTGTTGTTGTTGTTGTTGTTGTTGTTGTTGTTGTTTATTTGACGTTGTTGTTGTTGTTGACGTTGTTGTTGTTGTTTATTTGATGTCGTTGTTGTTGTTGTTGTTGTTTATTTGACGTTGTTGTTGTTGTTGTTTATTTGACATTGTTGTTGTTGTTGTTTATTTGACGGTGTTGTTGTTGTTGTTTATTTGACGTTGTTGTTGTTGACGTTGTTGTTGTTGTTGTTTATTTGACGTTGTTGTTGTTATTTATTTGACGTTGTTGTTGTTGACGTTGTTGTTGTTGTTGTTTATTTGACGTTGTTGTTGTTGTTTATTTGACATTGTTGTTGTTGTTGTTGACGTTGTTGTTGTTGTTGTTTATTTGACGTTGTTGTTGTTTATTTGACATTGTTGTTGTTGTTGACGTTGTTGTTGTTGTTTATTTGACGTTGTTGTTGTTGTTGACGTTGTTGTTGTTGTTGTTTATTTGATGTTGTTTATTTGACGTTGTTGTTGTTGTTTATTTGACATTGTTGTTGTTGTTGTTTATTTGACGGTGTTGTTGTTGTTGTTTATTTGACATTATTGTTTTTGTTTATTTGACGTTGTTGTTGTTGTTGTTGTTTATTTGTCGTTGTTGTTGACGTTGTTGTTGTTGTTGTTGTTGTTTATTTGACGTTGTTGTTGTTTATTTGACATTGTTGTTGTTGTTGACGGTGTTGTTGTTGTTGTTTATTTGACATTGTTGTTGTTGTTGTTGACGTTGTTGTTGTTGTTGTTGTTGTTTATTTGACGTTGTCGTTGTTGTTGTTGTTGTTTATTTGACGTTGTTGTTATTGTTGTTGTTTATTTGACGTTGTTGTTATTGTTTACTTGATGTTGTTGTTGTTGACGTTGTTGTTGTTGTTTATTTGACGTAGTTGTTGTTGTTGACATAATTGTTGTTGTTGTTTATTTGATGTTGTTGTTGTTGTTGTTGACGTTGTTGTTGTTTATTTGACGTTGTTGTTGTTGTTCTTGTTGTTGTTTATTTAACGTTGTTGTTGTTGTTGTTATTTATTTGACGTTGTTGTTGTTGTAGTTGTTGTTGTTTATTTGACATTGTTGTTGTTGTTGACGTTGTTGTTGTTGTTGTTTATTTGACGTTGTTGTTGTTTATTTGACATTGTTGTTGTTGTTGACGTTGTTGTTGTTGTTTATTTGACGTTGTTGTTGTTGACGTTGTTGTTGTTGTTGTTTATTTGATGTTGTTGTTGTTGTTTATTTGACGTTGTTGTTGTTGTTGTTGTTTATTTGACATTGTTGTTGTTGTTGTTTATTTGACGGTGTTGTTGTTGTTGTTTATTTGACATTATTGTTTTTGTTTATTTGACGTTGTTGTTGTTGTTGACATTGTTGTTGTTGTTGTTGTTGTTGTTTATTTGATGTTGTTGTTGTTGTTGGTGTTGACATAGTTGTTGTTGTTGTTGTTTATTTGACGTTGTTGTTGTTGTTGACGTTGTTGTTTATTTGACGTTGTTGTTGTTGTTGTTTATTTGTCGTTGTTGTTGTTGTTGACGTTGTTGTTGTTGTTGTTGTTTATTTGACGTTGTTGTTGTTTATTTGACATTGTTGTTGTTGTTGACGTTGTTGTTGTTGTTGTTTATTTGACATTGTTGTTGTTGTTGTTGACGTTGTTGTTGTTGTTGTTGTTGTTTATTTGATGTTGTTGTTGTTGTTTATTTGACGTTGTTGTTATTCTTGTTGTTTATTTGACGTTGTTGTTATTGTTTACTTGATGTTGTTGTTGTTGACGTTGTTGTTGTTGTTTATTTGACGTAGTTGTTGTTGTTGACATAATTGTTGTTGTTGTTTATTTGACGTTGTTGTTGTTGTTGTTGACGTTGTTGTTGTTTATTTGACGTTGTTGTTGTTGACGGTGTTGTTGTTGTTGTTTATTTGATGTTGTTGTTGTTGTTGTTTATTTGACGTTGTTGTTGTTGTTGTTGTTTATTTGACATTGTTGTTGTTGTTGTTTATTTGACGGTGTTGTTGTTGTTGTTTATTTGACATTATTGTTTTTGTTTATTTGACGTTGTTGTTGTTGTTGACATTGTTGTTGTTGTTGTTGTTTATTTGACGTTGTTGTTGTTGTTGGTGTTGACATAGTTGTTGTTGTTGTTGTTTATTTGACGTTGTTGTTGTTGTTGACGTTGTTGTTTATTTGACGTTGTTGTTGTTGTTGTTTATTTGTCGTTGTTGTTGTTGTTGACGTTGTTGTTGTTGTTGTTTATTTGACGTTGTTGTTGTTGTTGTTTATTTGACGTTGTTGTTGTTGTTGACGTTGTTGTTTATTTGACGTTGTTGTTGTTGTTGTTTATTTGTCGTTGTTGTTGTTGTTGACGTTGTTGTTGTTGTTGTTGTTTATTTGACGTTGTTGTTGTTGTTGTTGTTTATTTGTCGTTGTTGTTGTTGTTGACGTTGTTGTTGTTGTTTTTGTTTATTTGACGTTGTTGTTGTTGTTGACGTTGTTGTTGTTTATTTGACGTTGTTGTTGTTGACGTTGTTGTTGTTGTTGTTGTTTATTTGATGTTGTTGTTGTTGTTGTTTATTTGACGTTGTTGTTGTTGTTGTTGTTTATTTGACATTGTTGTTGTTGTTGTTTATTTGACGGTGTTGTTGTTGTTGTTTATTTGACATTATTGTTTTTGTTTATTTGACGTTGTTGTTGTTGTTGACATTGTTGTTGTTGTTGTTTATTTGACGTTGTTGTTGTTGTTGGTGTTGACATAGTTGTTGTTGTTGTTGTTTATTTGACGTTGTTGTTGTTGTTGACGTTGTTGTTTATTTGACGTTGTTGTTGTTGTTGTTTATTTGTCGTTGTTGTTGTTGTTGACGTTGTTGTTGTTGTTGTTTATTTGACGTTGTTGTTGTTTATTTGACATTGTTGTTGTTGTTGACGTTGTTGTTGTTGTTGTTTATTTGACATTGTTGTTGTTGTTGTTGACGTTGTTGTTGTTGTTTATTTGATGTTGTTGTTGTTGTTGTTTATTTGACGTTGTTGTTATTCTTGTTGTTTATTTGACGTTGTTGTTATTGTTTACTTGATGTTGTTGTTGTTGACGTTGTTGTTGTTGTTTATTTGACGTAGTTGTTGTTGTTGACATAATTGTTGTTGTTGTTTATTTGACGTTGTTGTTGTTGTTGACGTTGTTGTTGTTTATTTGACGTTGTTGTTGTTGTTGTTATTGTTCTTGTTGTTGTTTATTTAACGTTGTTGTTGTTGTTATTTATTTGACGTTGTTGTTGTTGTTGTTGTTGTTGTTGTTTATTTGACGTTGTTGTTGTTGTTGTTTATTTGACGTTGTTGTTGTTGTTGTTTATTTAACGTTGTTGTTGTTGTTGTTGTTTACTTGACGTTGTTGTTGTTGTTTATTTGACGTTGTTGTTGTTGTTGTTGTTTATTTGACGTTGTGGTTGTTGTTGCTTATTTGACGTTGTCGTTGTTATTGACGTTGTTGTTGTTGTTGTTGTTTATTTGACGTTGTTGTTGTTGTTGACGTTGTTATTGTTGTCGTTGTTTATTTGACGTTGTTGTTGTTGTTGTTTATTTGACGTTGTTATTGTTGTTTATTTGACGTTGTTGTTGTTGTTGTTGTTTATTTGACGCTGTTGTTGTTGTTGTTATTTATTTGACATTGTTATTGTTGTTGTTTATTTGACGTTGTTGTTGTTGTTGACGTTGTTGTTGTTGTTTATTTGACGTTGTTGTTGTTGTTGTTGACGTTGTTGTTGTTATTTATTTGACATTGTTATTGTTGACGTTGTTGTTGTTGTTTATTTGACGTTGTTGTTGTTGTTGTTTATTTGACATTGTTGTTTTTGTTGTTGACGTTGTTGTTGTTTATTTGACGTTGTTGTTGTTTATTTGACATTGTTGTTGTTGACGTTGTTGTTGTTGTTGTTGTTGTTGTTGTTGTTTATTTGACGTTGTTGTTGTTGACGTTGTTGTTGTTGTTTATTTGATGTCGTTGTTGTTGTTGTTGTTTATTTGACGTTGTTGTTGTTGTTGTTTATTTGACATTGTTGTTGTTGTTGTTTATTTGACGGTGTTGTTGTTGTTGTTTATTTGACGTTGTTGTTGTTGACGTTGTTGTTGTTGTTGTTGTTGTTTATTTGACGTTGTTGTTATTTATTTGACGTTGTTGTTGTTGACGTTGTTGTTGTTGTTGTTGTTTATTTGACGTTGTTGTTGTTGTTTATTTGACATTGTTGTTGTTGTTGTTGACGTTGTTGTTGTTGTTTATTTGACGTTGTTGTTGTTTATTTGACATTGTTGTTGTTGTTGACGTTGTTGTTGTTGTTTATTTGACGTTGTTGTTGTTGTTGACGTTGTTGTTGTTGTTGTTGTTTATTTGATGTTGTTTATTTGACGTTGTTGTTGTTGTTGTTTATTTGACATTGTTGTTGTTGTTGTTTATTTGACGGTGTTGTTGTTGTTGTTTATTTGACATTATTGTTTTTGTTTATTTGACGTTGTTGTTGTTGTTGTTGTTTATTTGTCGTTGTTGTTGACGTTGTTGTTGTTGTTGTTGTTGTTTATTTGACGTTGTTGTTGTTTATTTGACATTGTTGTTGTTGTTGACGGTGTTGTTGTTGTTGTTTATTTGACATTGTTGTTGTTGTTGTTGACGTTGTTGTTGTTGTTGTTGTTGTTTATTTGATGTTGTTGTTGTTGTTGTTTATTTGACGTTGTTGTTATTGTTGTTGTTTATTTGACGTTGTTGTTATTGTTTACTTGATGTTGTTGTTGTTGACGTTGTTGTTGTTGTTTATTTGACGTAGTTGTTGTTGTTGACATAATTGTTGTTGTTGTTTATTTGATGTTGTTGTTGTTGTTGACGTTGTTGTTGTTTATTTGACGTTGTTGTTGTTGTTCTTGTTGTTGTTTATTTAACGTTGTTGTTGTTGTTGTTATTTATTTGACGTTGTTGTTGTTGTTGTTGTTGTTTATTTGACATTGTTGTTGTTGTTGACGTTGTTGTTGTTGTTGTTTATTTGACGCTGTTGTTGTTTATTTGACATTGTTGTTGTTGTTGACGTTGTTGTTGTTGTTTATTTGACGTTGTTGTTGTTGACGTTGTTGTTGTTGTTGTTTATTTGATGTTGTTGTTGTTGTTTATTTGACGTTGTTGTTGTTGTTGTTGTTTATTTGACATTGTTGTTGTTGTTGTTTATTTGACGGTGTTGTTGTTGTTGTTTATTTGACATTATTGTTTTTGTTTATTTGACGTTGTTGTTGTTGACATTGTTGTTGTTGTTGTTGTTGTTTATTTGATGTTGTTGTTGTTGTTGGTGTTGACATAGTTGTTGTTGTTGTTGTTTATTTGACGTTGTTGTTGTTGTTGACGTTGTTGTTTATTTGACGTTGTTGTTGTTGTTGTTTATTTGTCGTTGTTGTTGTTGTTGACGTTGTTGTTGTTGTTGTTTATTTGACGTTGTTGTTGTTTATTTGACATTGTTGTTGTTGTTGACGTTGTTGTTGTTGTTGTTTATTTGACATTGTTGTTGTTGTTGTTGTTGACGTTGTTGTTGTTGTTGTTGTTGTTTATTTGATGTTGTTGTTGTTGTTGTTTATTTGACATTGTTGTTTTTGTTGTTGACGTTGTTGTTGTTTATTTGACGTTGTTGTTGTTTATTTGACATTGTTGTTGTTGACGTTGTTGTTGTTGTTGTTGTTGTTTATTTGACGTTGTTGTTGTTGTTGACGTTGTTGTTGTTGTTTATTTGATGTCGTTGTTGTTGTTGTTGTTGTTTATTTGACGTTGTTGTTGTTGTTTATTTGACATTGTTGTTGTTGTTGTTTATTTGACGGTGTTGTTGTTGTTGTTTATTTGACATTATTGTTTTTGTTTATTTGACGTTGTTGTTGTTGTTGTTTATTTGTCGTTGTTGTTGACGTTGTTGTTGTTGTTGTTGTTTATTTAACGTTGTTGTTGTTTATTTGACATTGTTGTTGTTGTTGACGGTGTTGTTGTTGTTGTTTATTTGACATTGTTGTTGTTGTTGTTGACGTTGTTGTTGTTGTTGTTGTTTATTTGACGTTGTCGTTGTTGTTGTTGTTGTTTATTTGACGTTGTTGTTATTGTTGTTGTTTATTTGACGTTGTTGTTATTGTTTACTTGATGTTGTTGTTGTTGACGTTGTTGTTGTTGTTTATTTGACGTAGTTGTTGTTGTTGACATAATTGTTGTTGTTGTTTATTTGATGTTGTTGTTGTTGTTGACGTTGTTGTTGTTTATTTGACGTTGTTGTTGTTGTTCTTGTTGTTGTTTATTTAACGTTGTTGTTGTTGTTGTTATTTATTTGACGTTGTTGTTGTTGTTGTTGTTGTTGTTGTTGTTTATTTGACATTGTTGTTGTTGCTGACGTTGTTGTTGTTGTTGTTTATTTGACGTTGTTGTTGTTGTTTATTTGACATTGTTGTTGTTGTTGACGTTGTTGTTGTTGTTTATTTGACGTTGTTGTTGTTGACGTTGTTGTTGTTGTTGTTTATTTGATGTTGTTGTTGTTGTTGTTTATTTGACGTTGTTGTTGTTGTTGTTGTTTATTTGACATTGTTGTTGTTGTTGTTTATTTGACGGTGTTGTTGTTGTTGTTTATTTGACATTATTGTTTTTGTTTATTTGACGTTGTTGTTGTTGTTGACATTGTTGTTGTTGTTGTTGTTTATTTGACGTTGTTGTTGTTGTTGGTGTTGACATAGTTGTTGTTGTTGTTGTTTATTTGACGTTGTTGTTGTTGTTGACGTTGTTGTTTATTTGACGTTGTTGTTGTTGTTGTTTATTTGTCGTTGTTGTTGTTGTTGACGTTGTTGTTGTTGTTGTTTATTTGACGTTGTTGTTGTTGTTGTTTATTTGACGTTGTTGTTGTTTATTTGACATTGTTGTTGTTGTTGACGTTGTTGTTGTTGTTGTTTATTTGACATTGTTGTTGTTGTTGTTGACGTTGTTGTTGTTGTTGTTGTTTATTTGATGTTGTTGTTGTTGTTGTTTATTTGACGTTGTTGTTATTCTTGTTGTTTATTTGACGTTGTTGTTATTGTTTACTTGATGTTGTTGTTGTTGACGTTGTTGTTGTTGTTGTTTATTTGACGTAGTTGTTGTTGTTGACATAATTGTTGTTGTTGTTTATTTGACGTTGTTGTTGTTGTTGACGTTGTTGTTGTTTATTTGACGTTGTTGTTGTTGTTGTTGTTGTTCTTGTTGTTGTTTATTTAACGTTGTTGTTGTTGTTATTTATTTGACGTTGTTGTTGTTGTTGTTGTTTATTTGACGTTGTTGTTGTTGTTGTTTATTTGACGTTGTTGTTGTTGTTTATTTAACGTTGTTGTTGTTGTTGTTGTTTACTTGACGTTGTTGTTGTTGTTTATTTGACGTTGTTGTTGTTGTTGTTGTTTATTTGACGTTGTGGTTGTTGGTTCTTATTTGACGTTGTCGTTGTTATTGACGTTGTTGTTGTTGTTGTTGTTTATTTGACGTTGTTGTTGTTGTTGACGTCGTTATTGTTGTCGTTGTTTATTTGACGTTGTTGTTGTTGTTGTTGTTTATTTGACGTTGTTATTGTTGTTTATTTGACGTTGTTGTTGTTGTTGTTGTTTATTTGACGCTGTTGTTGTTGTTGTTATTTATTTGACATTGTTATTGTTGTTGTTTATTTGACGTTGTTGTTGTTGTTGACGTTGTTGTTGTTGTTTATTTGACGTTGTTGTTGTTGTTGTTGACGTTGTTGTTGTTATTTATTTGACATTGTTATTGTTGACGTTGTTGTTGTTGTTTATTTGACGTTGTTGTTGTTGTTGTTTATTTGACATTGTTGTTTTTGTTGTTGACGTTGTTGTTGTTTATTTGACGTTGTTGTTGTTTATTTGACATTGTTGTTGTTGACGTTGTTGTTGTTGTTGTTGTTGTTGTTGTTGTTGTTTATTTGACGTTGTTGTTGTTGTTGACGTTGTTGTTGTTGTTTATTTGATGTCGTTGTTGTTGTTGTTGTTTATTTGACGTTGTTGTTGTTGTTGTTGTTTATTTGACATTGTTGTTGTTGTTGTTTATTTGACGGTGTTGTTGTTGTTGTTTATTTGACGTTGTTGTTGTTGACGTTGTTGTTGTTGTTGTTTATTTGACGTTGTTGTTGTTATTTATTTGACGTTGTTGTTGTTGACGTTGTTGTTGTTGTTGTTTATTTGACGTTGTTGTTGTTGTTTATTTGACATTGTTGTTGTTGTTGTTGACGTTGTTGTTGTTGTTGTTTATTTGACGTTGTTGTTGTTTATTTGACATTGTTGTTGTTGTTGACGTTGTTGTTGTTGTTTATTTGACGTTGTTGTTGTTGTTGACGTTGTTGTTGTTGTTGTTTATTTGATGTTGTTTATTTGACGTTGTTGTTGTTGTTTATTTGACATTGTTGTTGTTGTTGTTTATTTGACGGTGTTGTTGTTGTTGTTTATTTGACATTATTGTTTTTGTTTATTTGACGTTGTTGTTGTTGTTGTTGTTTATTTGTCGTTGTTGTTGACGTTGTTGTTGTTGTTGTTGTTGTTTATTTGACGTTGTTGTTGTTTATTTGACATTGTTGTTGTTGTTGACGGTGTTGTTGTTGTTGTTTATTTGACATTGTTGTTGTTGTTGTTGACGTTGTTGTTGTTGTTGTTGTTGTTTATTTGACGTTGTCGTTGTTGTTGTTGTTGTTTATTTGACGTTGTTGTTATTGTTGTTGTTTATTTGACGTTGTTGTTATTGTTTACTTGATGTTGTTGTTGTTGACGTTGTTGTTGTTGTTTATTTGACGTAGTTGTTGTTGTTGACATAATTGTTGTTGTTGTTTATTTGATGTTGTTGTTGTTGTTGTTGACGTTGTTGTTGTTTATTTGACGTTGTTGTTGTTGTTCTTGTTGTTGTTTATTTAACGTTGTTGTTGTTGTTGTTATTTATTTGACGTTGTTGTTGTTGTTGTTGTTGTTTATTTGACATTGTTGTTGTTGTTGACGTTGTTGTTGTTGTTGTTTATTTGACGTTGTTGTTGTTTATTTGACATTGTTGTTGTTGTTGACGTTGTTGTTGTTGTTTATTTGACGTTGTTGTTGTTGACGTTGTTGTTGTTGTTGTTTATTTGATGTTGTTGTTGTTGTTTATTTGACGTTGTTGTTGTTGTTGTTGTTTATTTGACATTGTTGTTGTTGTTGTTTATTTGACGGTGTTGTTGTTGTTGTTTATTTGACATTATTGTTTTTGTTTATTTGACGTTGTTGTTGTTGTTGACATTGTTGTTGTTGTTGTTGTTGTTGTTTATTTGATGTTGTTGTTGTTGTTGGTGTTGACATAGTTGTTGTTGTTGTTGTTTATTTGACGTTGTTGTTGTTGTTGACGTTGTTGTTTATTTGACGTTGTTGTTGTTGTTGTTTATTTGTCGTTGTTGTTGTTGTTGACGTTGTTGTTGTTGTTGTTTATTTGACGTTGTTGTTGTTTATTTGACATTGTTGTTGTTGTTGACGTTGTTGTTGTTGTTGTTTATTTGACATTGTTGTTGTTGTTGTTGACGTTGTTGTTGTTGTTGTTGTTGTTTATTTGATGTTGTTGTTGTTGTTGTTTATTTGACGTTGTTGTTATTCTTGTTGTTTATTTGACGTTGTTGTTATTGTTTACTTGATGTTGTTGTTGTTGACGTTGTTGTTGTTGTTTATTTGACGTAGTTGTTGTTGTTGACATAATTGTTGTTGTTGTTTATTTGACGTTGTTGTTGTTGTTGTTGACGTTGTTGTTGTTTATTTGACGTTGTTGTTGTTGACGGTGTTGTTGTTGTTGTTTATTTGATGTTGTTGTTGTTGTTTATTTGACGTTGTTGTTGTTGTTGTTTATTTGACATTGTTGTTGTTGTTGTTTATTTGACGGTGTTGTTGTTGTTGTTTATTTGACATTATTGTTTTTGTTTATTTGACGTTGTTGTTGTTGTTGACATTGTTGTTGTTGTTGTTGTTTACTTGACGTTGTTGTTGTTGTTGGTGTTGACATAGTTGTTGTTGTTGTTGTTTATTTGACGTTGTTGTTGTTGTTGACGTTGTTGTTTATTTGACGTTGTTGTTGTTGTTGTTTATTTGTCGTTGTTGTTGTTGTTGACGTTGTTGTTGTTGTTGTTTATTTGACGTTGTTGTTGTTGTTGTTTATTTGACGTTGTTGTTGTTGTTGACGTTGTTGTTTATTTGACGTTGTTGTTGTTGTTGTTTATTTGTCGTTGTTGTTGTTGTTGACGTTGTTGTTGTTGTTGTTTATTTGACGTTGTTGTTGTTGTTGTTGTTTATTTGTCGTTGTTGTTGTTGTTGACGTTGTTGTTGTTGTTTTTGTTTATTTGACGTTGTTGTTGTTGTTGACGTTGTTGTTGTTTATTTGACGTTGTTGTTGTTGACGTTGTTGTTGTTGTTGTTTATTTGATGTTGTTGTTGTTGTTGTTTATTTGACGTTGTTGTTGTTGTTGTTGTTGTTTATTTGACATTGTTGTTGTTGTTGTTTATTTGACGGTGTTGTTGTTGTTGTTTATTTGACATTATTGTTTTTGTTTATTTGACGTTGTTGTTGTTGTTGACATTGTTGTTGTTGTTGTTTATTTGACGTTGTTGTTGTTGTTGGTGTTGACATAGTTGTTGTTGTTGTTGTTTATTTGACGTTGTTGTTGTTGTTGACGTTGTTGTTTATTTGACGTTGTTGTTGTTGTTGTTTATTTGTCGTTGTTGTTGTTGTTGACGTTGTTGTTGTTGTTGTTTATTTGACGTTGTTGTTGTTTATTTGACATTGTTGTTGTTGTTGACGTTGTTGTTGTTGTTGTTTATTTGACATTGTTGTTGTTGTTGTTGACGTTGTTGTTGTTGTTTATTTGATGTTGTTGTTGTTGTTGTTTATTTGACGTTGTTGTTATTCTTGTTGTTTATTTGACGTTGTTGTTATTGTTTACTTGATGTTGTTGTTGTTGACGTTGTTGTTGTTGTTTATTTGACGTAGTTGTTGTTGTTGACATAATTGTTGTTGTTGTTTATTTGACGTTGTTGTTGTTGTTGACGTTGTTGTTGTTTATTTGACGTTGTTGTTGTTGTTGTTGTTCTTGTTGTTGTTTATTTAACGTTGTTGTTGTTGTTATTTATTTGACGTTGTTGTTGTTGTTGTTGTTGTTGTTTATTTGACGTTGTTGTTGTTGTTGTTTATTTGACGTTGTTGTTGTTGTTGTTTATTTAACGTTGTTGTTGTTGTTGTTGTTTACTTGACGTTGTTGTTGTTGTTTATTTGACGTTGTTGTTGTTGTTGTTGTTGTTTATTTGACGTTGTGGTTGTTGTTGCTTATTTGACGTTGTCGTTGTTATTGACGTTGTTGTTGTTGTTGTTGTTTATTTGACGTTGTTGTTGTTGTTGACGTTGTTATTGTTGTCGTTGTTTATTTGACGTTGTTGTTGTTGTTGTTTATTTGACGTTGTTATTGTTGTTTATTTGACGTTGTTGTTGTTGTTGTTGTTTATTTGACGCTGTTGTTGTTGTTGTTATTTATTTGACATTGTTATTGTTGTTGTTTATTTGACGTTGTTGTTGTTGTTGACGTTGTTGTTGTTGTTTATTTGACGTTGTTGTTGTTGTTGTTGACGTTGTTGTTGTTATTTATTTGACATTGTTATTGTTGACGTTGTTGTTGTTGTTTATTTGACGTTGTTGTTGTTGTTGTTTATTTGACATTGTTGTTTTTGTTGTTGACGTTGTTGTTGTTTATTTGACGTTGTTGTTGTTTATTTGACATTGTTGTTGTTGACGTTGTTGTTGTTAATGTTGTTGTTGTTGTTGTTGTTGTTTATTTGACGTTGTTGTTGTTGACGTTGTTGTTGTTGTTTATTTGATGTCGTTGTTGTTGTTGTTGTTTATTTGACGTTGTTGTTGTTGTTGTTTATTTGACATTGTTGTTGTTGTTGTTTATTTGACGGTGTTGTTGTTGTTGTTTATTTGACGTTGTTGTTGTTGACGTTGTTGTTGTTGTTGTTGTTTATTTGACGTTGTTGTTGTTATTTATTTGACGTTGTTGTTGTTGACGTTGTTGTTGTTGTTGTTTATTTGACGTTGTTGTTGTTGTTTATTTGACATTGTTGTTGTTGTTGTTGACGTTGTTGTTGTTGTTTATTTGACGTTGTTGTTGTTTATTTGACATTGTTGTTGTTGTTGACGTTGTTGTTGTTGTTTATTTGACGTTGTTGTTGTTGTTGACGTTGTTGTTGTTGTTGTTGTTTATTTGATGTTGTTTATTTGACGTTGTTGTTGTTGTTTATTTGACATTGTTGTTGTTGTTGTTTATTTGACGGTGTTGTTGTTGTTGTTTATTTGACATTATTGTTTTTGTTTATTTGACGTTGTTGTTGTTGTTGTTGTTTATTTGTCGTTGTTGTTGACGTTGTTGTTGTTGTTGTTGTTGTTTATTTGACGTTGTTGTTGTTTATTTGACATTGTTGTTGTTGTTGACGGTGTTGTTGTTGTTGTTTATTTGACATTGTTGTTGTTGTTGTTGACGTTGTTGTTGTTGTTGTTGTTTATTTGATGTTGTTGTTGTTGTTGTTTATTTGACGTTGTTGTTATTGTTGTTGTTTATTTGACGTTGTTGTTATTGTTTACTTGATGTTGTTGTTGTTGACGTTGTTGTTGTTGTTTATTTGACGTAGTTGTTGTTGTTGACATAATTGTTGTTGTTGTTTATTTGACGTTGTTGTTGTTGTTGACGTTGTTGTTGTTGTTTATTTGACGTTGTTGTTGTTGTTGTTGTTATTGTTTATTTAACGTTGTTGTTGTTGTTGTTTATTTGACGTTGTTGTTGTTGTTTATTTGACGTTGTTATTGTTGTTAACGTTGTTGTTGTTGTATATTTGACTTTGTTGTTTTTGTTGTCGTTGTTGTTGTTGTTGACGTTGTTATTGTTGTTTATTTGACGTTGTTGTTGTTGACGTTGTTGTTGTTTATTTGACATTGTTGTTGTTGTTGTTTATTTGACATTGTTGTTGTTGTTGTTGATGTTGACCTAGTTGTTGTTGTTGTTGTTTATTTGACGTTGTTGTTGTTGTTGTTGTTGTTCTTTATTTGATGTTGTTGATGTTGTTGTTTATTTGTCGTTGTTGTTGTTTATTTGACGTTGTTGTTGACGTTGTTGTTGTTGTTTATTTGACGTTGTTGTTGTTGTTTATTTGACGTAGTTGTTGTTGACGGTGTTGTTGTTGTTTATTTGACGTTTTTGTTGTTGTTGATGTTGTTGTTGTTGTTGTTTATTTGACGTTGTTATTGTTGTTGTTTATTTGACTTTGTTGTTGTTGTTACTATTGTTGTTGTTGTTGTTGTTTATTTGACTTTGTTGTTGTTGTTGTTATTGTTGTTGTTGTTGTTGTTGTTGTTTATTTGACGTTGTTGTTGTTGTTGTTTATTTGACGTTGTTGTTGTTGTTTATTTGACGTTGTTGTTGTTGATGTTATTTATTTGACGTTGTTGTTGTTTATTTGACGTTGTGGTTGTTGTTGTTTATTTGACGTTGTTATTGTTGTTTATTTGACGTTGTTTTTGTTATTTGACGTTGTTGTTGTAGTTGTTATTGTTGTTGTATTTGTTGTTGTTGTTGTTTATTTGACATTGTTGTTGTTGTTGTTGTTGTTGTTTATTAGACGTTGTTGTTGTTGTTGTTGTTTATTTGACGTTGTTGTTGTTGTTGTTATTTATTTGACGTTGTTGTTGTTGTTTATTTGACGTTGTTGTTGTTGTTTATTTAACGTTGTTGTTGTTGTTGTTGTTGTTGTTTACTTGACGTTGTTGTTGTTGTTTATTTGACGTTGTTGTTGTTGTTGTTTATTTGACGTTGTGGTTGTTGTTGCTTATTTGACGTTGTCGTTGTTGTTGACGTTGTTGTTGTTGTTGTTGTTGTTGTTTATTTGACGTTGTTGTTGTTGTTGATGTTGTTATTATTGTCGTTGTTTATTTGACGTTGTTGTTGTTGTTGTTTATTTGACGTTGTTATTGTTGTTTATTTGACGTTGTTGTTGTTGTTGTTGTTTATTTGACGCTGTTGTTGTTGTTGTTATTTATTTAACATTGTTATTGTTGCTGTTTATTTGACGTTGTTGTTGTTGTTGACGTTGTTGTTGTTGTTGACGTTGTTGTTGTTGTTTATTTGACGTTGTTGTTGTTGTTGACGTTGTTATTGTTATTTATTTGACGTTGTTATTGTTGACGTTGTTGTTGTTGTTTATTTGACGTTGTTGTTGTTGTTGTTTATTTGACATTGTTGTTTTTGTTGTTGACGTTGTTGTTGTTTATTTGACGTTGTTGTTGTTTATTTGACATTGTTGTTGTTGACGTTGTTGTTGTTGTTGTTGTTGTTGTTTATTTGACGTTGTTGTTGTTGTTGACGTTGTTGTTGTTGTTTATTTGATGTCGTTGTTGTTGTTGTTGTTGTTTATTTGACGTTGTTGTTGTTGTTTATTTGACATTGTTGTTGTTGTTGTTTATTTGACGGTGTTGTTGTTGTTGTTTATTTGACATTATTGTTTTTGTTTATTTGACGTTGTTGTTGTTGTTGTTTATTTGTCGTTGTTGTTGACGTTATTGTTGTTGTTGTTGTTTATTTAACGTTGTTGTTGTTTATTTGACATTGTTGTTGTTGTTGACGGTGTTGTTGTTGTTGTTTATTTGACATTGTTGTTGTTGTTGTTGACGTTGTTGTTGTTGTTGTTGTTTATTTGACGTTGTCGTTGTTGTTGTTGTTGTTTATTTGACGTTGTTGTTATTGTTGTTGTTTATTTGACGTTGTTGTTATTGTTTACTTGATGTTGTTGTTGTTGACGTTGTTGTTGTTGTTTATTTGACGTAGTTGTTGTTGTTGACATAATTGTTGTTGTTGTTTATTTGATGTTGTTGTTGTTGTTGACGTTGTTGTTGTTTATTTGACGTTGTTGTTGTTGTTCTTGTTGTTGTTTATTTAACGTTGTTGTTGTTGTTGTTATTTATTTGACGTTGTTGTTGTTGTTGTTGTTGTTGTTTATTTGACATTGTTGTTGTTGCTGACGTTGTTGTTGTTGTTGTTTATTTGACGTTGTTGTTGTTGTTTATTTGACATTGTTGTTGTTGTTGACGTTGTTGTTGTTGTTTATTTGACGTTGTTGTTGTTGACGTTGTTGTTGTTGTTGTTTATTTGATGTTGTTGTTGTTGTTGTTTATTTGACGTTGTTGTTGTTGTTGTTTATTTGACATTGTTGTTGTTGTTGTTTATTTAACGGTGTTGTTGTTGTTGTTTATTTGACATTATTGTTTTTGTTTATTTGACGTTGTTGTTGTTGTTGACATTGTTGTTGTTGTTGTTGTTTATTTGACGTTGTTGTTGTTGTTGGTGTTGACATAGTTGTTGTTGTTGTTGTTTATTTGACGTTGTTGTTGTTGTTGACGTTGTTGTTTATTTGACGTTGTTGTTGTTGTTGTTTATTTGTCGTTGTTGTTGTTGTTGACGTTGTTGTTGTTGTTGTTTATTTGACGTTGTTGTTGTTGTTGTTTATTTGACGTTGTTGTTGTTTATTTGACATTGTTGTTGTTGTTGACGTTGTTGTTGTTGTTGTTTATTTGACATTGTTGTTGTTGTTGTTGACGTTGTTGTTGTTGTTGTTGTTGTTTATTTGATGTTGTTGTTGTTGTTGTTTATTTGACGTTGTTGTTATTCTTGTTGTTTATTTGACGTTGTTGTTATTGTTTACTTGATGTTGTTGTTGTTGACGTTGTTGTTGTTGTTTATTTGACGTAGTTGTTGTTGTTGACATAATTGTTGTTGTTGTTTATTTGACGTTGTTGTTGTTGTTGTTGACGTTGTTGTTGTTTATTTGACGTTGTTGTTGTTGTTGTTGTTCTTGTTGTTGTTTATTTAACGTTGTTGTTGTTGTTATTTATTTGACGTTGTTGTTGTTGTTGTTGTTGTTGTTTATTTGACGTTGTTGTTGTTGTTGTTTATTTGACGTTGTTGTTGTTGTTTATTTAACGTTGTTGTTGTTGTTGTTGTTGTTTACTTGACGTTGTTGTTGTTGTTTATTTGACGTTGTTGTTGTTGTTGTTGTTTATTTGACGTTGTGGTTGTTGGTTCTTATTTGACGTTGTCGTTGTTATTGACGTTGTTGTTGTTGTTGTTGTTTATTTGACGTTGTTGTTGTTGTTGACGTTGTTATTGTTGTCGTTGTTTATTTGACGTTGTTGTTGTTGTTTATTTGACGTTGTTATTGTTGTTTATTTGACGTTGTTGTTGTTGTTGTTGTTTATTTGACGCTGTTGTTGTTGTTGTTGTTATTTATTTGACATTGTTATTGTTGTTGTTTATTTGACGTTGTTGTTGTTGTTGACGTTGTTGTTGTTGTTTATTTGACGTTGTTGTTGTTGTTGTTGACGTTGTTGTTGTTATTTATTTGACATTGTTATTGTTGACGTTGTTGTTGTTGTTTATTTGACGTTGTTGTTGTTGTTGTTTATTTGACATTGTTGTTTTTGTTGTTGACGTTGTTGTTGTTTATTTGACGTTGTTGTTGTTTATTTGACATTGTTGTTGTTGACGTTGTTGTTGTTGTTGTTGTTGTTGTTGTTGTTTATTTGACGTTGTTGTTGTTGACGTTGTTGTTGTTGTTTATTTGATGTCGTTGTTGTTGTTGTTGTTTATTTGACGTTGTTGTTGTTGTTGTTTATTTGACATTGTTGTTGTTGTTGTTTATTTGACGGTGTTGTTGTTGTTGTTTATTTGACGTTGTTGTTGTTGACGTTGTTGTTGTTGTTGTTTATTTGACGTTGTTGTTGTTATTTATTTGACGTTGTTGACGTTGTTGTTGTTGTTGTTTATTTGACGTTGTTGTTGTTGTTTATTTGACATTGTTGTTGTTGTTGTTGACGTTGTTGTTGTTGTTGTTTATTTGACGTTGTTGTTGTTTATTTGACATTGTTGTTGTTGTTGACGTTGTTGTTGTTGTTTATTTGACGTTGTTGTTGTTGTTGACGTTGTTGTTGTTGTTGTTTATTTGATGTTGTTTATTTGACGTTGTTGTTGTTGTTTATTTGACATTGTTGTTGTTGTTGTTTATTTGACGGTGTTGTTGTTGTTGTTTATTTGACATTATTGTTTTTGTTTATTTGACGTTGTTGTTGTTGTTGTTGTTTATTTGTCGTTGTTGTTGGCGTTGTTGTTGTTGTTGTTGTTGTTTATTTGACGTTGTTGTTGTTTATTTGACATTGTTGTTGACGGTGTTGTTGTTGTTGTTTATTTGACATTGTTGTTGTTGTTGTTGACGTTGTTGTTGTTGTTGTTGTTGTTTATTTGATGTTGTTGTTGTTGTTGTTTATTTGACGTTGTTGTTATTGTTGTTGTTTATTTGACGTTGTTGTTATTGTTTACTTGATGTTGTTGTTGTTGACGTTGTTGTTGTTGTTTATTTGACGTAGTTGTTGTTGTTGACATAATTGTTGTTGTTGTTTATTTGATGTTGTTGTTGTTGTTGACGTTGTTGTTGTTTATTTGACGTTGTTGTTGTTGTTCTTGTTGTTGTTTATTTAACGTTGTTGTTGTTGTTGTTATTTATTTGACGTTGTTGTTGTTGTTGTTGTTGTTGTTGTTTATTTGACATTGTTGTTGTTGTTGACGTTGTTGTTGTTGTTGTTTATTTGACGTTGTTGTTGTTTATTTGACATTGTTGTTGTTGTTGACGTTGTTGTTGTTGTTTATTTGACGTTGTTGTTGTTGACGTTGTTGTTGTTGTTGTTGTTTATTTGATGTTGTTGTTGTTGTTTATTTGACGTTGTTGTTGTTGTTGTTGTTTATTTGACATTGTTGTTGTTGTTGTTTATTTGACGGTGTTGTTGTTGTTGTTTATTTGACATTATTGTTTTTGTTTATTTGACGTTGTTGTTGTTGTTGACATTGTTGTTGTTGTTGTTGTTGTTTATTTGATGTTGTTGTTGTTGTTGGTGTTGACATAGTTGTTGTTGTTGTTGTTTATTTGACGTTGTTGTTGTTGTTGACGTTGTTGTTTATTTGACGTTGTTGTTGTTGTTGTTTATTTGTCGTTGTTGTTGTTGTTGACGTTGTTGTTGTTGTTGTTTATTTGACGTTGTTGTTGTTTATTTGACATTGTTGTTGTTGTTGACGTTGTTGTTGTTGTTGTTTATTTGACATTGTTGTTGTTGTTGTTGACGTTGTTGTTGTTGTTGTTGTTGTTTATTTGATGTTGTTGTTGTTGTTGTTTATTTGACGTTGTTGTTATTCTTGTTGTTTATTTGACGTTGTTGTTATTGTTTACTTGATGTTGTTGTTGTTGACGTTGTTGTTGTTGTTTATTTGACGTAGTTGTTGTTGTTGACATAATTGTTGTTGTTGTTTATTTGACGTTGTTGTTGTTGTTGTTGACGTTGTTGTTGTTTATTTGACGTTGTTGTTGTTGACGGTGTTGTTGTTGTTGTTTATTTGATGTTGTTGTTGTTGTTGTTTATTTGACGTTGTTGTTGTTGTTGTTGACGTTGTTGTTGTTTATTTGACGTTGTTGTTGTTGACGGTGTTGTTGTTGTTGTTTATTTGATGTTGTTGTTGTTGTTGTTTATTTGACGTTGTTGTTGTTGTTGTTGTTTATTTGACGTTGTTGTTGTTGTTGTTGTTTATTTGTCGTTGTTGTTGTTGTTGACGTTGTTGTTGTTGTTTTTGTTTATTTGACGTTGTTGTTGTTGTTGACGTTGTTGTTGTTTATTTGACGTTGTTGTTGTTGACGTTGTTGTTGTTGTTGTTTATTTGATGTTGTTGTTGTTGTTGTTTATTTGACGTTGTTGTTGTTGTTGTTGTTGTTTATTTGACATTGTTGTTGTTGTTGTTTATTTGACGGTGTTGTTGTTGTTGTTTATTTGACATTATTGTTTTTGTTTATTTGACGTTGTTGTTGTTGTTGACATTGTTGTTGTTGTTGTTTATTTGACGTTGTTGTTGTTGTTGGTGTTGACATAGTTGTTGTTGTTGTTGTTTATTTGACGTTGTTGTTGTTGTTGACGTTGTTGTTTATTTGACGTTGTTGTTGTTGTTGTTTATTTGTCGTTGTTGTTGTTGTTGACGTTGTTGTTGTTGTTGTTTATTTGACGTTGTTGTTGTTTATTTGACATTGTTGTTGTTGTTGACGTTGTTGTTGTTGTTGTTTATTTGACATTGTTGTTGTTGTTGTTGACGTTGTTGTTGTTGTTTATTTGATGTTGCTGTTGTTGTTGTTTATTTGACGTTGTTGTTATTCTTGTTGTTTATTTGACGTTGTTGTTATTGTTTACTTGATGTTGTTGTTGTTGACGTTGTTGTTGTTGTTTATTTGACGTAGTTGTTGTTGTTGACATAATTGTTGTTGTTGTTTATTTGACGTTGTTGTTGTTGTTGACGTTGTTGTTGTTTATTTGACGTTGTTGTTGTTGTTGTTGTTCTTGTTGTTGTTTATTTAACGTTGTTGTTGTTGTTATTTATTTGACGTTGTTGTTGTTGTTGTTGTTGTTGTTTATTTGACGTTGTTGTTGTTGTTGTTTATTTGACGTTGTTGTTGTTGTTTATTTAACGTTGTTGTTGTTGTTGTTGTTTACTTGACGTTGTTGTTGTTGTTTATTTGACGTTGTTGTTGTTGTTGTTGTTTATTTGACGTTGTGGTTGTTGTTGCTTATTTGACGTTGTCGTTGTTATTGACGTTGTTGTTGTTGTTGTTGTTTATTTGACGTTGTTGTTGTTGTTGACGTTGTTATTGTTGTCGTTGTTTATTTGACGTTGTTGTTGTTGTTGTTTATTTGACGTTGTTATTGTTGTTTATTTGACGTTGTTGTTGTTGTTGTTGTTTATTTGACGCTGTTGTTGTTGTTGTTATTTATTTGACATTGTTATTGTTGTTGTTTATTTGACGTTGTTGTTGTTGTTGACGTTGTTGTTGTTGTTTATTTGACGTTGTTGTTGTTGTTGTTGACGTTGTTGTTGTTATTTATTTGACATTGTTATTGTTGACGTTGTTGTTGTTGTTTATTTGACGTTGTTGTTGTTGTTGTTTATTTGACATTGTTGTTTTTGTTGTTGACGTTGTTGTTGTTTATTTGACGTTGTTGTTGTTTATTTGACATTGTTGTTGTTGACGTTGTTGTTGTTGTTGTTGTTGTTGTTGTTGTTGTTTATTTGACGTTGTTGTTGTTGTTGACGTTGTTGTTGTTGTTTATTTGATGTCGTTGTTGTTGTTGTTGTTTATTTGACGTTGTTGTTGTTGTTGTTTATTTGACATTGTTGTTGTTGTTGTTTATTTGACGGTGTTGTTGTTGTTGTTTATTTGACGTTGTTGTTGTTGACGTTGTTGTTGTTGTTGTTGTTGTTTATTTGACGTTGTTGTTGTTATTTATTTGACGTTGTTGTTGTTGACGTTGTTGTTGTTGTTGTTTATTTGACGTTGTTGTTGTTGTTTATTTGACATTGTTGTTGTTGTTGTTGACGTTGTTGTTGTTGTTTATTTGACGTTGTTGTTGTTTATTTGACAATGTTGTTGTTGTTGACGTTGTTGTTGTTGTTTATTTGACGTTGTTGTTGTTGTTGACGTTGTTGTTGTTGTTGTTTATTTGATGTTGTTTATTTGACGTTGTTGTTGTTGTTTATTTGACATTGTTGTTGTTGTTGTTTATTTGACGGTGTTGTTGTTGTTGTTTATTTGACATTATTGTTTTTGTTTATTTGACGTTGTTGTTGTTGTTGTTGTTTATTTGTCGTTGTTGTTGACGTTGTTGTTGTTGTTGTTGTTGTTTATTTGACGTTGTTGTTGTTTATTTGACATTGTTGTTGTTGTTGACGGTGTTGTTGTTGTTGTTTATTTGACATTGTTGTTGTTGTTGTTGACGTTGTTGTTGTTGTTGTTGTTTATTTGATGTTGTTGTTGTTGTTGTTTATTTGACGTTGTTGTTATTGTTGTTGTTTATTTGACGTTGTTGTTATTGTTTACTTGATGTTGTTGTTGTTGACGTTGTTGTTGTTGTTTATTTGACGTAGTTGTTGTTGTTGACATAATTGTTGTTGTTGTTTATTTGATATTGTTGTTGTTGTTGACGTTGTTGTTGTTTATTTGACGTTGTTGTTGTTGTTCTTGTTGTTGTTTATTTAACGTTGTTGTTGTTGTTGTTATTTATTTGACGTTGTTGTTGTTGTTGTTGTTGTTTATTTGACGTTGTTGTTGTTGTTGTTTATTTGACGTTGTTGTTGTTGACGTTGTTGTTGTTGTTGTTTATTTGATGTTGTTGTTGTTGTTGTTTATTTGACGTTGTTGTTGTTGTTGTTGTTTATTTGACATTGTTGTTGTTGTTGTTTATTTGACGGTGTTGTTGTTGTTGTTTATTTGACATTATTGTTTTTGTTTATTTGACGTTGTTGTTGTTGTTGACATTGTTGTTGTTGTTGTTGTTGTTTATTTGACGTTGTTGTTGTTGTTGACATTGTTGTTGTTGTTGTTGTTGTTTATTTGACGTTGTTGTTGTTGTTGGTGTTGACATAGTTGTTGTTGTTGTTTATTTGACGTTGTTGTTGTTGTTGTTGACGTTGTTGTTTATTTGACGTTGTTGTTGTTGTTTATTTGCCGTTGTTGTTGTTGTTGACGTTGTTGTTGTTGTTGTTTATTTGACGTTGTTGTTGTTTATTTGACATTGTTGTTGTTGTTGACGTTGTTGTTGTTGTTGTTGTTTATTTGACATTGTTGTTGTTGTTGTTGACGTTGTTGTTGTTGTTGTTGTTGTTTATTTGATGTTGTTGTTGTTGTTGTTTATTTGACGTTGTTGTTATTCTTGTTGTTTATTTGACGTTGTTGTTATTGTTTACTTGATGTTGTTGTTGTTGACGTTGTTGTTGTTGTTTATTTGACGTAGTTGTTGTTGTTGACATAATTGTTGTTGTTGTTTATTTGACGTTGTTGTTGTTGTTGACGTTGTTGTTGTTTATTTGACGTTGTTGTTGTTGTTGTTGTTCTTGTTGTTGTTTATTTAACGTTGTTGTTGTTGTTATTTATTTGACGTTGTTGTTGTTGTTGTTGTTTATTTGACGTTGTTGTTGTTGTTAACGTTGTTGTTGTTGTATATTTGACTTTGTTGTTTTTGTTGACGTTGTTGTTGTTGTTGACGTTGTTATTGTTGTTTATTTGACGTTGTTGTTGTTGACGTTGTTGTTGTTTATTTGACATTGTTGTTGTTGTTGTTTATTTGACATTGTTGTTGTTGTTGTTGTTGATGTTGACCTTGTTGTTGTTGTTGTTGTTTATTTGACGTTGTTGTTGTTGTTGTTCTTTATTTGATGTTGTTGATGTTGTTGTTTATTTGACGTTGTTGTTGTTGTTTATTTGACGTAGTTGTTGTTGACGGTGTTGTATTTGTTTATTTGACGTTTTTGTTGTTGTTGATGTTGTTGTTGTTGTTGTTGTTTACTTGACGTTGTTGTTGTTGTTGTTTATTTGACTTTGTTGTTGTTGTTACTATTGTTGTTGTTGTTGTTGTTTATTTGACTTTGTTGTTGTTGTTGTCATTGTTGTTGTTGTTGTTGTTGTTGTTGTTTATTTGACGTTGTTGTTGTTGTTGTTTATTTGACGTTGTTGTTGTTGTTTATTTGACGTTGTTGTTGTTGATGTTATTTATTTGACGTTGTTGTTGTTTATTTGACGTTGTTGTTGTTGTTGTTTATTTGACGTTGTTATTGTTGTTTATTTGACGTTGTTTTTGTTATTTGACGTTGTTGTTGTAGTTGTTATTGTTGTTGTATTTGTTGTTGTTGTTGTTGTTGTTTATTTGACATTGTTGTTGTTGTTGTTGTTTATTAGAAGTTGTTGTTGTTGACGTTGTTGTTGTTGTTGTTGTTTATTTGACGTTGTTGTTGTTGTTGTTGTTTATTTGACGTTGTTGTTGTTGTTTATATGACGTTGTTGTTGTTGTTGTTTATTTGACGTTGTTATTGTTGTTTATTTAACGTTGTTGTTGTTGTTGTTGTTTACTTGACGTTGTTGTTGTTGTTTATTTGACGTTGTTGTTGTTGTTTATTTGACGTTGTGGTTGTTGTTGCTTATTTGACGATGTCATTGTTGTTGACGTTGTTGTTGTTGTTGTTGTTTATTTGACGTTGTTGTTGTTGTTGACGTTGTTATTGTTGTCATTGTTTATTTGACGTTGTTGTTGTTATTTATTTGACGTTGTTGTTGTTGTTTATTTGACGTTGTTGTTGTTGTTGTTGTTGTTTATTTGACGCTGTTGTTGTTGTTGTTATTTATTTCACGTTGTTATTGTTGTTGTTTATTTGACGTTGTTGTTGTTGTTGACGTTGTTGTTGTTGTTGTTTATTTGACGTTGTTGTTGTTGTTGACGTTGTTGTTGTTGTTGTTGTTTATTTGACGTTGTTGTTGTTGACGTTGTTGTTGTTGTTATTTATTTGACGTTGTTGTTGTTGACGTTGTTGTTGTTGTTGTTTTTTTGACGTTGTTGTTGTTGTTTATTTGACATTGTTGTTTTTGTTGTTGACGTTGTTGTTGTTGTTGTTTATTTGACGTTGTTGTTGTTTATTTGACATTGTTGTTGTTGTTGACGTTGTTGTTGTTGTTGTTGTTGTTGTTGTTGTTGTTTATTTGACGTTGTTGTTGTTGTTGACGTTGTTGTTGTTGTTGTTTATTTGTTGTTGTTGTTGTTTATTCGACATTGTTGTTGTTGTTGTTTATTTGACGGTGTTGTTGTTGTTGTTTATTTGACATTATTGTTTTTGTTTATTTGACGTTGTTGTTGTTGTTGACATTGTTGTTGTTGTTGTTGTTTATTTGACGTTGTTGTTGTTGTTGGTGTCGACATAGTTGTTGTTGTTGTTGTTTATTTGACGTTGTTGTTGTTGTTGTTGTTGACGTTGTTGTTTATTTGACGTTGTTGTTGTTGTTGTTGTTTATTTGACGTTGTTGTTGTTGTTGACGTTATTGTTGTTGTTTATTTGACGTTGTTGTTGTTTATTTGACATTGTTGTTGTTGTTGACGGTGTTGTTGTTGTTGTTTATTTGACATTGTTGTTGTTGTTGTTGACGTTGTTGTTGTTGTTGTTGTTTATTTGACGTTGTTGTTGTTGTTGTTGTTGTTTATTTGACGTTGTTGTTATTGTTGTTTATTTAACGTTATTGTTGTTGTTTATTTGACGTTGTTGTTGTTGTTGTTGTTGTTTATTTGACGTTGTTGTTGGTGGTGTTGTTGTTGTTTATTTGACGTTGTAGTTGTTGTTGCTTATTTGATGTTGTCGTTGTTGTTGACGTTGTTGTTGTTGTTGTTGTTTTTTGACGTTGTTGTTGTTGTTGTTGACGTTGTTATTGTTGTCGTTGTTTATTTGACGTAGTTGTTGTTGTTGTTGTTTATTTGACGTTGTTGTTTATTTGACGTTGTTGTTGTTGTTTATATGACGTTGTTGTTGTTGTTGTTTATTTGACGCTGTTGTTGTTGTTGTTGTTGTTATTTATTTGACGTTGTTATTGTTGTTGTTTATTTGACGTTGTTGACGTTGTTGTTGTTGTTGTTTATTTGACGTTGTTGTTGTTGTTGACGTTGTTGTTGTTGTTTTTGTTATTTATTTGACGTTGTTGTTGTTGACGTTGTTGTTGTTATTTATTTGACGTTGTTGTTGTTGACGTTGTTGTTGTTGTTGTTTATTTGACGTTGTTGTTGTTGACGTTGTTGTTTTTTATTTGACATTGTTGTTGTTGTTGTTGTTTATTTGACGTTTTTGTTGTTGTTGATGTTGTTGTTGTTGTTCATTTGACGTTGTTGTTATTGTTTATTTGACGTTGTTGTTGTTGTTGTTGTTGTTTATTTGACTTTGTTGTTGTTGTTATTGTTGTTGTTGTTGTTGTTTATTTGACGTTGTTGTTGTTGTTTATTTGACGTTGTTGTTGTTGTTGTTTATTTGACATTGTTGTTGTTGATGTTATTTATTTAACGTTGTTGTTGTTGTTTCTTTGACATTGTTGTTATTGTTGTTGTTGTTTATTTGACGTTGTTATTGTTGTTTATTTGACGTTGTTTTTGTTATTTGACGTTGTTGTTGTTATTATTGTTGTTGTATTTGTTGTTGTTGTTGTTGCTTATTTGACATTGTTGTTGTTGTTGATTTGACGTTGTTGTTGCTGTTGTTTATTTGACGTTGTTATTGTTGTTTATTTGACGTTGTTGTTGTTGTTTATTTGACGTTGTTGTTGTTGTATTTGTTGTTTATTTGACGTTGTTAATGTTGTTGACGTTGTTGTCGTTGTTTATTTCACGTTGTTGTAGTTGTTGTTATTGTTGTTGTTGTTGTTTATTTGACATTGTTGTTGTTGTTATTTGTTTGACGTTGTTGTTGTTGTTGTTTATTTGACGTTGTTGTTGTTGTTGTTGTTTATTTAACGTTGTTGTTGTTATTTATTTGACATTGTTGTTGTTATTTGACGTTGTTGTTGTTGTATTTGTTGTTGTTGTTGTTTATTTGACGTTGTTGTTGTTGTTAATTTGACGTTGTTGTTGTTGTTTATTTGACGTTGTTGTTGTCGTTGTTTTTGTTGTTTATTTGACGTTGCGTTTGTTTATTTGACGTTGTTGTTGTTGTTGTTGTTGTTGTTTCTTTGATGTTGTTGTTGTTGTTGACGTTGTTGTTGTTTATTTGACATTGTTGTTAATGTTGTTGTTGTTTTTGTTGTTGTTGCTGTTGTTTATTTGACGTTGTTGTTGTTGTTTATTTGACGTTGTTGTTATTGTTGTTGTTGTTTATTTAACGTTGTTGTTGTTGTTTATTTGACGTTGTTGTTGTTGTTTATTTAACGTTGTTGTTGTTGTTGTTGTTGTTGTTTATTTGACGTTGTTATTGTTGTTGCTTATTTGACGTTGTTGTTGTTATTTATTTGACGTTGTTGTTGTTGTTTATTTGACTTTGTTGTTGTTGTTGTTATTATTGTTGTTGTTGTTGTTGTTGTTTATTTGACTTTGTTGTTGTTGTTGTTATTGTTGTTGTTGATGTTTATTTGACGTTGTTGTTGTTGTTGTTGTTGTTTATTTGACGTTGTTGTTGTTGTTGTTGTTTATTTGACGTTGTTGTTGTTGATGTTATTTATTTGACGTTGTTGTTGTTTATTTGACGTTGTTGTTGTTGTTGTTTATTTGACGTTGTTATTGTTGTTTATTTGACGTTGTTTTTGTTATTTGACGTTGTTGTTGTTGTTATTGTTATTGTATTTGTTGTTGTTGTTGTTGTTGTTTATTTGACATTGTTGTTGTTGTTGTTTATCTGACGTTGTTGTTGTTGACGTTGTTGTTGTTGTTGTTTATTTGACGTTGTTGTTGTTGTTGTTGTTGTTGTTTATTTGACGTTGTTGTTGTTGTTGTTTATTTGACGTTGTTGTTGTTGTTTATTTAACGTTGTTGTTGTTGTTGTTGTTGTTTACTTGACGTTGTTGTTGTTGTTGTTTATTTGACGTTGTTGTTGTTGTTGTTGTTTATTTGATGTTGTGGTTGTTGTTGCTTATTTGAGGTTGTCGTTGTTGTTGACGTTGTTGTTGTTGTTGTTGTTGTTTATTTGACATTGTTGTTGTTGTTGTTGTTGACATTGTTATTGTTGTCGTTGTTTATTTGACGTTGTTGTTGTTGTTGTTTATTTGACGTTATTGTTGTTGTTTATTTTACGTTGTTGTTGTTGTTGTTTATTTGACGCTGTTGTTGTTGTTATTTATTTGACGTTGTTATTGTTGTTGTTTATTTGACGTTGTTGTTGTTGTTGACGTTGTTGTTGTTGTTGTTTATTTGACGTTGTTGTTGTTGTTGTTGACGTTGTTGTTTATTTGACGTTGTTGTTGTTGACGTTGTTGTTGTTATTTATTTGACGTTGTTGTTGTTGACGTTGTTGTTGTTGTTGTTGTTGTTTATTTGACGTTGTTGTTGTTGTTTATTTGACATTGTTGTTGTTGTTGTTTATTTGACGTTGTTGTGGCTGTTGTTTATTTGACGTTGTTATTGTTGTTTATTTGACGTTGTTGTTGTTGTTGACATTGTTGTTGTATTTGTTGTTTATTTGACGTTGTTAATGTTGTTGACGTTGTTGCTGTTATTGTGCTTTATTTCATGTTGTTGTAGTTGTTGTTATTGTTGTTGTTGTTGTTTATTTGACATTGTTGTTGTTGTTATTTGTTTGACGTTGTTGTTGTTGTTGTTTATTTGACGTTGTTGTTGTTGTTGTTTATTTGACGTTGTTGTTGTTGTTATTTATTTGACATTGTTGTTGTTATTTGACGTTGTTGTTGTTGTTGTTGTATTTGTTGTTTGTTTTTGTTGTTGTTTATTTGACGATGTTGTTGTTGTTAATTTGACGTTGTTGTTGTTGTTGTTGTTTATTTGACGTTGTTGTTGTCGTTGTTTTTGTTGTTTATTTGACGTTGCGTTTGTCTATTTGACGTTGTTGTTGTTGTTGTTGTTGTTTATTTGATGTTGTTGTTGTTGTTGACGTTGTTGTTGTTTATTTGACGTTGTTGTTAATGTTGTTGTTGTTATTGGTGTTGTTGCTGTTGTTTATTTGACGTTGTTGTTGTTGTTTATTTGACGTTGTTGTTGTTATTGTTGTTGTTGTTGTTTATTTAACGTTGTTGTTGTTTATTTGACGTTGTTGTTGTTTATTTGACGTTGTTGTTGTTGTTGTTTATTTGACGTTGTTATTGTTGTTGCTTATTTGACGTTGTTGTTGTTGTTGACGTTGTTGTTGTTGTTGTTTATTTGACGTTGTTGTTGTTTATTTGACGTTGTTGTTGTTGTTTATTTGACGTTGTTGTTGTTGTTGTTGTTTATTTGACGTTGTTGATGTTTTTGTTGTTTATTTGACGTTGTTGTTATTGACGTTGTTGTTGTTGTTTATTTGACGTTGTTGTTGTTGTTTATTTGACGTTGTTGTTGTTGTTTATTTGACGTTGTTTTTGTTGTTGTTGTTGTTGTTTATTTGACGTTGTTATTATTGTTTATTTAACGTTGTTGTTGTTGTTGTTTACTTGACGTTGTTGTTGTTGTTTATTTGACGTTGTTGTTGCTGTTGTTTATTTGACGTTGTGGTTGTTGTTGCTTATTTGACGTTGTCGTTGTTGTTGACGTTGTTGTTGTTGTTGTTTATTTCACGTTGTTGTTGTTGTTGTTGACGTTGTTATTGTTGTCGTTGTTTATTTGACGTTGTTGTTGTTGTTTATTTGACGTTGTTGTTGTTGTTTATTTGACGTTGTTGTTGTTTATTTGACGCTGTTGTTGTTGTTGTTATTTATTTAACGTTGTTATTGTTGTTGTTTATTTGACGTTGTTGTTGTTGTTGTTGACGTTGTTGTTGTTGTTGTTTATTTGACGTTGTTGTTGTTGTTGACGTTGTTGTTGTTATTGTTGTTGTTTATTTGACGTTGTTGTTGTTGACGTTGTTGTTGTTATTTATTTGACGTTGTTGTTGTCGATGTTGTTGTTGTTGTTATTTATTTGACGTTGTTGTTGTTGTTTATTTGACATTGTTGTTGTTGTTGTTGACGTTGTTGTTGTTGTTGTTTATTTGACGTTGTTGTTGTTGTTTTTTATTTGACATTGTTGTTGTTATTGACGTTGTTGTTGTTGTTTATTTGACGTTGTTGTTGTTGTTGACGTTGTTGTTGTTGTTGTTGTTTATTTGACGTTTTTGTTGTTGTTGATGTTTTTGTTATTTATTTGACGTTGTTGTTGTTGTTGTTGTTGTTGTTTATTTGACTTTGTTGTTGTTGTTGTTGTTATTGTTGTTGTTGTTGTTGTTTATTTGACGTTGTTGTTGTTGTTGTTGTTTATTTGACGTTGTTGTTGTTGTTGTTTATTTGACGTTGTTGTTGTTGATGTTATTTATTTGACGTTGTTGTTGTTGTTGTTTATTTGACGTTGTTGTTGTTGTTGTTGTTTATTTGACGTTGTTTTTGTTATTTGACGTTGTTGTTGTTGTTATTGTTGTTGTTGTTGTTGCTTATTTGACATTGTTGTTGTTGTTGTTTATTTGACGTTGTTGTTGTTGTTGTTTATTTGACGTTGTTGTTATTGTTGTTTATTTGATGTTGCTGTTGTTGTTGTTGTTTTTGTTGTTGTTTATTTAACATTGTGGTTGTTGTTGTTGTTTATTTGACGTTGTTGTTGTTGTTGTTTATTTGACGTTGTGGTTGTTGTTGCTTATTTGACGTTGTCGTTGTTGTTGACGTTGTTGTTGTTGTTATTTATTTGATGTTGTTGTTAATGTTGTTGTTGTTATTGTTGTTGCTGCTGTTGTTTATTTGACGTTGTTGTTGTTGTTTATTTGACGTTGTTGTTGTTATTGTTGTTGTTGTTGTTGTTGTTTATTTAACGTTGTTGTTGTTGTTGTTTATTTGGCATTGTTGTTGTTGTTGTTGTTTATTTGACGTTGTTGTTGTTGTTGTTTATTTGACGTTGTTATTGTTGTTGCTTATTTGACGTTGTTGTTGTTGTTGACGTTGTTGTTGTTGTTGTTTATTTGACGTTGTTGTTGTTGTTTATTTGACGTTGTTGTTGTTGTTGTTTATTTGACGTTGTTGTTGTTGTTGTTTATTTGACGTTGTTGTTGTGTTTGTTGTTTATTTGACATTGTTGTTGTTGACGTTGTTGTTGTTGTTGTTTATTTGACGTTGTTGTTGTTGTTGTTTATTTGACGTTGTTGTTGTTGTTGTTTATTTGACGTTGTTGTTGTTGTTGTTTATTTGACGTTGTTGTTGTTTATTTAACGTTGTTGTTGTTGTTTATTTGACGTTGTTGTTGTTGTTGTTTATTTGACGTTGTTGTTGTTGTTGTTTATTTGACGTTTTTGTTGTTGTTGATGTTTTTGTTGTTTATTTGACGTTGTTGTTGTTGTTTATTTGACGTTGTTGTTGTTGTTGTTTATTTGACGTTGTTGTTGTTGTTGTTTATTTGACGTTGTTGTTGTTTATTTAACGTTGTTGTTGTTGTTTATTTGACGTTGTTGTTGTTGTTGTTTATTTGACGTTGTTGTTGTTGTTTATTTGACGTTTTTGTTGTTGTTGATGTTTTTGTTGTTTATTTGACGATGTTGTTGTTGTTGTTAATTTGACGTTGTTGTTGTTGTTGTTGTTGTTTATTTGACGTTGTTGTTGTCGTTGTTTTTGTTGTTTATTTGACGTTGCGTTTGTTTATTTGACGTTGTTGTTGTTGTTGTTGTTGTTTATTTGATGTTGTTGTTGTTATTGACGTTGTTGTTGTTTATTTGACGTTGTTGTTAATGTTGTTGTTGTTATTGGTGTTGTTGCTGTTGTTTATTTGACGTTGTTGTTGTTGTTTATTTGACGTTGTTGTTGTTATTGTTGTTGTTGTTTATTTAACGTTGTTGTTGTTTATTTGACGTTGTTGTTGTTTATTTGACGTTGTTTTTGTTGTTGTTTATTTGACGTTGTTATTGTTGTTGCTTATTTGACGTTGTTGTTGTTGTTGACGTTGTTGTTGTTGTTGTTTATTTGACGTTGTTGTTGTTTATTTGACGTTGTTGTTGTTGTTTATTTGACGTTGTTGTTGTTGTTGTTGTTTATTTGACGTTGTTGATGTTTTTGTTGTTTATTTGACGTTGTTGTTATTGACGTTGTTGTTGTTGTTTATTTGTCGTTGTTGTTGTTGTTTATTTGACGTTGTTGTTGTTGTTGTTTATTTGACGTTGTTTTTGTTGTTGTTGTTGTTGTTGTTTATTTGACGTTGTTATTGTTGTTTATTTAACGTTGTTGTTGTTGTTGTTTACTTGACGTTGTTGTTGTTGTTTATTTGACGTTGTTGTTGTTGTTGTTTATTTGACGTTGTGGTTGTTGTTGCTTATTTGACGTTGTCGTTGTTGTTGACGTTGTTGTTGTTGTTGTTGTTTATTTCACGTTGTTGTTGTTGTTGTTGACGTTGTTATTGTTGTCGTTGTTTATTTGACGTTGTTGTTGTTGTTTATTTGACGTTGTTGTTGTTGTTTATTTGACGTTGTTGTTGTTTATTTGACGCTGTTGTTGTTGTTGTTATTTATTTAACGTTGTTATTGTTGTTGTTTATTTGACGTTGTTGTTGTTGTTGTTGACGTTGTTGTTGTTGTTGTTTATTTGACGTTGTTGTTGTTGTTGACGTTGTTGTTGTTATTGTTGTTGTTTATTTGACGTTGTTGTTGTTGACGTTGTTGTTGTTATTTATTTGACGTTGTTGTTGTCGATGTTGTTGTTGTTGTTATTTATTTGACGTTGTTGTTGTTGTTTATTTGACATTGTTGTTGTTGTTGTTGACGTTGTTGTTGTTGTTGTTTATTTGACGTTGTTGTTGTTGTTTTTTATTTGACATTGTTGTTGTTGTTGACGTTGTTGTTGTTGTTGTTTATTTGACGTTGTTGTTGTTGTTGACGTTGTTGTTGTTGTTGTTTATTTGACGTTTTTGTTGTTGTTGATGTTTTTGTTGTTTATTTGACGTTGTTGTTGTTGTTGTTGTTGTTGTTGTTTATTTGACTTTGTTGTTGTTGTTGTTGTTATTGTTGTTGTTGTTGTTGTTTATTTGACGTTGTTGTTGTTGTTGTTGTTTATTTGACGTTGTTGTTGTTGTTGTTTATTTGACGTTGTTGTTGTTGATGTTATTTATTTGACGTTGTTGTTGTTGTTGTTTATTTGACGTTGTTGTTGTTGTTGTTGTTGTTGTTTATTTGACGTTGTTTTTGTTATTTGACGTTGTTGTTGTTGTTATTGTTGTTGTTGTTGTTGCTTATTTGACATTGTTGTTGTTGTTGTTTATTTGACGTTGTTGTTGCTGTTGTTTATTTGACGTTGTTGTTATTGTTGTTTATTTGATGTTGCTGTTGTTGTTGTTGTTTTTGTTGTTGTTTATTTAACATTGTGGTTGTTGTTGTTGTTTATTTGACGTTGTTGTTGTTGTTGTTTATTTGACGTTGTGGTTGTTGTTGCTTATTTGACGTTGTCGTTGTTGTTGACGTTGTTGTTGTTGTTATTTATTTGATGTTGTTGTTAATGTTGTTGTTGTTATTGTTGTTGTTGTTATTGTTTATTTAACGTTGTTGTTGTTGTTGTTTATTTGGCATTGTTGTTGTTGTTGTTGTTTATTTGACGTTGTTGTTGTTGTTGTTTATTTGACGTTGTTATTGTTGTTGCTTATTTGACGTTGTTGTTGTTGTTGACGTTGTTGTTGTTGTTGTTTATTTGACGTTGTTGTTGTTGTTTATTTGACGTTGTTGTTGTTGTTGTTTATTTGACGTTGTTGTTGTTGTTGTTTATTTGACGTTGTTGTTGTGTTTGTTGTTTATTTGACATTGTTGTTGTTGACGTTGTTGTTGTTGTTGTTTATTTGACGTTGTTGTTGTTGTTGTTTATTTGACGTTGTTGTTGTTGTTGTTTATTTGACGTTGTTGTTGTTGTTGTTTATTTGACGTTGTTGTTGTTTATTTAACGTTGTTGTTGTTGTTTATTTGACGTTGTTGTTGTTGTTGTTTATTTGACGTTGTTGTTGTTGTTGTTTATTTGACGTTTTTGTTGTTGTTGATGTTTTTGTTGTTTATTTGACGTTGTTGTTGTTGTTGTTTATTTGACTTTGTTGTTGTTGTTGTTGTTATTGTTGTTGTTGTTGTTGTTTATTTGACGTTGTTGTTGTTGTTGTTTATTTGATGTTGTTGTTGTTGTTTATTTGACGTTGTTGTTGTTGATGTTATTTATTTGACGTTGTTGTTGTTGTTGTTGTTGTTGTTTATTTGACGTTGTTTTTGTTATTTGACGTTGTTGTTGTTGTTATTGTTGTTGTTGTTGTTGCTTATTTGACATTGTTGTTGTTGTTGTTGTTGTTTATTTGACGTTGTTGTTGCTGTTGTTTATTTGACGTTGTTGTTATTGTTGTTTATTTGACGTTGTTGTTGTTGTTGTTGTTGTTGTTTATTTAACGTTGTGGTTGTTGTTGTTGTTTATTTGACGTTGTTGTTGTTGTTTATTTGACGTTGTTGTTGTTGTTGTTGTTTATTTGACGTTGTGGTTGTTGTTGCTTATTTGACGTTGTCGTTGTTGTTGACGTTGTTGTTGTTGTTATTTATTTGATGTTGTTGTTAATGTTGTTGTTGTTATTGTTGTTGTTGCTGTTGTTTATTTGACGTTGTTGTTGTTGTTTATTTGACTTTGTTGTTGTTATTGTTGTTGTTGTTGTTGTTGTTTATTTAACGTTGTTGTTGTTGTTGTTTATTTGGCATTGTTGTTGTTGTTGTTGTTTATTTGACGTTGTTGTTGTTGTTGTTGTTTATTTGACGTTGTTATTGTTGTTGCTTATTTGACGTTGTTGTTGTTGTTGACGTTGTTGTTGTTGTTGTTGTTTATTTGACGTTGTTGTTGTTGTTTATTTGACTTTGTTGTTGTTGTTGTTTATTTGACGTTGTTGTTGTTGTTGTTTATTTGACGTTGTTGTTGTGTTTGTTGTTTATTTGACATTGTTGTTGTTGACGTTGTTGTTGTTGTTGTTGTTTATTTGACGTTGTTGTTGTTGTTGTTTATTTGACGTTGTTGTTGTTGTTTATTTGACGTTGTTGTTGTTGTTGTTGTTTATTTAACGTTGTTGTTGTTGTTGTTTATTTGACGTTGTTGTTGTTGTTTATTTGACGTTGTTGTTGTTGTTGTTTATTTGACGTTGTGGGTGTTGTTGCTTATTTGACGTTGTCGTTGTTGTTGACGTTGTTGTTGTTGTTGTTGTTGTTGTTGTTTATTTGACGTTGTTGTTGTTGTTGTTGTTGACGTTGTTATTGTTGTCATTGTTTATTTGACGTTGTTGTTGTTGTTGTTTATTTGACGTTATTGTTGTTGTTTATTTGACGTTGTTCTTGTTGTTGTTTATTTGACGCTGTTGTTATTGTTGTTATTTATTTGACGTTGTTATTGTTGTTGTTTATTTGACGTTGTTGTTGTTGTTGTTGGCGTTGTTGTTGTTGTTTATTTGACGTTGTTGTTGTTGTTGACGTTGTTGTTGTTGTTGTTTATTTGACGTTGTTGTTGTTATTTATTTGACGTTGTTGTCGTTGACGTTGTTGTTGTTGTTTATTTGACGTTGTTGTTGTTGTTTATTTGACATTGTTGTTGTTGTTGTTGTTGACGTTATTGTTGTTGTTGTTTATTTGACGTTGTTGTTGTTGACGTTGTTGTTGTTATTTATTTGACGTTGTTGTTGTCGATGTTGTTGTTGTTGTTATTTATTTGACGTTGTTGTTGTTGTTTATTTGACATTGTTGTTGTTGTTGTTGACGTTGTTGTTGTTGTTGTTTATTTGACGTTGTTGTTGTTGTTTTTTATTTGACATTGTTGTTGTTGTTGATGTTGTTGTTGTTGTTGTTTATTTGACGTTGTTGTTGTTGTTGACGTTGTTGTTGTTGTTGTTTATTTGACGTTGTTGTTGTTGTTGTTTATTTGACGTAGTTGTTGTTGACGTTGTTGTTGTTGTTGTTTATTTGACGTTTTTGTTGTTGTTGATGTTTTTGTTGTTTATTTGACGTTGTTGTTGTTGTTGTTGTTGTTGTTGTTGTTGTTTATTTGACTTTGTTGTTGTTGTTGTTATTGTTGTTGTTGTTGTTGTTTATTTGACGTTGTTGTTGTTGTTGTTGTTGTTTATTTGACGTTGTTGTTGTTGTTGTTTATTTGACGTTGTTGTTGTTGATGTTATTTATTTGACGTTGTTGTTGTTGTTGTTTATTTGACGTTGTTGTTGTTGTTGTTGTTGTTGTTTATTTGACGTTGTTTTTGTTATTTGACGTTGTTGTTGTTGTTATTGTTGTTGTTGTTGTTGCTTATTTGACATTGTTGTTGTTGTTGTTTATTTGACGTTGTTGTTGCTGTTGTTTATTTGACGTTGTTGTTATTGTTGTTTATTTGATGTTGCTGTTGTTGTTGTTGTTTTTGTTGTTGTTTATTTAACATTGTGGTTGTTGTTGTTGTTTATTTGACGTTGTTGTTGTTGTTGTTGTTTATTTGACGTTGTGGTTGTTGTTGCTTATTTGACGTTGTCGTTGTTGTTGACGTTGTTGTTGTTGTTATTTATTTGATGTTGTTGTTAATGTTGTTGTTGTTATTGTTGTTGCTGCTGTTGTTTATTTGACGTTGTTGTTGTTGTTTATTTGACGTTGTTGTTGTTATTGTTGTTGTTGTTGTTGTTTATTTAACGTTGTTGTTGTTGTTGTTTATTTGGCATTGTTGTTGTTGTTGTTGTTTATTTGACGTTGTTGTTGTTGTTGTTTATTTGACGTTGTTATTGTTGTTGCTTATTTGACGTTGTTGTTGTTGTTGACGTTGTTGTTGTTGTTGTTGTTTATTTGACGTTGTTGTTGTTGTTGACGTTGTTGTTGTTGTTGTTGTTTATTTGACGTTGTTGTTGTTGTTTATTTGACGTTGTTGTTGTTGTTGTTTATTTGACGTTGTTGTTGTTGTTGTTTATTTGACGTTGTTGTTGTGTTTGTTGTTTATTTGACATTGTTGTTGTTGACGTTGTTGTTGTTGTTGTTTATTTGACGTTGTTGTTGTTGTTGTTTATTTGACATTGTTGTTGTTGTTGTTTATTTGACGTTGTTGTTGTTGTTGTTTATTTGACGTTGTTGTTGTTTATTTAACGTTGTTGTTGTTGTTTATTTGACGTTGTTGTTGTTGTTGTTTATTTGACGTTGTTGTTGTTGTTGTTGTTTATTTGACGTTTTTGTTGTTGTTGATGTTTTTGTTGTTTATTTGACGTTGTTGTTGTTGTTGTTGTTGTTGTTATTGTTGTTGTTGTTGTTGTTTATTTGACGTTGTTGTTGTTGTTGTTTATTTGATGTTGTTGTTGTTGTTTATTTGACGTTGTTGTTGTTGATGTTATTTATTTGACGTTGTTGTTGTTGTTGTTTATTTGACGTTGTTGTTGTTGTTGTTGTTTATTTGACGTTGTTTTTGTTATTTGACGTTGTTGTTGTTGTTATTGTTGTTGTTGTTGTTGCTTATTTGACATTGTTGTTGTTGTTGTTGTTGTTTATTTGACGTTGTTGTTGCTGTTGTTTATTTGACGTTGTTGTTATTGTTGTTTATTTGAAGTTGTTGTTGTTGTTGTTGTTGTTGTTTATTTAACGTTGTGGTTGTTGTTGTTGTTTATTTGACGTTGTTGTTGTTGTTTATTTGACGTTGTTGTTGTTGTTGTTGTTGTTGTTTATTTGACGTTGTGGTTGTTGTTGCTTATTTGACGTTGTCGTTGTTGTTGACGTTGTTGTTGTTGTTATTTATTTGATGTTGTTGTTAATGTTGTTGTTGTTATTGTTGTTGTTGCTGTTGTTTATTTGACGTTGTTGTTGTTGTTGTTTATTTGACTTTGTTGTTGTTATTGTTGTTGTTGTTGTTGTTTATTTAACGTTGTTGTTGTTGTTGTTTATTTGACGTTGTTGTTGTGTTTGTTGTTTATTTGACATTGTTGTTGTTGACGTTGTTGTTGTTGTTGTTTATTTGACGTTGTTGTTGTTGTTTATTTGACGTTGTTGTTGTTGTTGTTGTTTATTTAACGTTGTTGTTGTTGTTGTTTATTTGACGTTGTTGTTGTTGTTTATTTGACGTTGTTGTTGTTGTTGTTTATTTGACGTTGTGGGTGTTGTTGCTTATTTGACGTTGTCGTTGTTGTTGACGTTGTTGTTGTTGTTGTTGTTGTTGTTGTTGTTTATTTGACGTTGTTGTTGTTGTTGTTGTTGACGTTGTTATTGTTGTCATTGTTTATTTGACGTTGTTGTTGTTGTTGTTTATTTGACGTTATTGTTGTTGTTTATTTGACGTTGTTCTTGTTGTTGTTTATTTGACGCTGTTGTTATTGTTGTTATTTATTTGACGTTGTTATTGTTGTTGTTTATTTGACGTTGTTGTTGTTGTTGTTGGCGTTGTTGTTGTTGTTTATTTGACGTTGTTGTTGTTGTTGACGTTGTTGTTGTTGTTGTTGTTGTTTATTTGACGTTGTTGTTGTTATTTATTTGACGTTGTTGTCGTTGACGTTGTTGTTGTTTATTTGACGTTGTTGTTGTTGTTTATTTGACATTGTTGTTGTTGTTGTTGTTGACGTTGTTGTTGTTGTTGTTTATTTGACGTTGTTGTTGTTGTTGACGTTGTTGTTGTTGTTGTTTATTTGACGTTGTTGTTGTTGACGTTGTTGTTATTTATTTGACGTTGTTGTTGTTGACGTTGTTGTTGTTGTTTATTTGACGTTGTTGTTGTTGTTGTTTATTTGACATTGTTGTTTTTGTTGTTGACGTTGTTGTTGTTTATTTGACGTTGTTGTTGTTTATTTGACATTGTTGTTGTTGACGTTGTTGTTGTTGTTGTTTATTTGACGTTGTTGTTGTTGTTGACGTTGTTGTTGTTGTTTATTTGATGTCGTTGTTGTTGTTGTTGCTTATTTGACGTTGTTGTTGTTGTTGTTTATTTGACATTGTTGTTGTTGTTGTTTATTTGACGGTGTTGTTGTTGTTGTTTATTTGACGTTGTTGTTGTTGACGTTGTTGTTGTTGTTGTTTATTTGACGTTGTTGTTGTTATTTATTTGACGTTGTTGTTGTTGACGTTGTTGTTGTTGTTGTTGTTTATTTGACGTTGTTGTTGTTGTTTATTTGACATTGTTGTTGTTGTTGTTGACGTTGTTGTTGTTGTTGTTGTTTATTTGACGTTGTTGTTGTTTATTTGACATTGTTGTTGTTGTTGACGTTGTTGTTGTTGTTTATTTGACGTTGTTGTTGTTGTTGACGTTGTTGTTGTTGTTTATTTGATGTTGTTGTTGTTGTTGTTGTTTATTTGACGTTGTTGTTGTTGTTGTTTATTTGACATTGTTGTTGTTGTTGTTTATTTGACGGTGTTGTTGTTGTTGTTTATTTGACATTATTGTTTTTGTTTATTTGACGTTGTTGTTGTTGTTGTTTATTTGTCGTTGTTGTTGACGTTGTTGTTGTTGTTGTTTATTTGACGTTGTTGTTGTTTATTTGACATTGTTGTTGTTGTTGACGGTGTTGTTGTTGTTGTTTATTTGACATTGTTATTGTTGTTGTTGTTGTTGTTGTTGTTGTTGTTTATTTGATGTTGTTGTTGTTGTTGTTGTTTATTTGACGTTGTTGTTATTGTTGTTGTTTATTTGACGTTGTTGTTATTGTTTACTTGATGTTGTTGTTGTTGACGTTGTTGTTGTTGTTTATTTGACGTAGTTGTTGTTGTTGACATAATTGTTGTTGTTGTTTATTTGACGTTGTTGTTGTTGTTGACGTTGTTGTTGTTTATTTGACGTTGTTGTTGTTGTTCTTGTTGTTGTTTATTTAACGTTGTTGTTGTTGTTGTTATTTATTTGACGTTGTTGTTGTTGTTGTTGTTGTTTATTTGACATTGTTGTTGTTGTTGACGTTGTTGTTGTTGTTGTTGTTTATTTGACGTTGTTGTTGTTTATTTGACATTGTTGTTGTTGTTGACGTTGTTGTTGTTGTTTATTTGAAGTTGTTGTTGTTGACGTTGTTGTTGTTGTTTATTTGATGTTGTTGTTGTTGTTGTTGTTTATTTGACGTTGTTGTTGTTGTTGTTGTTTATTTGACGGTGTTGTTGTTGTTGTTTATTTGACATTATTGTTTTTGTTTATTTGACGTTGTTGTTGTTGTTGACATTGTTGTTGTTGTTGTTGTTTATTTGACGTTGTTGTTGTTGTTGGTGTTGACATAGTTGTTGTTGTTGTTTATTTGACGTTGTTGTTGTTGTTGTTGACGTTGTTGTTTATTTGACGTTGTTGTTTATTTGACGTTGTTGTTGTTGTTGTTTATTTGTCGTTGTTGTTGTTGTTGACGTTGTTGTTGTTGTTGTTTATTTGACGTTGTTGTTGTTTATTTGACATTGTTGTTGTTGTTGACGTTGTTGTTGTTGTTGTTGTTGTTGTTTATTTGACATTGTTGTTGTTGTTGTTGTTGACGTTGTTGTTGTTGTTGTTGTTGTTGTTTATTTGATGTTGTTGTTGTTGTTGTTTATTTGACGTTGTTGTTATTCTTGTTGCTTATTTGACGTTGTTGTTATTGTTTACTTGATGTTGTTGTTGTTGACGTTGTTGTTGTTGTTTATTTGACGTAGTTGTTGTTGTTGACATAATTGTTGTTGTTGTTTATTTGACGTTGTTGTTGTTGTTGACGTTGTTGTTGTTGTTTATTTGACGTTGTTGTTGTTGTTGTTGTTGTTGTTCTTGTTGTTGTTTCTTTAACGTTGTTGTTGTTGTTATTTATTTGACGTTGTTGTTGTTGTTGTTGTTGTTTATTTGACGTTGTTGTTGTTGTTAACGTTGTTGTTGTTGTATATTTGACTTTGTTGTTTTTGTTGACGTTGTTGTTGTTGACGTTGTTATTGTTGTTTATTTGACGATGTTGTTGTTGACGTTGTTGTTGTTTATTTGACATTGTTGTTGTTGTATTTGTTTATTTGACATTGTTGTTGTTGTTGTTGATGTTGACCTTGTTGTTGTTGTTGTTGTTGTTTATTTGACGTTGTTGTTGTTGTTGTTGTTCTTTATTTGATGTTGTTGATGTTGTTGTTTATTTGACGTTGTTGTTGTTGTTTATTTGACGTAGTTGTTGTTGACGGTGTTGTTGTTGTTTATTTGACGTTTTTGTTGTTGTTGATGTTGTTGTTGTTGTTGTTTATTTGACGTTGTTGTTGTTGTTTATTTGACTTTGTTGTTGTTGTTACTATTGTTGTTGTTGTTGTTGTTTATTTGACTTTGTTGTTGTTGTTGTTATTGTTGTTGTTGTTGTTGTTGTTGTTTATTTGACGTTGTTGTTGTTGTTTATTTGACGTTGTTGTTGTTGTTTATTTGACGTTGTTGTTGTTGATGTTATTTATTTGACGTTGTTGTTGTTTATTTGACGTTGTTGTTGTTGTTGTTTATTTGACGTTGTTATTGTTGTTTATTTGACGTTGTTTTTGTTATTTGACGTTGTTGTTGTAGTTGTTATTGTTGTTGTATTTGTTGTTGTTGTTGTTGTTGTTTATTTGACGTTGTTGTTGTTGTTTATATGACGTTGTTGTTGTTGTTGTTGTTTATTTGACGTTGTTGGTTTTGTTTATTTAATGTTGTTGTTGTTGTTGTTTACTTGACGTTGTTGTTGTTGTTGTTTATTTGACGTTGTTGTTGTTGTTGTTGTTGTTTATTTGAAGTTGTGGTTGTTGTTGCTTATTTGACGTTGTCATTGTTGTTGACGTTGTTGTTGTTGTTGTTGTTGTTTATTTGACGTTGTTGTTGTTGTTGACGTTGTTATTGTTGTCATTGTTTATTTGACGTTGTTGTTGTTGTTGTTGTTGTTGTTTATTTGACGTTGTTGTTGTTGTTTATTTGACGTTGTTGTTGTTGTTGTTTATTTGACGCTGTTGTTGTTGTTATTTATTTGACGTTGTTATTATTGTTGTTTATTTGACGTTGTTGTTGTTGTTGACGTTGTTGTTGTTGTTGTTTATTTGACGTTGTTGTTGTTGTTGACGTTGTTGTTGTTGTTGTTTATTTGACGTTGTTGTTGTTGACGTTGTTGTTGTTGTTATTTATTTGACGTTGTTGTTGTTGACGTTGTTGTTGTTGTTGTTTATTTGACGTTGTTGTTGTTGTTTATTTGACATTGTTGTTTTTGTTGTTGACGTTGTTGTTGTTGTTGTTTATTTGACGTTGTTGTTGTTTATTTGACATTGTTGTTGTTGTTGACGTTGTTGTTGTTGTTGTTGTTATTGTTGTTGTTGTTGTTGTTTATTTGACGTTGTTGTTGTTGTTGACGTTGTTGTTGTTGTTGTTGTTTATTTGTTGTTGTTGTTGTTGTTGTTGTTGTTTATTTGACATTGTTGTTGTTGTTGTTTATTCGACATTGTTGTTGTTGTTGACATTGTTGTTGTTGTTGTTGTTTATTTGACGTTGTTGTTGTTGTTGTTGGTGTTGACATAGTTGTTGTTGTTGTTGTTTATTTGACGTTGTTGTTGTTGACGTTGTTGTTTATTTGACGTTGTTGTTGTTGTTGTTTATTTGACGTTGTTGTTGTTGTTGACGTTGTTGTTGTTGTTTATTTGACGTTGTTGTTGTTTATTTGACATTGTTGTTGTTGTTGACGGTGTTGTTGTTGTTGTTTATTTGACATTGTTGTTGTTGTTGTTGACGTTGTTGTTGTTGTTTATTTGACGTTGTTGTTGTTGTTTATTTGACGCTGTTGTTGTTGTTGTTGTTTATTTAACGTTATTGTTGTTGTTTATTTGACGTTGTTGTTGTTGTTGTTGTTTATTTGACGTTGTTGTTGGTGTTGTTGTTGTTGTTTATTTGACGTTGTAGTTGTTGTTGCTTATTTGATGTTGTCGTTGTTGTTGACGTTGTTGTTGTTGTTGTTGTTTATTTGACGTTGTTGTTGTTGTTGTTGACGTTGTTATTGTTGTCGTTGTTTATTTGACGTAGTTGTTGTTGTTGTTGTTTATTTGACGTTGTTGTTTATTTGACGTTGTTGTTGTTGTTGTTTATATGACGTTGTTGTTGTTGTTGTTTATTTGACGCTGTCGTTGTTGTTGTTGTTATTTATTTGACGTTGTTATTGTTGTTGTTTATTTGACGTTGTTGACGTTGTTGTTGTTGTTGTTTATTTGACGTTGTTGTTGTTGTTGACGTTGTTGTTGTTGTTTTTGTTATTTATTTGACGTTGTTGTTGTTGACGTTGTTGTTGTTATTTATTTGACGTTGTTGTTGTTGACGTTGTTGTTGTTGTTGTTTATTTGACGTTGTTGTTGTTGACGTTGTTGTTTTTTATTTGACATTGTTGTTGTTGTTGTTGTTTATTTGACGTTTTTGTTGTTGTTGATGTTGTTGTTGTTGTTCATTTGACGTTGTTGTTATTGTTTATTTGACGTTGTTGTTGTTGTTGTTTATTTGACTTTGTTGTTGTTGTTATTGTTGTTGTTGTTGTTGTTTATTTGACGTTGTTGTTGTTGTTTATTTGACGTTGTTGTTGTTGTTGTTTATTTGACATTGTTGTTGTTGATGTTATTTATTTAACGTTGTTGTTGTTGTTTCTTTGACATTGTTGTTATGTTGTTGTTGTTTATTTGACGTTGTTATTTTTGTTTATTTGACGTTGTTTTTGTTATTTGACGTTGTTGTTGTTATTATTGTTGTTGTATTTGTTGTTGTTGTTGTTGCTTATTTGACATTGTTGTTGTTGTTGATTTGACGTTGTTGTTGCTGTTGTTTATTTGACGTTGTTATTGTTGTTTATTTGACGTTGTTGTTGTTGTTGTTTATTTGACGTTGTTGTTGTTGTATTTGTTGTTTATTTGACGTTGTTAATGTTGTTGACGTTGTTGTTGTTGTTATTGTTGTTTATTTCACGTTGTTGTAGTTGTTGTTATTGTTGTTGTTGTTGTTTATTTGACATTGTTGTTGTTGTTATTTGTTTGACGTTGTTGTTGTTGTTGATTATTTGACGTTGTTGTTGTTGTTGTTGTTGTTGTTTATTTAACGTTGTTGTTGTTATTTATTTGACATTGTTGTTGTTATTTGACGTTGTTGTTGTTGTATTTGTTGTTGTTGTTGTTTATTTGACGTTGTTGTTGTTGTTGTTAATTTGACGTTGTTGTTGTTGTTTATTTGACGTTGTTGTTGTCGTTGTTTTTGTTGTTTATTTGACGTTGCGTTTGTTTATTTGACGTTGTTGTTGTTGTTGTTGTTGTTGTTTCTTTGATGTTGTTGTTGTTGTTGACGTTGTTGTTGTTTATTTGACATTGTTGTTAATGTTGTTGTTGTTTTTTGTTGTTGTTACTGTTGTTTATTTGACGTTGTTGTTGTTTATTTGACGTTGTTGTTATTGTTGTTGTTGTTTATTTAACGTTGTTGTTGTTGTTTATTTGACGTTGTTGTTGTTGTTTATTTAACGTTGTTGTTGTTGTTGTTTATTTGACGTTGTTATTGTTGTTGCTTATTTGACGTTGTTGTTGTTGTTGTTTATTTGACGTTGTTGTTGTTGTTTATTTGACTTTGTTGTTGTTGTTGTTATTATTGTTGTTGTTGTTGTTTATTTGACTTTGTTGTTGTTGTTGTTATTGTTGTTGTTGATGTTTATTTGACGTTGTTGTTGTTGTTGTTGTTGCTGTTGTTTATTTGACGTTGTTGTTGTTGTTGTTTATTTGACGTTGTTGTTGTTGATGTTATTTATTTGACGTTGTTGTTGTTTATTTGACGTTGTTGTTGTTGTTGTTTATTTGACGTTGTTATTGTTGTTTATTTGACGTTGTTTTTGTTATTTGACGTTGTTGTTGTTGTTATTGTTATTGTATTTGTTGTTGTTGTTGTTGTTTATTTGACATTGTTGTTGTTGTTGTTGTTTATCTGACGTTGTTGTTGTTGACGTTGTTGTTGTTGTTGTTGTTTATTTGACGTTGTTGTTGTTGTTGTTGTTTATTTGACGTTGTTGTTGTTGTTGTTTATTTGACGTTGTTGTTGTTGTTTATTTAACGTTGTTGTTGTTGTTGTTGTTTACTTGACGTTGTTGTTGTTGTTTATTTGACGTTGTTGTTGTTGTTGTTGTTTATTTGATGTTGTGGTTGTTGTTGCTTATTTGAGGTTGTCGTTGTTGTTGACGTTGTTGTTGTTGTTGTTGTTTATTTGACAATGTTGTTGTTGTTGTTGTTGACATTGTTATTGTTGTCGTTGTTTATTTGACGTTGTTGTTGTTGTTGTTTATTTGACGTTGTTGTTGTTGTTTATTTTACGTTGTTGTTGTTGTTGTTTATTTGACGCTGTTGTTGTTGTTATTTATTTGACGTTGTTATTGTTGTTGTTTATTTGACGTTGTTGTTGTTATTGACGTTGTTGTTGTTGTTTATTTGAAGTTGTTGTTGTTGTTGACGTTGTTGTTGTTTTTGTTGTTGTTTATTTGACGTTGTTGTTGTTGACGTTGTTGTTGTTATTTATTTGACGTTGTTGTTGTTGACGTTGTTGTTGTTGTTGTTGTTGTTGTTTATTTGACGTTGTTGTTGTTGTTTATTTGACATTGTTGTTGTTGTTTTTTATTTGACGTTGTTGTGGCTGTTGTTTATTTGACGTTGTTATTGTTGTTTATTTGACGTTGTTGTTGTTGTTGACATTGTTGTTGTATTTGTTGTTTATTTGACGTTGTTAATGTTGTTGACGTTGTTGTTGTTATTGTGGTTTATTTCATGTTGTTGTAGTTGTTGTTATTGTTGTTGTTGTTGTTTATTTGACATTGTTGTTGTTGTTATTTGTTTGACGTTGTTGTTGTTGTTGTTTATTTGACGTTGTTGTTGTTGTTGTTGTTTATTTGACGTTGTTGTTGTTGTTATTTATTTGACATTGTTGTTGTTATTTGACGTTGTTGTTGTTGTTGTATTTGTTGTTGTTGTTGTTGTTCTTTATTTGACGTTGTTGTTGTTGTTGTTAATTTGACGTTGTTGTTGTTGTTGTTGTTGTTTATTTGACGTTGTTGTTGTCGTTGTTTTTGTTGTTTATTTGACGTTGTTTTTATTTATTTGACGTTGTTGTTGTTGTTGTTGTTGTTGTTGTTGACGTTGTTGTTGTTTATTTGACGTTGTTGTTAATGTTGTTGTTGTTATTGTTGCTGTTGTTTATTTGACGTTGTTGTTGTTGTTGTGGTTTATTTGACGTTGTTGTTGTTATTGTTGTTGTTGTTGTTTATTTAACGTTGTTGTCGTTGTTGTTGTTTATTTGACGTTGTTGTTGTTTATTTGACGTTTTTGTTGTTGTTGTTTATTTGACGTTGTTATTGTTGTTGCTTATTTGACGTTGTTGTTGTTGTTGACGTTGTTGTTGTTGTTGTTTATTTGACGTTGTTGTTGTTTATTTGACGTTGTTGTTGTTGTTTATTTGAAGTTGTTGTTGTTGTTGTTTATTTGACGTTGTTGTTGTTTTTGTTGTTTATTTGACGTTGTTGTTATTGACGTTGTTGTTGTTGTTTATTTGACGTTGTTGTTGTTGTTGTTTATTTGACGTTGTTGTTGTTGTTGTTGTTTATTTGACGTTGTTTTTGTTGTTGTTGTTGTTTATTTGACGTTGTTATTGTTGTTTATTTAACGTTGTTATTGTTGTTGTTTACTTGACGTTGTTGTTGTTGTTTATTTGACGTTGTTGTTGTTGTTGTTTATTTGACGTTGTGGTTGTTGTTGCTTATTTGACGTTGTCGTTGTTGTTGACGTTGTTGTTGTTGTTGTTTATTTGACGTTGTTGTTGTTGTTGTTGACGTTGTTATTGTTGTCGTTGTTTATTTGACGTTGTTGTTGTTGTTGTTTATTTGACGTTGTTGTTGTTGTTTATTTGACGTTGTTGTTGTTTATTTGACGCTGTTGTTGTTGTTGTTGTTATTTATTTAACGTTGTTATTGTTGTTGTTTATTTGACGTTGTTGTTGTTGTTGACGTTGTTGTTGTTGTTGTTTATTTGACGTTGTTGTTGTTGTTGTTGTTGTTTATTTGACGTTGTTGTTGTTGACGTTGTTGTTATTTATTTGACGTTGTTGTTGTCGATGTTGTTGTTGTTGTTGTTATTTATTTGACGTTGTTGTTGTTGTTGTTTATTTGACATTGTTGTTGTTGTTGTTGACGTTGTTGTTGTTGTTGTTTATTTGACGTTGTTGTTGTTGTTGTTTATTTGACATTGTTGTTGTTGTTGACGTTGTTGTTGTTGTTTATTTGACGTTGTTGTTGTTGACGTTGTTGTTGTTGTTTATTTGACGTTGTTGTTGTTGTTGTTTATTTGACGTAGTTGTTGTTGACGTTGTTGTTGTTGTTGTTGTTTATTTGACGTTTTTGTTGTTGTTGATGTTTTTGTTGTTGTTGATGTTTTTGTTGTTTATTTGACGTTGTTGTTGTTGTTGTTTATTTGACTTTGTTGTTGTTGTTGTTGTTATTGTTGTTGTTGTTGTTTATTTGACGTTGTTGTTGTTGTTGTTGTTTATTTGACGTTGTTGTTGTTGTTGTTTATTTGACGTTGTTGTTGTTGATGTTATTTATTTGACGTTGTTGTTGTTGTTGTTTATTTGACGTTGTTGTTGTTGTTGTTGTTGTTTATTTGACGTTGTTTTTGTTATTTGACGTTGTTGTTGTTGTTATTGTTGTTGTTGTTGTTGCTTATTTGACATTGTTGTTGTTGTTGTTTATTTGACGTTGTTGTTGCTGTTGTTTATTTGACGTTGTTGTTATTGTTGTTTATTTGACGTTGCTGTTGTTGTTGTTGTTGTTGTTTATTTAACGTTGTTGTTGTTGTTGTTGTTTATTTGACGTTGTTGTTGTTGTTTATTTGACATTGTTGTTGTTGTTGTTTATTTGACGTTGTTGTTGTTGATGTTATTTATTTGACGTTGTTGTTGTTTATTTGACGTTGTTGTTGTTGTTGTTTATTTGACGTTGTTATTGTTGTTTATTTGACGTTGTTTTTGTTATTTGACGTTGTTGTTGTAGTTGTTATTGTTGTTGTATTTGTTGTTGTTGTTGTTGTTGTTTATTTGACGTTGTTGTTGTTGTTTATATGACGTTGTTGTTGTTGTTGTTTATTTGACGTTGTTGGTTTTGTTTATTTAATGTTGTTGTTGTTGTTGTTTACTTGACGTTGTTGTTGTTGTTGTTTATTTGACGTTGTTGTTGTTGTTGTTTATTTGAAGTTGTGGTTGTTGTTGCTTATTTGACGTTGTCATTGTTGTTGACGTTGTTGTTGTTGTTGTTGTTGTTTATTTGACGTTGTTGTTGTTGTTGACGTTGTTATTCTTGTCATTGTTTATTTGACGTTGTTGTTGTTGTTGTTGTTGTTTATTTGACGTTGTTGTTGTTGTTTATTTGACGTTGTTGTTGTTGTTGTTGTTTATTTGACGCTGTTGTTGTTGTTATTTATTTGACGTTGTTATTATTGTTGTTTATTTGACGTTGTTGTTGTTGTTGACGTTGTTGTTGTTGTTGTTTATTTGACGTTGTTGTTGTTGTTGACGTTGTTGTTGTTGTTGTTGTTTATTTGACGTTGTTGTTGTTGACGTTGTTGTTGTTGTTATTTATTTGACGTTGTTGTTGTTGACGTTGTTGTTGTTGTTGTTTATTTGACGTTGTTGTTGTTGTTTATTTGACATTGTTGTTTTTGTTGTTGACGTTGTTGTTGTTGTTGTTTATTTGACGTTGTTGTTGTTTATTTGACATTGTTGTTGTTGTTGACGTTGTTGTTGTTGTTGTTGTTATTGTTGTTGTTGTTGTTGTTTATTTGACGTTGTTGTTGTTGTTGACGTTGTTGTTGTTGTTGTTGTTTATTTGTTGTTGTTGTTGTTGTTGTTGTTTATTTGACATTGTTGTTGTTGTTGTTTATTCGACATTGTTGTTGTTGTTGACATTGTTGTTGTTGTTGTTGTTTATTTGACGTTGTTGTTGTTGTTGTTGGTGTTGACATAGTTGTTGTTGTTGTTGTTTATTTGACGTTGTTGTTGTTGACGTTGTTGTTTATTTGACGTTGTTGTTGTTGTTGTTTATTTGACGTTGTTGTTGTTGTTGACGTTGTTGTTGTTGTTTATTTGACGTTGTTGTTGTTTATTTGACATTGTTGTTGTTGTTGACGGTGTTGTTGTTGTTGTTGTTTATTTGACATTGTTGTTGTTGTTGTTGACGTTGTTGTTGTTGTTTATTTGACGTTGTTGTTGTTGTTTATTTGACGCTGTTGTTGTTGTTGTTGTTTATTTAACGTTATTGTTGTTGTTTATTTGACGTTATTGTTTTTGTTGTTTATTTGACGTTGTTGTTGGTGTTGTTGTTGTTGTTTATTTGACGTTGTAGTTGTTGTTGCTTATTTGATGTTGTCGTTGTTGTTGACGTTGTTGTTGTTGTTGTTGTTTATTTGACGTTGTTGTTGTTGTTGTTGACGTTGTTATTGTTGTCGTTGTTTATTTGACGTAGTTGTTGTTGTTGTTGTTTATTTGACGTTGTTGTTTATTTGACGTTGTTGTTGTTGTTGTTTATATGACGTTGTTGTTGTTGTTGTTTATTTGACGCTGTCGTTGTTGTTGTTGTTATTTATTTGACGTTGTTATTGTTGTTGTTTATTTGACGTTGTTGACGTTGTTGTTGTTGTTGTTTATTTGACGTTGTTGTTGTTGTTGACGTTGTTGTTGTTGTTTTTGTTATTTATTTGACGTTGTTGTTGTTGACGTTGTTGTTGTTATTTATTTGACGTTGTTGTTGTTTACGTTGTTGTTGTTGTTGTTTATTTGACGTTGTTGTTGTTGACGTTGTTGTTTTTTATTTGACATTGTTGTTGTTGTTGTTTATTTGACGTTTTTGTTGTTGTTGATGTTGTTGTTGTTGTTCATTTGACGTTGTTGTTATTGTTTATTTGACGTTGTTGTTGTTGTTGTTTATTTGACTTTGTTGTTGTTGTTATTGTTGTTGTTGTTGTTGTTTATTTGACGTTGTTGTTGTTGTTTATTTGACGTTGTTGTTGTTGTTGTTTATTTGACATTGTTGTTGTTGATGTTATTTATTTAACGTTGTTGTTGTTGTTTCTTTGACATTGTTGTTATGTTGTTGTTGTTTATTTGACGTTGTTATTTTTGTTTATTTGACGTTGTTTTTGTTATTTGACGTTGTTGTTGTTATTATTGTTGTTGTATTTGTTGTTGTTGTTGTTGCTTATTTGACATTGTTGTTGTTGTTGATTTGACGTTGTTGTTGCTGTTGTTTATTTGACGTTGTTATTGTTGTTTATTTGACGTTGTTGTTGTTGTTGTTTATTTGACGTTGTTGTTGTTGTATTTGTTGTTTATTTGACGTTGTTAATGTTGTTGACGTTGTTGTTGTTGTTATTGTTGTTTATTTCACGTTGTTGTAGTTGTTGTTATTGTTGTTGTTGTTGTTTATTTGACATTGTTGTTGTTGTTATTTGTTTGACGTTGTTGTTGTTGTTGATTATTTGACGTTGTTGTTGTTGTTGTTGTTTATTTAACGTTGTTGTTGTTATTTATTTGACATTGTTGTTGTTATTTGACGTTGTTGTTGTTGTATTTGTTGTTGTTGTTGTTTATTTGACGTTGTTGTTGTTGTTGTTAATTTGACGTTGTTGTTGTTGTTTATTTGACGTTGTTGTTGTCGTTGTTTTTGTTGTTTATTTGACGTTGCGTTTGTTTATTTGACGTTGTTGTTGTTGTTGTTGTTGTTGTTTCTTTGATGTTGTTGTTGTTGTTGACGTTGTTGTTGTTTATTTGACATTGTTGTTAATGTTGTTGTTGTTTTTTGTTGTTGTTACTGTTGTTTATTTGACGTTGTTGTTGTTTATTTGACGTTGTTGTTATTGTTGTTGTTGTTTATTTAACGTTGTTGTTGTTGTTTATTTGACGTTGTTGTTGTTGTTTATTTAACGTTGTTGTTGTTGTTGTTTATTTGACGTTGTTATTGTTGTTGCTTATTTGACGTTGTTGTTGTTGTTGTTTATTTGACGTTGTTGTTGTTGTTTATTTGACTTTGTTGTTGTTGTTGTTATTATTGTTGTTGTTGTTGTTTATTTGACTTTGTTGTTGTTGTTGTTATTGTTGTTGTTGATGTTTATTTGACGTTGTTGTTGTTGTTGTTGCTGTTGTTTATTTGACGTTGTTGTTGTTGTTGTTTATTTGACGTTGTTGTTGTTGATGTTATTTATTTGACGTTGTTGTTGTTTATTTGACGTTGTTGTTGTTGTTGTTTATTTGACGTTGTTATTGTTGTTTATTTGACGTTGTTTTTGTTATTTGACGTTGTTGTTGTTGTTATTGTTATTGTATTTGTTGTTGTTGTTGTTGTTTATTTGACATTGTTGTTGTTGTTGTTGTTTATCTGACGTTGTTGTTGTTGACGTTGTTGTTGTTGTTGTTGTTTATTTGACGTTGTTGTTGTTGTTGTTGTTTATTTGACGTTGTTGTTGTTGTTGTTTATTTGACGTTGTTGTTGTTGTTTATTTAACGTTGTTGTTGTTGTTGTTGTTTACTTGACGTTGTTGTTGTTGTTTATTTGACGTTGTTGTTGTTGTTGTTGTTGTTTATTTGATGTTGTGGTTGTTGTTGCTTATTTGAGGTTGTCGTTGTTGTTGACGTTGTTGTTGTTGTTGTTGTTTATTTGACAATGTTGTTGTTGTTGTTGTTGACATTGTTATTGTTGTCGTTGTTTATTTGACGTTGTTGTTGTTGTTGTTTATTTGACGTTGTTGTTGTTGTTTATTTTACGTTGTTGTTGTTGTTGTTTATTTGACGCTGTTGTTGTTGTTATTTATTTGACGTTGTTATTGTTGTTGTTTATTTGACGTTGTTGTTGTTATTGACGTTGTTGTTGTTGTTTATTTGAAGTTGTTGTTGTTGTTGACGTTGTTGTTGTTTTTGTTGTTGTTTATTTGACGTTGTTGTTGTTGACGTTGTTGTTGTTATTTATTTGACGTTGTTGTTGTTGACGTTGTTGTTGTTGTTGTTGTTGTTGTTTATTTGACGTTGTTGTTGTTGTTTATTTGACATTGTTGTTGTTGTTTTTTATTTGACGTTGTTGTGGCTGTTGTTTATTTGACGTTGTTATTGTTGTTTATTTGACGTTGTTGTTGTTGTTGACATTGTTGTTGTATTTGTTGTTTATTTGACGTTGTTAATGTTGTTGACGTTGTTGTTGTTATTGTGGTTTATTTCATGTTGTTGTAGTTGTTGTTATTGTTGTTGTTGTTGTTTATTTGACATTGTTGTTGTTGTTATTTGTTTGACGTTGTTGTTGTTGTTGTTTATTTGACGTTGTTGTTGTTGTTGTTGTTTATTTGACGTTGTTGTTGTTGTTATTTATTTGACATTGTTGTTGTTATTTGACGTTGTTGTTGTTGTTGTATTTGTTGTTGTTGTTGTTGTTCTTTATTTGACGTTGTTGTTGTTGTTGTTAATTTGACGTTGTTGTTGTTGTTGTTGTTGTTGTTTATTTGACGTTGTTGTTGTCGTTGTTTTTGTTGTTTATTTGACGTTGTTTTTATTTATTTGACGTTGTTGTTGTTGTTGTTGTTGTTGTTGTTGTTGTTGTTGTTGACGTTGTTGTTGTTTATTTGACGTTGTTGTTAATGTTGTTGTTGTTATTGTTGTTGTTGCTGTTGTTTATTTGACGTTGTTGTTGTTGTTGTGGTTTATTTGACGTTGTTGTTGTTATTGTTGTTGTTGTTGTTTATTTAACGTTGTTGTCGTTGTTGTTGTTTATTTGACGTTGTTGTTGTTTATTTGACGTTGTTGTTGTTGTTGTTTATTTGACGTTGTTATTGTTGTTGCTTATTTGACGTTGTTGTTGTTGTTGACGTTGTTGTTGTTGTTGTTTATTTGACGTTGTTGTTGTTTATTTGACGTTGTTGTTGTTGTTTATTTGAAGTTGTTGTTGTTGTTGTTTATTTGACGTTGTTGTTGTTTTTGTTGTTTATTTGACGTTGTTGTTATTGACGTTGTTGTTGTTGTTTATTTGACGTTGTTGTTGTTGTTGTTTATTTGACGTTGTTGTTGTTGTTGTTGTTGTTGTTTATTTGACGTTGTTTTTGTTGTTGTTGTTGTTTATTTGACGTTGTTATTGTTGTTTATTTAACGTTGTTATTGTTGTTGTTTACTTGACGTTGTTGTTGTTGTTTATTTGACGTTGTTGTTGTTGTTGTTTATTTGACGTTGTGGTTGTTGTTGCTTATTTGACGTTGTCGTTGTTGTTGACGTTGTTGTTGTTGTTGTTTATTTGACGTTGTTGTTGTTGTTGTTGACGTTGTTATTGTTGTCGTTGTTTATTTGACGTTGTTGTTGTTGTTGTTTATTTGACGTTGTTGTTGTTGTTTATTTGACGTTGTTGTTGTTTATTTGACGCTGTTGTTGTTGTTGTTGTTATTTATTTAACGTTGTTATTGTTGTTGTTTATTTGACGTTGTTGTTGTTGTTGACGTTGTTGTTGTTGTTGTTTATTTGACGTTGTTGTTGTTGTTGTTGTTGTTGTTTATTTGACGTTGTTGTTGTTGACGTTGTTGTTGTTATTTATTTGACGTTGTTGTTGTCGATGTTGTTGTTGTTGTTGTTATTTATTTGACGTTGTTGTTGTTGTTGTTTATTTGACATTGTTGTTGTTGTTGTTGACGTTGTTGTTGTTGTTGTTGTTGTTTATTTGACGTTGTTGTTGTTGTTGTTTATTTGACATTGTTGTTGTTGTTGACGTTGTTGTTGTTGTTTATTTGACGTTGTTGTTGTTGTTGACGTTGTTGTTGTTGTTTATTTGACGTTGTTGTTGTTGTTGTTGTTTATTTGACGTAGTTGTTGTTGACGTTGTTGTTGTTGTTGTTGTTTATTTGACGTTTTTGTTGTTGTTGATGTTTTTGTTGTTGTTGATGTTTTTGTTGTTTATTTGACGTTGTTGTTGTTGTTGTTTATTTGACTTTGTTGTTGTTGTTGTTGTTATTGTGGTTGTTGTTGTTTATTTGACGTTGTTGTTGTTGTTGTTGTTTATTTGACGTTGTTGTTGTTGTTTATTTGACGTTGTTGTTCTTGATGTTATTTTTTTGACGTTGTTGTTGTTGTTGTTTATTTGACGTTGTTGTTGTTGTTGTTGTTGTTGTTGTTTATTTGACGTTGTTTTTGTTATTTGACGTTGTTGTTGTTGTTATTGTTGTTGTTGTTGTTGCTTATTTGACATTGTTGTTGTTGTTGTTTATTTGACGTTGTTGTTGCTGTTGTTTATTTGACGTTGTTGTTATTGTTGTTTATTTGACGTTGCTGTTGTTGTTGTTGTTGTTGTTTATTTAACGTTGTTGTTGTTGTTGTTGTTTATTTGACGTTGTTGTTGTTGTTTATTTGACGTTGTTGTTGTTGTTGTTTATTTGACGTTGTGGTTGTTGTTGCTTATTTGACGTTGTCGTTGTTGTTGACGTTGTTGTTGTTGTTATTTATTTGATGTTGTTGTTAAGGTTGTTGTTGTTATTGTTGTTGTTGCTGTTGTTTATTTGACGTTGTTGTTGTTGTTTATTTGACGTTGTTGTTGTTATTGTTGTTGTTGTTATTGTTGTTTATTTAACGTTGTTGTTGTTGTTGTTTATTTGGCATTGTTGTTGTTGTTGTTGTTTATTTGACGTTGTTGTTGTTGTTGTTTATTTGACGTTGTTATTGTTGTTGCTTATTTGACGTTGTTGTTGTTGTTGACGTTGTTGTTGTTGTTGTTTATTTGACGTTGTTGTTGTTGTTTATTTGACGTTGTTGTTGTTGTTGTTTATTTGACGTTGTTGTTGTTGTTGTTTATTTGACGTTGTTGTTGTGTTTGTTGTTTATTTGACATTGTTGTTGTTGACGTTGTTGTTGTTGTTGTTGTTTATTTGACGTTGTTGTTGTTGTTGTTTATTTGATGTTGTTGTTGTTGTTGTTTATTTGACGTTGTTGTTGTTGTTGTTTATTTGACGTTGTTGTTGTTGTTGTTGTTTATTTAACGTTGTTGTTGTTGTTGTTTATTTGACGTTGTGGGTGTTTTTGCTTATTTGACGTTGTCGTTGTTGTTGACGTTGTTGTTGTTGTTGTTGTTTATTTGACGTTGTTGTTGTTGTTGTTGACGCTGTTATTGTTGTCATTGTTTATTTGACGTTGTTGTTGTTGTTGTTGTTTATTTGACGTTATTGTTGTTGTTTATTTGACGTTGTTCTTGTTGTTGTTTATTTGACGCTGTTGTTGTTGTTGTTATTTATTTGACGTTGTTATTGTTGTTGTTTATTTGACGTTGTTGTTCTTGTTGTTGGCGTTGTTGTTGTTGTTTATTTGACGTTGTTGTTGTTGTTGACGTTGTTGTTGTTGTTGTTGTTTATTTGACGTTGTTGTTGTTATTTATTTGACGTTGTTGTTGTTGACGATGTTGTTGTTGTTTATTTGACGTTGTTGTTGTTGTTGTTTATTTGACATTGTTGTTGTTGTTGTTGTTGACGTTGTTGTTGTTGTTGTTTATTTGACATTGTTGTTGTTTATTTGACATTGTTGTTGTTGTTGACGTTGTTGTTGTTGTTGTTTATTTGACATTGTTGTTGTTGTTGACGTTGTTGTTGTTGTTGTTTATTTGATGTTGTTGTTGTTGTTGTTGTTTATTTGACGTTGTTGTTGTTGTTGTTTATTTGACATTGTTGTTGTTGTTGCTTATTTGACGGTGTTGTTGTTGTTGTTTATTTGACATTATTGTTTTTGTTTATTTGACGTTGTTGTTGTTGTTGTTATTGTTTATTTGACGTTGTTGTTGTTGGTGTTGACATAGTTGTTGTTGTTGTTTATTTGACGCTGTTGTTGTTGTTGTTGTTGACGTTGTTGTTTATTTGACGTTGTTGTTGTTGTTTATTTGTCATTGTTGTTGTTGACGTTGTTGTTTTTGTTGTTGTTGATGTTGTTTATTTGACGTTGTTGTTGTTGTTTATTTGACGTTGTTGTTATTGTTGTTGTTGTTTATTTAACGTTGTTGTTGTTGTTTATTTGACGTTGTTGTTGTTGTTTATTCGACATTGTTGTTGTTGTTGACATTGTTGTTGTTGTTGTTGTTTATTTGACGTTGTTGTTGTTGTTGTTGGTGTTGACATAGTTGTTGTTGTTGTTGTTTATTTGACGTTGTTGTTGTTGACGTTGTTGTTTATTTGACGTTGTTGTTGTTGTTGTTTATTTGACGTTGTTGTTGTTGTTGACGTTGTTGTTGTTGTTTATTTGACGTTGTTGTTGTTTATTTGACATTGTTGTTGTTGTTGACGGTGTTGTTGTTGTTGTTTATTTGACATTGTTGTTGTTGTTGTTGACGTTGTTGTTGTTGTTTATTTGACGTTGTTGTTGTTGTTGTTTATTTGACGCTGTTGTTGTTGTTGTTTATTTAACGTTATTGTTGTTGTTTATTTGACGTTGTTGTTGTTGTTGTTTATTTGACGTTGTTGTTGGTGTTGTTGTTGTTGTTTATTTGACGTTGTAGTTGTTGTTGCTTATTTGATGTTGTCGTTGTTGTTGACGTTGTTGTTGTTGTTGTTGTTTATTTGACGTTGTTGTTGTTGTTGTTGACGTTGTTATTGTTGTCGTTGTTTATTTGACGTAGTTGTTGTTGTTGTTGTTTATTTGACGTTGTTGTTTATTTGACGTTGTTGTTGTTGTTGTTTATATGACGTTGTTGTTGTTGTTGTTTATTTGACGCTGTCGTTGTTGTTGTTGTTATTTATTTGACGTTGTTATTGTTGTTGTTTATTTGACGTTGTTGACGTTGTTGTTGTTGTTGTTTATTTGACGTTGTTGTTGTTGTTGACGTTGTTGTTGTTGTTTTTGTTATTTATTTGACGTTGTTGTTGTTGACGTTGTTGTTGTTATTTATTTGACGTTGTTGTTGTTGACGTTGTTGTTGTTGTTGTTTATTTGACGTTGTTGTTGTTGACGTTGTTGTTTTTTATTTGACATTGTTGTTGTTGTTGTTGTTTATTTGACGTTTTTGTTGTTGTTGATGTTGTTGTTGTTGTTCATTTGACGTTGTTGTTATTGTTTATTTGACGTTGTTGTTGTTGTTGTTTATTTGACTTTGTTGTTGTTGTTATTGTTGTTGTTGTTGTTGTTTATTTGACGTTGTTGTTGTTGTTTATTTGACGTTGTTGTTGTTGTTGTTTATTTGACATTGTTGTTGTTGATGTTATTTATTTAACGTTGTTGTTGTTGTTTCTTTGACATTGTTGTTATGTTGTTGTTGTTTATTTGACGTTGTTATTTTTGTTTATTTGACGTTGTTTTTGTTATTTGACGTTGTTGTTGTTATTATTGTTGTTGTATTTGTTGTTGTTGTTGTTGCTTATTTGACATTGTTGTTGTTGTTGATTTGACGTTGTTGTTGCTGTTGTTTATTTGACGTTGTTATTGTTGTTTATTTGACGTTGTTGTTGTTGTTGTTTATTTGACGTTGTTGTTGTTGTATTTGTTGTTTATTTGACGTTGTTAATGTTGTTGACGTTGTTGTTGTTGTTATTGTTGTTTATTTCACGTTGTTGTAGTTGTTGTTATTGTTGTTGTTGTTGTTTATTTGACATTGTTGTTGTTGTTATTTGTTTGACGTTGTTGTTGTTGTTTATTTGACGTTGTTGTTGTTGTTGTTGTTGTTTATTTAACGTTGTTGTTGTTATTTATTTGACATTGTTGTTGTTATTTGACGTTGTTGTTGTTGTATTTGTTGTTGTTGTTGTTTATTTGACGTTGTTGTTGTTGTTGTTAATTTGACGTTGTTGTTGTTGTTTATTTGACGTTGTTGTTGTCGTTGTTTTTGTTGTTTATTTGACGTTGCGTTTGTTTATTTGACGTTGTTGTTGTTGTTGTTGTTGTTGTTGTTTCTTTGATGTTGTTGTTGTTGTTGACGTTGTTGTTGTTTATTTGACATTGTTGTTAATGTTGTTGTTGTTTTTTGTTGTTGTTGCTGTTGTTTATTTGACGTTGTTGTTGTTTATTTGACGTTGTTGTTATTGTTGTTGTTGTTTATTTAACGTTGTTGTTGTTGTTTATTTGACGTTGTTGTTGTTGTTTATTTAACGTTGTTGTTGTTGTTGTTGTTTATTTGACGTTGTTATTGTTGTTGCTTATTTGACGTTGTTGTTGTTGTTGTTTATTTGACGTTGTTGTTGTTGTTTATTTGACTTTGTTGTTGTTGTTGTTATTATTGTTGTTGTTGTTGTTTATTTGACTTTGTTGTTGTTGTTGTTATTGTTGTTGTTGATGTTTATTTGACGTTGTTGTTGTTGTTGCTGTTGTTTATTTGACGTTGTTGTTGTTGTTGTTTATTTGACGTTGTTGTTGTTGATGTTATTTATTTGACGTTGTTGTTGTTTATTTGACGTTGTTGTTGTTGTTGTTTATTTGACGTTGTTATTGTTGTTTATTTGACGTTGTTTTTGTTATTTGACGTTGTTGTTGTTGTTATTGTTATTGTATTTGTTGTTGTTGTTGTTTATTTGACATTGTTGTTGTTGTTGTTGTTTATCTGACGTTGTTGTTGTTGACGTTGTTGTTGTTGTTGTTGTTTATTTGACGTTGTTGTTGTTGTTGTTGTTGTTGTTTATTTGACGTTGTTGTTGTTGTTGTTTATTTGACGTTGTTGTTGTTGTTTATTTAACGTTGTTGTTGTTGTTGTTGTTTACTTGACGTTGTTGTTGTTGTTTATTTGACGTTGTTGTTGTTGTTGTTTATTTGATGTTGTGGTTGTTGTTGCTTATTTGAGGTTGTCGTTGTTGTTGACGTTGTTGTTGTTGTTGTTGTTGTTGTTTATTTGACATTGTTGTTGTTGTTGTTGTTGTTGACATTGTTATTGTTGTCGTTGTTTATTTGACGTTGTTGTTGTTGTTGTTTATTTGACGTTGTTGTTGTTGTTTATTTTACGTTGTTGTTGTTGTTGTTTATTTGACGCTGTTGTTGTTGTTATTTATTTGACGTTGTTATTGTTGTTGTTTATTTGACGTTGTTGTTGTTATTGACATTGTTGTTGTTGTTTATTTGAAGTTGTTGTTGTTGTTGACGTTGTTGTTGTTTTTGTTGTTGTTTATTTGACGTTGTTGTTGTTGACGTTGTTGTTGTTATTTATTTGACGTTGTTGTTGTTGACGTTGTTGTTGTTGTTGTTGTTGTTGTTTATTTGACGTTGTTGTTGTTGTTTATTTGACATTGTTGTTGTTGTTTTTTATTTGACGTTGTTGTGGCTGTTGTTTATTTGACGTTGTTATTGTTGTTTATTTGACGTTGTTGTTGTTGTTGACATTGTTGTTGTATTTGTTATTTATTTGACGTTGTTAATGTTGTTGACGTTGTTGTTGTTATTGTGGTTTATTTCATGTTGTTGTAGTTGTTGTTATTGTTGTTGTTGTTGTTTATTTGACATTGTTGTTGTTGTTATTTGTTTGACGTTGTTGTTGTTGTTGTTTATTTGACGTTGTTGTTGTTGTTGTTGTTTATTTGACGTTGTTGTTGTTGTTATTTATTTGACATTGTTGTTGTTATTTGACGTTGTTGTTGTTGTTGTATTTGTTGTTGTTGTTGTTGTTCTTTATTTGACGTTGTTGTTGTTGTTGTTAATTTGACGTTGTTGTTGTTGTTGTTGTTGTTTATTTGACGTTGTTGTTGTCGTTGTTTTTGTTGTTTATTTGACGTTGTTTTTATTTATTTGACGTTGTTGTTGTTGTTGTTGTTGTTGTTGTTGTTGTTGTTGACGTTGTTGTTGTTTATTTGACGTTGTTGTTAATGTTGTTGTTGTTATTGTTGTTGTTGCTGTTGTTTATTTGACGTTGTTGTTGTTGTTGTGGTTTATTTGACGTTGTTGTTGTTATTGTTGTTGTTGTTGTTTATTTAACGTTGTTGTCGTTGTTGTTGTTTATTTGACGTTGTTGTTGTTTATTTGACGTTGTTGTTGTTGTTGTTGTTTATTTGACGTTGTTATTGTTGTTGCTTATTTGACGTTGTTGTTGTTGTTGACGTTGTTGTTGTTGTTGTTTATTTGACGTTGTTGTTGTTTATTTGACGTTGTTGTTGTTGTTTATTTGAAGTTGTTGTTGTTGTTGTTTATTTGACGTTGTTGTTGTTTTTGTTGTTTATTTGACGTTGTTGTTATTGACGTTGTTGTTGTTGTTTATTTGACGTTGTTGTTGTTGTTGTTTATTTGACGTTGTTGTTGTTGTTGTTGTTGTTTATTTGACGTTGTTTTTGTTGTTGTTGTTGTTTATTTGACGTTGTTATTGTTGTTTATTTAACGTTGTTATTGTTGTTGTTTACTTGACGTTGTTGTTGTTGTTTATTTGACGTTGTTGTTGTTGTTGTTTATTTGACGTTGTGGTTGTTGTTGCTTATTTGACGTTGTCGTTGTTGTTGACGTTGTTGTTGTTGTTGTTTATTTGACGTTGTTGTTGTTTATTTGACATTGTTGTTGTTGTTGACGGTGTTGTTGTTGTTTTTTATTTGACATTGTTGTTGTTGTTGTTGACGTTGTTGTTGTTGTTTATTTGACGTTGTTGTTGTTGTTGTTTATTTGACGCTGTTGTTGTTGTTGTTGTTTATTTAACGTTATTGTTGTTGTTTATTTGACGTTGTTGTTGTTGTTGTTTATTTGACGTTGTTGTTGGTGTTGTTGTTGTTGTTTATTTGACGTTGTAGTTGTTGTTGCTTATTTGATGTTGTCGTTGTTGTTGACGTTGTTGTTGTTGTTGTTGTTTATTTGACGTTGTTGTTGTTGTTGTTGACGTTGTTATTGTTGTCGTTGTTTATTTGACGTAGTTGTTGTTGTTGTTGTTTATTTGACGTTGTTGTTTATTTGACGTTGTTGTTGTTGTTGTTTATATGACGTTGTTGTTGTTGTTGTTTATTTGACGCTGTCGTTGTTGTTGTTGTTATTTATTTGACGTTGTTATTGTTGTTGTTTATTTGACGTTGTTGACGTTGTTGTTGTTGTTGTTTATTTGACGTTGTTGTTGTTGTTGACGTTGTTGTTGTTGTTTTTGTTATTTATTTGACGTTGTTGTTGTTGACGTTGTTGTTGTTATTTATTTGACGTTGTTGTTGTTGACGTTGTTGTTGTTGTTGTTTATTTGACGTTGTTGTTGTTGACGTTGTTGTTTTTTATTTGACATTGTTGTTGTTGTTGTTGTTTATTTGACGTTTTTGTTGTTGTTGATGTTGTTGTTGTTGTTCATTTGACGTTGTTGTTATTGTTTATTTGACGTTGTTGTTGTTGTTGTTTATTTGACGTTGTTGTTGTTGTTATTGTTGTTGTTGTTGTTGTTTATTTGACGTTGTTGTTGTTGTTTATTTGACGTTGTTGTTGTTGTTGTTGTTTATTTGACATTGTTGTTGTTGATGTTATTTATTTAACGTTGTTGTTGTTGTTTCTTTGACATTGTTGTTATGTTGTTGTTGTTTATTTGACGTTGTTATTTTTGTTTATTTGACGTTGTTTTTGTTATTTGACGTTGTTGTTGTTATTATTGTTGTTGTATTTGTTGTTGTTGTTGTTGCTTATTTGACATTGTTGTTGTTGTTGATTTGACGTTGTTGTTGCTGTTGTTTATTTGACGTTGTTATTGTTGTTTATTTGACGTTGTTGTTGTTGTTGTTTATTTGACGTTGTTGTTGTTGTATTTGTTGTTTATTTGACGTTGTTAATGTTGTTGACGTTGTTGTTGTTGTTATTGTTGTTTATTTCACGTTGTTGTAGTTGTTGTTATTGTTGTTGTTGTTGTTTATTTGACATTGTTGTTGTTGTTATTTGTTTGACGTTGTTGTTGTTGTTGTTTATTTGACGTTGTTGTTGTTGTTTATTTAACGTTGTTGTTGTTATTTATTTGACATTGTTGTTGTTATTTGACGTTGTTGTTGTTGTATTTGTTGTTGTTGTTGTTTATTTGACGTTGTTGTTGTTGTTGTTAATTTGACGTTGTTGTTGTTGTTTATTTGACGTTGTTGTTGTCGTTGTTTTTGTTGTTTATTTGACGTTGCGTTTGTTTATTTGACGTTGTTGTTGTTGTTGTTGTTGTTGTTGTTGTTTCTTTGATGTTGTTGTTGTTGTTGACGTTGTTGTTGTTTATTTGACATTGTTGTTAATGTTGTTGTTGTTTTTTGTTGTTGTTGCTGTTGTTTATTTGACGTTGTTGTTGTTTATTTGACATTGTTGTTATTGTTGTTGTTGTTTATTTAACGTTGTTGTTGTTGTTTATTTGACGTTGTTGTTGTTGTTTATTTAACGTTGTTGTTGTTGTTGTTTATTTGACGTTGTTATTGTTGTTGCTTATTTGACGTTGTTGTTGTTGTTGTTTATTTGACGTTGTTGTTGTTGTTTATTTGACTTTGTTGTTGTTGTTGTTATTATTGTTGTTGTTGTTGTTTATTTGACTTTGTTGTTGTTGTTGTTGTTATTGTTGTTGTTGATGTTTATTTGACGTTGTTGTTGTTGTTGTTGTTGCTGTTGTTTATTTGACGTTGTTGTTGTTGTTGTTTATTTGACGTTGTTGTTGTTGATGTTATTTATTTGACGTTGTTGTTGTTTATTTGACGTTGTTGTTGTTGTTGTTTATTTGACGTTGTTATTGTTGTTTATTTGACGTTGTTTTTGTTATTTGACGTTGTTGTTGTTGTTATTGTTATTGTATTTGTTGTTGTTGTTGTTGTTTATTTGACATTGTTGTTGTTGTTGTTGTTTATCTGACGTTGTTGTTGTTGACGTTGTTGTTGTTGTTGTTGTTTATTTGACGTTGTTGTTGTTGTTGTTGTTGTTTATTTGACGTTGTTGTTGTTGTTGTTTATTTGACGTTGTTGTTGTTGTTTATTTAACGTTGTTGTTGTTGTTGTTGTTTACTTGACGTTGTTGTTGTTGTTTATTTGACGTTGTTGTTGTTGTTGTTTATTTGATGTTGTGGTTGTTGTTGCTTATTTGAGGTTGTCGTTGTTGTTGACGTTGTTGTTGTTGTTGTTGTTGTTGTTGTTTATTTGACATTGTTGTTGTTGTTGTTGACATTGTTATTGTTGTCGTTGTTTATTTGACGTTGTTGTTGTTGTTGTTTATTTGACGTTGTTGTTGTTGTTTATTTTACGTTGTTGTTGTTGTTGTTTATTTGACGCTGTTGTTGTTGTTATTTATTTGACGTTGTTATTGTTGTTGTTTATTTGACGTTGTTGTTGTTATTGACGTTGTTGTTGTTGTTTATTTGAAGTTGTTGTTGTTGTTGACGTTGTTGTTGTTTATTTGACGTTGTTGTTGTTGACGTTGTTGTTGTTATTTATTTGACGTTATTGTTGTTGACGTTGTTGTTGTTGTTGTTGTTGTTGTTGTTTATTTGACGTTGTTGTTGTTGTTTATTTGACATTGTTGTTGTTGTTTTTTATTTGACGTTGTTGTGGCTGTTGTTTATTTGACGTTGTTATTGTTGTTTATTTGACGTTGTTGTTGTTGTTGACATTGTTGTTGTATTTGTTGTTTATTTGACGTTGTTAATGTTGTTGACGTTGTTGTTGTTATTGTGGTTTATTTCATGTTGTTGTAGTTGTTGTTATTGTTGTTGTTGTTGTTTATTTGACATTGTTGTTGTTGTTATTTGTTTGACGTTGTTGTTGTTGTTGTTTATTTGACGTTGTTGTTGTTGTTGTTGTTTATTTGACGTTGTTGTTGTTGTTATTTATTTGACATTGTTGTTGTTATTTGACGTTGTTGTTGTTGTTGTATTTGTTGTTGTTGTTGTTGTTCTTTATTTGACGTTGTTGTTGTTGTTGTTAATTTGACGTTGTTGTTGTTGTTGTTGTTGTTTATTTGACGTTGTTGTTGTCGTTGTTTTTGTTGTTTATTTGACGTTGTTTTTATTTATTTGACGTTGTTGTTGTTGTTGTTGTTGTTGACGTTGTTGTTGTTTATTTGACGTTGTTGTTAATGTTGTTGTTGTTATTGTTGTTGTTGCTGTTGTTTATTTGACGTTGTTGTTGTTGTTGTGGTTTATTTGACGTTGTTGTTGTTATTGTTGTTGTTGTTGTTTATTTAACGTTGTTGTCGTTGTTGTTGTTTATTTGACGTTGTTGTTGTTTATTTGACGTTGTTGTTGTTGTTGTTTATTTGACGTTGTTATTGTTGTTGCTTATTTGACGTTGTTGTTGTTGTTGACGTTGTTGTTGTTGTTGTTTATTTGACGTTGTTGTTGTTTATTTGACGTTGTTGTTGTTGTTTATTTGAAGTTGTTGTTGTTGTTGTTTATTTGACGTTGTTGTTGTTTTTGTTGTTTATTTGACGTTGTTGTTATTGACGTTGTTGTTGTTGTTTATTTGACGTTGTTGTTGTTGTTGTTTATTTGACGTTGTTGTTGTTGTTGTTTATTTGACGTTGTTTTTGTTGTTGTTGTTGTTTATTTGACGTTGTTATTGTTGTTTATTTAACGTTGTTATTGTTGTTGTTTACTTGACGTTGTTGTTGTTGTTTATTTGACGTTCTTGTTGTTGTTGTTTATTTGACGTTGTGGTTGTTGTTGCTTATTTGACGTTGTCGTTGTTGTTGACGTTGTTGTTGTTGTTGTTTATTTGACGTTGTTGTTGTTGTTGTTGACGTTGTTATTGTTGTCGTTGTTTATTTGACGTTGTTGTTGTTGTTGTTTATTTGACGTTGTTGTTGTTGTTTATTTGACGTTGTTGTTGTTTATTTGACGCTGTTGTTGTTGTTGTTGTTATTTATTTAACGTTGTTATTGTTGTTGTTTATTTGACGTTGTTGTTGTTGTTGTTGACGTTGTTGTTGTTGTTGTTGTTTATTTGACGTTGTTGTTGTTGTTGACGTTGTTGTTGTTGTTGTTGTTGTTGTTTATTTGACGTTGTTGTTGTTGACGTTGTTGTTGTTATTTATTTGACGTTGTTGTTGTCGATGTTGTTGTTGTTGTTGTTATTTATTTGACGTTGTTGTTGTTGTTGTTTATTTGACATTGTTGTTGTTGTTGTTGACGTTGTTGTTGTTGTTGTTTATTTGACGTTGTTGTTGTTGTTGTTTATTTGACATTGTTGTTGTTGTTGACGTTGTTGTTGTTGTTTATTTGACGTTGTTGTTGTTGTTGACGTTGTTGTTGTTGTTTATTTGACGTTGTTGTTGTTGTTGTTTATTTGACGTAGTTGTTGTTGACGTTGTTGTTGTTGTTGTTGTTTATTTGACGTTTTTGTTGTTGTTGATGTTTTTGTTGTTTATTTGACGTTGTTGTTGTTGTTGTTTATTTGACTTTGTTGTTGTTGTTGTTGTTGTTATTGTTGTTGTTGTTGTTTATTTGACGTTGTTGTTGTTGTTGTTGTTTATTTGACGTTGTTGTTGTTGTTGTTGTTTATTTGACGTTGTTGTTGTTGATGTTATTTATTTGACGTTGTTGTTGTTGTTGTTTATTTGACGTTGTTGTTGTTGTTGTTGTTGTTTATTTGACGTTGTTTTTGTTATTTGACGTTGTTGTTGTTGTTATTGTTGTTGTTGTTGTTGCTTATTTGACATTGTTGTTGTTGTTGTTTATTTGACGTTGTTGTTGCTGTTGTTTATTTGACGTTGTTGTTATTGTTGTTTATTTGACGTTGTTGTTGTTGTTGTTGTTTATTTAACGTTGTTGTTGTTGTTGTTGTTTATTTGACGTTGTTGTTGTTGTTTATTTGACGTTGTTGTTGTTGTTGTTTATTTGACGTTGTGGTTGTTGTTGCTTATTTGACGTTGTCGTTGTTGTTGACGTTGTTGTTGTTGTTATTTATTTGATGTTGTTGTTAAGGTTGTTGTTGTTATTGTTGTTGTTGCTGTTGTTTATTTGACGTTGTTGTTGTTGTTTATTTGACGTTGTTGTTGTTATTGTTGTTGTTGTTGTTGTTGTTTATTTAACGTTGTTGTTGTTGTTGTTTATTTGGCATTGTTGTTGTTGTTGTTTATTTGACGTTGTTGTTGTTGTTGTTTATTTGACGTTGTTATTGTTGTTGCTTATTTGACGTTGTTGTTGTTGTTGACGTTGTTGTTGTTGTTGTTTATTTGACGTTGTTGTTGTTGTTTATTTGACGTTGTTGTTGTTGTTGTTTATTTGACGTTGTTGTTGTTGTTGTTTATTTGACGTTGTTGTTGTGTTTGTTGTTTATTTGACATTGTTGTTGTTGACGTTGTTGTTGTTGTTGTTGTTTATTTGACGTTGTTGTTGTTGTTGTTTATTTGATGTTGTTGTTGTTGTTGTTTATTTGACGTTGTTGTTGTTGTTGTTTATTTGACGTTGTTGTTGTTGTTGTTTATTTAACGTTGTTGTTGTTGTTTATTTGACGTTGTGGGTGTTTTTGCTTATTTGACGTTGTCGTTGTTGTTGACGTTGTTGTTGTTGTTGTTGTTTATTTGACGTTGTTGTTGTTGTTGTTGACGTTGTTATTGTTGTCATTGTTTATTTGACGTTGTTGTTGTTGTTGTTGTTTATTTGACGTTATTGTTGTTGTTTATTTGACGTTGTTCTTGTTGTTGTTTATTTGACGCTGTTGTTGTTGTTGTTATTTATTTGACGTTGTTATTGTTGTTGTTTATTTGACGTTGTTGTTGTTGTTGTTGGCGTTGTTGTTGTTGTTTATTTGACGTTGTTGTTGTTGTTGACGTTGTTGTTGTTGTTGTTGTTTATTTGACGTTGTTGTTGTTATTTATTTGACGTTGTTGTTGTTGACGTTGTTGTTGTTGTTTATTTGACGTTGTTGTTGTTGTTGTTTATTTGACATTGTTGTTGTTGTTGTTGTTGACGTTGTTGTTGTTGTTGTTTATTTGACATTGTTGTTGTTTATTTGACATTGTTGTTGTTGTTGACGTTGTTGTTGTTGTTGTTTATTTGACATTGTTGTTGTTGTTGACGTTGTTGTTGTTGTTGTTTATTTGATGTTGTTGTTGTTGTTGTTGTTTATTTGACGTTGTTGTTGTTGTTGTTTATTTGACATTGTTGTTGTTGTTGCTTATTTGACGGTGTTGTTGTTGTTGTTTATTTGACATTATTGTTTTTGTTTATTTGACGTTGTTGTTGTTGTTATTGTTTATTTGACGTTGTTGTTGTTGGTGTTGACATAATTGTTGTTGTTGTTTATTTGACGCTGTTGTTGTTGTTGTTGTTGACGTTGTTGTTTATTTGACGTTGTTGTTGTTGTTTATTTGACATTGTTGTTGTTGACGTTGTTGTTTTTGTTGTTGTTGCTGTTGTTTATTTGACGTTGTTGTTGTTGTTTATTTGACGTTGTTGTTATTGTTGTTGTTGTTTATTTAACGTTGTTGTTGTTGTTTATTTGACGTTGTTGTTGTTGTTTATTTAACGTTGTTGTTGTTGTTGTTTATTTGACGTTGTTATTGTTGTTGCTTATTTGACGTTGTTGTTGTTGTTGTTTATTTGACGTTGTTGTTGTTGTTTATTTGACTTTGTTGTTGTTGTTGTTATTATTGTTGTTGTTGTTGTTGTTTATTTGACTTTGTTGTTGTTGTTGTTATTGTTGTTGTTGATGTTTATTTGACGTTGTTGTTGTTGTTGTTGTTGTTGTTTATTTGACGTTGTTGTTGTTGTTGTTTATTTGACGTTGTTGTTGTTGATGTTATTTATTTGACGTTGTTGTTGTTTATTTGACGTTGTTGTTGTTGTTTATTTGACGTTGTTATTGTTGTTTATTTGACGTTGTTTTTGTTATTTGACGTTGTTGTTGTTGTTATTGTTATTGTATTTGTTGTTGTTGTTGTTTATTTGACATTGTTGTTGTTGTTGTTGTTTATCTGACGTTGTTGTTGTTGACGTTGTTGTTGTTGTTGTTTATTTGACGTTGTTGTTGTTGTTGTTGTTGTTTATTTGACGTTGTTGTTGTTGTTGTTTATTTGACGTTGTTGTTGTTGTTTATTTAACGTTGTTGTTGTTGTTGTTTACTTGACGTTGTTGTTGTTGTTGTTTATTTGACGTTGTTGTTGTTGTTGTTTATTTGATGTTGTGGTTGTTGTTGCTTATTTGAGGTTGTCGTTGTTGTTGACGTTGTTGTTGTTGTTGTTGTTGTTGTTTATTTGACATTGTTGTTGTTGTTGTTGTTGACATTGTTATTGTTGTCGTTGTTTATTTGACGTTGTTGTTGTTGTTGTTTATTTGACGTTGTTGTTGTTGTTTATTTTACGTTGTTGTTGTTGTTGTTTATTTGATGTTGTTGTTGTTGTTATTTATTTGACGTTGTTATTGTTGTTGTTTATTTGACGTTGATGTTGTTGTTGACGTTGTTGTTGTTGTTTATTTGAAGTTGTTGTTGTTGTTGACGTTGTTGTTGTTTTTGTTGTTGTTTATTTGACGTTGTTGTTGTTGACGTTGTTGTTGTTATTTATTTGACGTTGTTGTTGTTGACGTTGTTGTTGTTGTTGTTGTTGTTGTTTATTTGACGTTGTTGTTGTTGTCTATTTGACATTGTTGTTGTTGTTTTTTATTTGACGTTGTTGTGGCTGTTGTTTATTTGACGTTGTTATTGTTGTTTATTTGACGTTGTTGTTGTTGTTGACATTGTTGTTGTATTTGTTGTTTATTTGACGTTGTTAATGTTGTTGACGTTGTTGTTGTTATTGTGGTTTATTTAATGTTGTTGTAGTTGTTGTTATTGTTGTTGTTGTTGTTTATTTGACATTGTTGTTGTTGTTATTTGTTTGACGTTGTTGTTGTTGTTGTTTATTTGACGTTGTTGTTGTTGTTGTTTATTTGACGTTGTTGTTGTTGTTATTTATTTGACATTGTTGTTGTTATTTGACGTTGTTGTTGTTGTTGTATTTGTTGTTGTTGTTGTTGTGCTTTATTTGACGTTGTTGTTGTTGTTGTTGTTAATTTGACGTTGTTGTTGTTGTTGTTTATTTGACGTTGTTGTTGTCGTTGTTTTTGTTGTTTATTTGACGTTGCGTTTGTTTATTTGACGTTGTTGTTGTTGTTGTTGTTGTTGACGTTGTTGTTGTTTATTTGACGTTGTTGTTAATGTTGTTGTTGTTATTGTTGTTGTTGCTGTTGTTTATTTGACGTTGTTGTTGTTGTTGTTGTTTATTTGACGTTGTTGTTGTTATTGTTGTTGTTGTTTGTTTAACATTGTTATCGTTGTTGTTGTTTATTTGACGTTGTTGTTGTTTATTTGACGTTGTTGTTGTTGTTGTTTATTTGACGTTGTTATTGTTGTTGCTTATTTGACGTTGTTGTTGTTGTTGACGTTGTTGTTGTTGTTGTTTATTTGACGTTGTTGTTGTTTATTTGACGTTGTTGTTGTTGTTTATTTGACGTTGTTGTTGTTGTTTATTTGACGTTGTTGTTGTTTTTGTTGTTTATTTGACGTTGTTGTTATTGACGTTGTTGTTGTTGTTTATTTGACGTTGTTGTTGTTGTTTATTTGACGTTGTTGTTGTTGTTGTTGTTGTTTATTTGACGTTGTTTTTGTTGTTGTTTATTTGACGTTGTTATTGTTGTTTATTTAACATTGTTATTGTTGTTGTTTACTTGACGTTGTTGTTGTTGTTTATTTGACGTTGTTGTTGTTGTTGTTTATTTGACGTTGTGGTTGTTGTTGCTTCTTTGACGTTGTCGTTGTTGTTGACGTTGTTGTTGTTGTTGTTTATTTGACGTTGTTGTTGTTGTTGACGTTGTTATTGTTGTCGTTGTTTATTTGGCGTTGTTGTTGTTGTTGTTTATTTGACGTTGTTGTTGTTGTTGTTTATTTGACGTTGTTGTTGTTTATTTGACGCTGTTGTTGTTGTTGTTATTTATTTAACGTTGTTATTGTTATTGTTTATTTGACGTTGTTGTTGTTGTTGACGTTGTTGTTGTTGTTTATTTGACGTTGTTGTTGTTGTTGACGTTGTTGTTGTTGTTGTTTATTTGACGTTGTTGTTGTTATTTATTTGACGTTGTTATTGTCGATGTTGTTGTTGTTGTTGTTATTTATTTGACGTTGTTGTTGTTGTTGTTGTTTATTTGACATTGTTGTTGTTGTTGTTGACGTTGTTGTTGTTGTTGTTTATTTGACGTTGTTGTTGTTGTTGTTTATTTGACATTGTTGTTGTTGTTGACGTTGTTGTTGTTGTTGTTGTTTATTTGACGTTGTTGTTGTTGTTGACGTTGTTGTTGTTGTTTATTTGACGTTGTTGTTGTTGTTGTTGTTTATTTGACGTAGTTGTTGTTGACGTTGTTGTTGTTGTTTATTTGACGTTTTTGTTGTTGTTGATGTTTTTGTTGTTTATTTGACGTTGTTGTTGTTGTTGTTTATTTGACTTTGTTGTTGTTGTTGTTATTGTTGTTGTTGTTGTTTATTTGACGTTGTTGTTGTTGTTGTTGTTTATTTGACGTTGGTGTTGTTGTTGTTGTTTATTTGACGTTGTTGTTGTTGATGTTATTTATTTGACGTTGTTGTTGTTGTTGTTGTTTATTTGACGTTGTTGTTGTTGTTGTTGTTGTTTATTTGACGTTGTTTTTGTTATTTGACGTTGTTGTTGTTGTTATTGTTGTTGTTGTTGTTGCTTATTTGACATTGTTGTTGTTGTTGTTTATTTGACGTTGTTGTTGCTGTTGTTTATTTGACGTTGTTGTTATTGTTGTTTATTTGACGTTGCTGTTGTTGTTGTTGTTGTTGTTTATTTAACGTTGTTGTTGTTGTTGTTGTTTATTTGACGTTGTTGTTGTTGTTTATTTGACGTTGTTGTTGTTGTTGTTTATTTGACGTTGTGGTTGTTGTTGCTTATTTGACATTGTCGTTGTTGTTGACGTTGTTGTTTTTTTGTTATTTATTTGATGTTGTTGTTAATGTTGTTGTTGTTATTGTTGTTGTTGCTGTTGTTTATTTGACGTTGTTGTTGTTGTTTATTTGACGTTGTTGTTGTTATTGTTGTTATTGTTGTTGTTTATTTAACGTTGTTGTTGTTGTTGTTTATTTGGCATTGTTGTTGTTGTTGTTGTTTATTTGACGTTGTTGTTGTTGTTGTTGTTTATTTGACGTTGTTATTGTTGTTGCTTATTTGACGTTGTTGTTGTTGTTGACGTTGTTGTTGTTGTTGTTTATTTGACGTTGTTGTTGTTGTTTATTTGACGTTGTTGTTGTTGTTCTTTATTTGACGTTGTTGTTGTTGTTGTTTATTTGACGTTGTTGTTGTGTTTGTTGTTTATTTGACATTGTTGTTGTTGACGTTGTTGTTGTTGTTGTTTATTTGACGTTGTTGTTGTTGTTGTTTATTTGACGTTGTTGTTGTTGTTGTTTATTTGACGTTGTTGTTGTTGTTGTTTATTTGACGTTGTTGTTGTTGTTGTTGTTGTTTATTTGACGTTGTTGTTGTTGTTTATTTGACGTTGTTGTTGTTGTTGTTTATTTGACGTTGTGGGTGTTGTTGCTTATTTGACGTTGTCGTTGTTGTTGACGTTGTTGTTGTTGTTGTTTATTTGACGTTGTTGTTGTTGTTGTTGTTGTTGACGTTGTTATTGTTGTCATTGTTTATTTGACGTTGTTGTTGTTGTTGTTGTTTATTTGACGTTATTGTTGTTGTTTATTTGACGTTGTTCTTGTTGTTGTTTATTTGACGCTGTTGTTGTTGTTGTTATTTATTTGACGTTGTTATTGTTGTTGTTTATTTGACGTTGTTGTTGTTGTTGGCGTTGTTGTTGTTGTTTATTTGACGTTGTTGTTGTTGACGTTGTTGTTATTGTTGTTGTTTATTTGACGTTGTTGTTGTTATTTATTTGACGTTGTTGTTGTTTATTTGACATTGTTGTTGTTGTTGTTGTTGACGTTGTTGTTGTTGTTGTTTATTTGACGTTGTTGTTGTTTATTTGACATTGTTGTTGTTGTTGACGTTGTTGTTGTTGTTGTTTATTTGACATTGTTGTTGTTGTTGACGTTGTTGTTGTTGTTGTTTATTTGATGTTGTTGTTGTTGTTTATTTGACGTTGTTGTTGTTGTTTATTTGACATTGTTGTTGTTGTTGTTTATTTGACGGTGTTGTTGTTGTTGTTTATTTGACATTATTGTTTTTGTTTATTTGACGTTGTTGTTGTTGGTGTTGACATAGTTGTTGTTGTTGTTTATTTGACGCTGTTGTTGTTGTTGTTGTTGACGTTGTTGTTTATTTGACGTTGTTGTTGTTGTTGTTTATTTGTCATTGTTGTTGTTGACGTTGTTGTTGTTGTTGTTGTTTATTTGATGTTGTTGTTGTTTATTTGACATTGTTGTTGTTGTTGACGGTGTTGTTGTTATTGTTTATTTGATGTTGTTGTTGTTGTTGACGTTGTTGTTGTTGTTGTTGTTTATTTGAAGTAGTTGTTGTTGTTGACGTTGTTGTTGTTGTTTATTTGAAGTAGTTGTTGTTGTTGACATAATTGTTGTTGTTGTTGTTTATTTGACATTGTTGTTGTTGTTGACGTTGTTGTTGTTTATTTGACGTTGTTGTTGTTGTTGTTCTTGTTGTTGTTTATTTAACGTTGTTGTTGTTGTTGTTTATTTGACGTTGTTGTTCTTGTTGTTTATTTGACGTTGTTATTGTTGTTAACGTTGTTGTTGTTGTATATTTGACTTTGTTGTTTTTGTTGACGTTGTTGTTGTTGTTGACGCTGTATTTGTTGTTTATTTGACGTTGTTGTTGTTGACGTTGTTGTTGTTTATTTGACATTGTTGTTGTTGTTGTTGTTTATTTGACATTGTTGTTGTTGTTGATGTTGTTGTTTATTTGACGTTGTTGTTGTTGTTGTTGTTCTTTATTTGATGTTGTTGATGTTGTTGTTTATTTGACGTTGTTGTTGTTGTTTATTTGACATTGTTGTTGACGTTGTTGTTGTTGTTGTTGTTTATTTGACGTTGTTGTTGTTGTTTATTTGATGTAGTTGTTGTTGACGGTGTTGTTGTTGTTTAATTGACGTTTTTGTTGTTGTTGTTGTTGTTGTTTATTTGACGTTGTTGTTGTTGTTGTTTATTTGACTTTGTTGTTGTTGTTACTATTGTTGTTGTTGTTGTTGTTTATTTGACTTTGTTGTTGTTGTTGTTGTTATTGTTGTTGTTGTTGTTGTTGTTTATTTGACATTGTTGTTGTTGTTGTTTATTTGACGTTGTTGTTGTTGTTGTTTATTTGACGTTGTTGTTGTTGATGTTATTTATTTGACGTTGTTGTTGTTTATTTGACGTTGTTGTTGTTGTTGTTTATTTGACGTTGTTATTGTTGTTTATTTGACGTTGCTGTTGTTGTTGTTGTTGTTGTTTATTTAACGTTGTTGTTGTTGTTGTTGTTGTTTATTTGACGTTGTTGTTGTTGTTTATTTGACGTTGTTGTTGTTGTTGTTTATTTGACGTTGTGGTTGTTGTTGCTTATTTGACGTTGTCGTTGTTGTTGACGTTGTTGTTGTTGTTATTTATTTGATGTTGTTGTTAATGTTGTTGTTGTTATTGTTGTTGTTGCTGTTGTTTATTTGACGTTGTTGTTGTTGTTTATTTGACGTTGTTGTTGTTATTGTTGTTGTTGTTGTTGTTTATTTAACGTTGTTGTTGTTGTTGTTTATTTGGCATTGTTGTTGTTGTTGTTGTTTATTTGACGTTGTTGTTGTTGTTGTTGTTTATTTGACGTTGTTATTGTTGTTGCTTATTTGACGTTGTTGTTGTTGTTGACGTTGTTGTTGTTGTTGTTTATTTGACGTTGTTGATGTTGTTTATTTGACGTTGTTGTTGTTGTTGTTTATTTGACGTTGTTGTTGTTGTTGTTGTTGTTTATTTGACGTTGTTGTTGTGTTTGTTGTTTATTTGACATTGTTGTTGTTGACGTTGTTGTTGTTGTTGTTGTTTATTTGACGTTGTTGTTGTTGTTGTTTATTTGACGTTGTTGTTGTTGTTGTTTATTTGACGTTGTTGTTGTTGTTGTTTATTTGACGTTGTTGTTGTTGTTGTTGTTTATTTAACGTTGTTGTTGTTGTTGTTGTTTATTTGACGTTGTGGGTGTTGTTGCTTATTTGACGTTGTCGTTGTTGTTGACGTTGTTGTTGTTGTTTATTTGACGTTGTTGTTGTTGTTGTTGACGTTGTTATTGTTGTCATTGTTTATTTGACGTTGTTGTTGTTGTTGTTGTTGTTGTTGTTTATTTGACGTTATTGTTGTTGTTTATTTGATGTTGTTCTTGTTGTTGTTTATTTGACGCTGTTGTTGTTGTTGTTATTTATTTGACGTTGTTATTGTTGTTGTTTATTTGACGTTGTTGTTGTTGTTGTTGGCGTTGTTGTTGTTGTTTATTTGACGTTGTTGTTGTTGTTGACGTTGTTGTTGTTGTTGTTGTTTATTTGACGTTGTTGTTGTTATTTATTTGACGTTGTTTTTGTTGACGTTGTTGTTGTTGTTTATTTGACGTTGTTGTTGTTGTTGTTTATTTGACATTGTTGTTGTTGTTGTTGTTGACGTTGTTGTTGTTGTTGTTTATTTGACGTTGTTGTTGTTTATTTGACATTGTTGTTGTTGTTGACGTTGTTGTTGTTGTTGTTGTTTATTTGACATTGTTGTTGTTGTTGACGTTGTTGTTGTTGTTGTTTATTTGATGTTGTTGTTGTTGTTGTTGTTTATTTGACGTTGTTGTTGTTGTTGTTTATTTGACATTGTTGTTGTTGTTGTTTATTTGACGGTGTTGTTGTTGTTGTTTATTTGACATTATTGTTTTTGTTTATTTGACGTTGTTGTTGTTGTTTTTGTTTATTTGACGTTGTTGTTGTTGGTGTTGACATAGTTGTTGTTGTTGTTTATTTGACGCTGTTGTTGTTGTTGTTGTTGACGTTGTTGTTTATTTGACGTTGTTGTTGTTGTTGTTTATTTGTCATTGTTGTTGTTGACGTTGTTGTTGTTGTTGTTGTTTATTTGACGTTGTTGTTGTTGTTGTTGTTGTTGACGTTGTTATTGTTGTCATTGTTTATTTGACGTTGTTGTTGTTGTTGTTGTTTACTTGACGTTATTGTTGTTGTTTATTTGACGTTGTTCTTGTTGTTGTTTATTTGACGCTGTTGTTGTTGTTGTTATTTATTTGACGTTGTTATTGTTGTTGTTTATTTGACGTTGTTCTTGTTGTTGGCGTTGTTGTTGTTGTTTATTTGACGTTGTTGTTGTTGTTGACGTTGTTGTTGTTGTTGTTGTTTATTTGACGTTGTTGTTGTTATTTATTTGACGTTGTTGTTGTTGACGTTGTTGTTGTTGTTTATTTGACGTTGTTGTTGTTGTTTATTTGACATTGTTGTTGTTGTTGTTGTTGTTGTTGACGTTGTTGTTGTTTATTTGACATTGTTGTTGTTTATTTGACATTGTTGTTGTTGTTGACGTTGTTGTTGTTGTTGTTTATTTGACATTGTTGTTGTTGTTGACGTTGTTGTTGTTGTTGTTTATTTGATGTTGTTGTTGTTGTTGTTGTTTATTTGACGTTGTTGTTGTTGTTGTTTATTTGACATTGTTGTTGTTGTTGCTTATTTGACGGTGTTGTTGTTGTTGTTTATTTGACATTATTGTTTTTGTTTATTTGACGTTGTTGTTGTTGTTATTGTTTATTTGACGTTGTTGTTGTTGGTGTTGACATAATTGTTGTTGTTGTTTATTTGACGCTGTTGTTGTTGTTGTTGTTGACGTTGTTGTTTATTTGACGTTGTTGTTGTTGTTTATTTGTCATTGTTGTTGTTGACGTTGTTGTTTTTGTTGTTGTTGCTGTTGTTTATTTGACGTTGTTGTTGTTGTTTATTTGACGTTGTTGTTATTGTTGTTGTTGTTTATTTAACGTTGTTGTTGTTGTTTATTTGACGTTGTTGTTGTTGTTTATTTAACGTTGTTGTTGTTGTTGTTTATTTGACGTTGTTATTGTTGTTGCTTATTTGACGTTGTTGTTGTTGTTGTTGTTTATTTGACGTTGTTGTTGTTGTTTATTTGACTTTGTTGTTGTTGTTGTTATTATTGTTGTTGTTGTTGTTGTTTATTTGACTTTGTTGTTGTTGTTGTTATTGTTGTTGTTGATGTTTATTTGACGTTGTTGTTGTTGTTGTTGTTGTTGTTTATTTGACGTTGTTGTTGTTGTTGTTTATTTGACGTTGTTGTTGTTGATGTTATTTATTTGACGTTGTTGTTGTTTATTTGACGTTGTTGTTGTTGTTTATTTGACGTTGTTATTGTTGTTTATTTGACGTTGTTTTTGTTATTTGACGTTGTTGTTGTTGTTATTGTTATTGTATTTGTTGTTGTTGTTGTTTATTTGACATTGTTGTTGTTGTTGTTGTTGTTTATCTGACGTTGTTGTTGTTGACGTTGTTGTTGTTGTTGTTTATTTGACGTTGTTGTTGTTGTTGTTGTTGTTGTTTATTTGACGTTGTTGTTGTTGTTGTTTATTTGACGTTGTTGTTGTTGTTTATTTAACGTTGTTGTTGTTGTTGTTTACTTGACGTTGTTGTTGTTGTTGTTTATTTGACGTTGTTGTTGTTGTTGTTTATTTGATGTTGTGGTTGTTGTTGCTTATTTGAGGTTGTCGTTGTTGTTGACGTTGTTGTTGTTGTTGTTGTTGTTGTTGTTTATTTGACATTGTTGTTGTTGTTGTTGTTGACATTGTTATTGTTGTCGTTGTTTATTTGACGTTGTTGTTGTTGTTGTTTATTTGACGTTGTTGTTGTTGTTTATTTTACGTTGTTGTTGTTGTTGTTTATTTGATGCTGTTGTTGTTGTTATTTATTTGACGTTGTTATTGTTGTTGTTTATTTGACGTTGATGTTGTTGTTGACGTTGTTGTTGTTGTTTATTTGAAGTTGTTGTTGTTGTTGACGTTGTTGTTGTTTTTGTTGTTGTTTATTTGACGTTGTTGTTGTTGACGTTGTTGTTGTTATTTATTTGACGTTGTTGTTGTTGACGTTGTTGTTGGTTTTGTTGTTGTTGTTTATTTGACGTTGTTGTTGTTGTCTATTTGACATTGTTGTTGTTGTTTTTTATTTGACGTTGTTGTGGCTGTTGTTTATTTGACGTTGTTATTGTTGTTTATTTGACGTTGTTGTTGTTGTTGACATTGTTGTTGTATTTGTTGTTTATTTGACGTTGTTAATGTTGTTGACGTTGTTGTTGTTATTGTGGTTTATTTAATGTTGTTGTAGTTGTTGTTATTGTTGTTGTTGTTGTTTATTTGACATTGTTGTTGTTGTTATTTGTTTGACGTTGTTGTTGTTGTTGTTTATTTGACGTTGTTGTTGTTGTTGTTTATTTGACGTTGTTGTTGTTGTTATTTATTTGACATTGTTGTTGTTATTTGACGTTGTTGTTGTTGTTGTATTTGTTGTTGTTGTTGTTGTGCTTTATTTGACGTTGTTGTTGTTGTTGTTGTTAATTTGACGTTGTTGTTGTTGTTGTTTATTTGACGTTGTTGTTGTCGTTGTTTTTGTTGTTTATTTGACGTTGCGTTTGTTTATTTGACGTTGTTGTTGTTGTTGTTGTTGTTGTTGACGTTGTTGTTGTTTATTTGACGTTGTTGTTAATGTTGTTGTTGTTATTGTTGTTGTTGCTGTTGTTTATTTGACGTTGTTGTTGTTGTTGTTGTTTATTTGACGTTGTTGTTGTTATTGTTGTTGTTGTTTGTTTAACATTGTTATCGTTGTTGTTGTTTATTTGACGTTGTTGTTATTTATTTGACGTTGTTGTTGTTGTTGTTTATTTGACGTTGTTATTGTTGTTGCTTATTTGACGTTGTTGTTGTTGTTGACGTTGTTGTTGTTTATTTGACGTTGTTGTTGTTTATTTGACGTTGTTGTTGTTGTTTATTTGACGTTGTTGTTGTTGTTTATTTGACGTTGTTGTTGTTTTTGTTGTTTATTTGACGTTGTTGTTATTGACGTTGTTGTTGTTGTTTATTTGACGTTGTTGTTGTTGTTTATTTGACGTTGTTGTTGTTGTTGTTGTTTATTTGACGTTGTTTTTGTTGTTGTTTATTTGACGTTGTTATTGTTGTTTATTTAACATTGTTATTGTTGTTGTTTACTTGACGTTGTTGTTGTTGTTTATTTGACGTTGTTGTTGTTGTTGTTTATTTGACGTTGTGGTTGTTGTTGCTTATTTGACGTTGTCGTTGTTGTTGACGTTGTTGTTGTTGTTGTTGTTTATTTGACGTTGTTGTTGTTGTTGACGTTGTTATTGTTGTCGTTGTTTATTTGGCGTTGTTGTTGTTGTTGTTTATTTGACGTTGTTGTTGTTGTTGTTTATTTGACGTTGTTGTTGTTTATTTGACGCTGTTGTTGTTGTTGTTATTTATTTAACGTTGTTATTGTTGTTGTTTATTTGACGTTGTTGTTGTTGTTGACGTTGTTGTTGTTGTTTATTTGACGTTGTTGTTGTTGTTGACGTTGTTGTTGTTGTTGTTTATTTGACGTTGTTGTTGTTATTTATTTGACGTTGTTATTGTCGATGTTGTTGTTGTTGTTGTTATTTATTTGACGTTGTTGTTGTTGTTGTTGTTTATTTGACATTGTTGTTGTTGTTGTTGACGTTGTTGTTGTTGTTGTTTATTTGACGTTGTTGTTGTTGTTGTTTATTTGACATTGTTGTTGTTGTTGACGTTGTTGTTGTTGTTGTTGTTTATTTGACGTTGTTGTTGTTGTTGACGTTGTTGTTGTTGTTTATTTGACGTTGTTGTTGTTGTTGTTGTTTATTTGACGTAGTTGTTGTTGACGTTGTTGTTGTTGTTTATTTGACGTTTTTGTTGTTGTTGATGTTTTTGTTGTTTATTTGACGTTGTTGTTGTTGTTGTTGTTTATTTGACTTTGTTGTTGTTGTTGTTGTTGTTGTTGTTGTTTATTTGACGTTGTTGTTGTTGTTGTTGTTTATTTGACGTTGGTGTTGTTGTTGTTGTTTATTTGACGTTGTTGTTGTTGATGTTATTTATTTGACGTTGTTGTTGTTGTTGTTGTTTATTTGACGTTGTTGTTGTTGTTGTTGTTGTTTATTTGACGTTGTTTTTGTTATTTGACGTTGTTGTTGTTGTTATTGTTGTTGTTGTTGTTGCTTATTTGACATTGTTGTTGTTGTTGTTTATTTGACGTTGTTGTTGCTGTTGTTTATTTGACGTTGTTGTTATTGTTGTTTATTTGACGTTGCTGTTGTTGTTGTTGTTGTTGTTGTTTATTTAACGTTGTTGTTGTTGTTGTTGTTTATTTGACGTTGTTGTTGTTGTTTATTTGACGTTGTTGTTGTTGTTGTTTATTTGACGTTGTGGTTGTTGTTGCTTATTTGACATTGTCGTTGTTGTTGACGTTGTTGTTTTTTTGTTATTTATTTGATGTTGTTGTTAATGTTGTTGTTGTTATTGTTGTTGTTGCTGTTGTTTATTTGACGTTGTTGTTGTTGTTTATTTGACGTTGTTGTTGTTATTGTTGTTATTGTTGTTATTGTTGTTGTTTATTTAACGTTGTTGTTGTTGTTGTTTATTTGGCATTGTTGTTGTTGTTGTTGTTTATTTGACGTTGTTGTTGTTGTTGTTGTTTATTTGACGTTGTTATTGTTGTTGCTTATTTGACGTTGTTGTTGTTGTTGACGTTGTTGTTGTTGTTGTTTATTTGACGTTGTTGTTGTTGTTTATTTGACGTTGTTGTTGTTGTTCTTTATTTGACGTTGTTGTTGTTGTTGTTTATTTGACGTTGTTGTTGTGTTTGTTGTTTATTTGACATTGTTGTTGTTGACGTTGTTGTTGTTGTTGTTTATTTGACGTTGTTGTTGTTGTTGTTTATTTGACGTTGTTGTTGTTGTTGTTTATTTGACGTTGTTGTTGTTGTTGTTTATTTGACGTTGTTGTTGTTGTTGTTGTTGTTGTTGTTTATTTGACGTTGTTGTTGTTGTTTATTTGACGTTGTTGTTGTTGTTGTTTATTTGACGTTGTGGGTGTTGTTGCTTATTTGACGTTGTCGTTGTTGTTGACGTTGTTGTTGTTGTCATTGTTTATTTGACGTTGTTGTTGTTGTTGTTGTTGTTTATTTGACGTTATTGTTGTTGTTTATTTGACGTTGTTCTTGTTGTTGTTTATTTGACGCTGTTGTTGTTGTTGTTATTTATTTGACGTTGTTATTGTTGTTGTTTATTTGACGTTGTTGTTGTTGTTGGCGTTGTTGTTGTTGTTTATTTGACGTTGTTGTTGTTGACGTTGTTGTTATTGTTGTTGTTTATTTGACGTTGTTGTTGTTATTTATTTGACGTTGTTGTTGTTTATTTGACATTGTTGTTGTTGTTGTTGTTGACGTTGTTGTTGTTGTTGTTTATTTGACGTTGTTGTTGTTTATTTGACATTGTTGTTGTTGTTGACGTTGTTGTTGTTGTTGTTTATTTGACATTGTTGTTGTTGTTGACGTTGTTGTTGTTGTTGTTTATTTGATGTTGTTGTTGTTGTTTATTTGACGTTGTTGTTGTTGTTTATTTGACATTGTTGTTGTTGTTGTTTATTTGACGGTGTTGTTGTTGTTGTTTATTTGACATTATTGTTTTTGTTTATTTGACGTTGTTGTTGTTGGTGTTGACATAGTTGTTGTTGTTGTTTATTTGACGCTGTTGTTGTTGTTGTTGTTGACGTTGTTGTTTATTTGACGTTGTTGTTGTTGTTGTTTATTTGTCATTGTTGTTGTTGACGTTGTTGTTGTTGTTGTTGTTTATTTGACGTTGTTGTTGTTTATTTGACATTGTTGTTGTTGTTGACGGTGTTGTTGTTATTGTTTATTTGATGTTGTTGTTGTTGTTGACGTTGTTGTTGTTGTTGTTGTTTATTTGAAGTAGTTGTTGTTGTTGACGTTGTTGTTGTTGTTTATTTGAAGTAGTTGTTGTTGTTGACATAATTGTTGTTGTTGTTGTTTATTTGACATTGTTGTTGTTGTTGACGTTGTTGTTGTTTATTTGACGTTGTTGTTGTTGTTGTTCTTGTTGTTGTTTATTTAACGTTGTTGTTGTTGTTGTTTATTTGACGTTGTTGTTCTTGTTGTTTATTTGACGTTGTTATTGTTGTTAACGTTGTTGTTGTTGTATATTTGACTTTGTTGTTTTTGTTGACGTTGTTGTTGTTGTTGACGTTGTATTTGTTGTTTATTTGACGTTGTTGTTGTTGACGTTGTTGTTGTTTATTTGACATTGTTGTTGTTGTTGTTGTTTATTTGACATTGTTGTTGTTGTTGATGTTGTTGTTTATTTGACGTTGTTGTTGTTGTTGTTGTTCTTTATTTGATGTTGTTGATGTTGTTGTTTATTTGACGTTGTTGTTGTTGTTTATTTGACATTGTTGTTGACGTTGTTGTTGTTGTTGTTGTTTATTTGACGTTGTTGTTGTTGTTTATTTGATGTAGTTGTTGTTGACGGTGTTGTTGTTGTTTAATTGACGTTTTTGTTGTTGTTGTTGTTGTTGTTGTTTATTTGACGTTGTTGTTGTTGTTGTTTATTTGACTTTGTTGTTGTTGTTACTATTGTTGTTGTTGTTGTTGTTTATTTGACTTTGTTGTTGTTGTTGTTGTTATTGTTGTTGTTGTTGTTGTTGTTTATTTGACATTGTTGTTGTTGTTGTTTATTTGACGTTGTTGTTGTTGTTGTTTATTTGACGTTGTTGTTGTTGATGTTATTTATTTGACGTTGTTGTTGTTTATTTGACGTTGTTGTTGTTGTTGTTTATTTGACGTTGTTATTGTTGTTTATTTGACGTTGCTGTTGTTGTTGTTGTTGTTGTTGTTTATTTAACGTTGTTGTTGTTGTTGTTGTTTATTTGACGTTGTTGTTGTTGTTGTTTATTTGACGTTGTTGTTGTTGTTGTTTATTTGACGTTGTGGTTGTTGTTGCTTATTTGACGTTGTCGTTGTTGTTGACGTTGTTGTTGTTGTTATTTATTTGATGTTGTTGTTAATGTTGTTGTTGTTATTGTTGTTGTTGCTGTTGTTTATTTGACGTTGTTGTTGTTGTTTATTTGACGTTGTTGTTGTTATTGTTGTTGTTGTTGTTGTTTATTTAACGTTGTTGTTGTTGTTGTTTATTTGGCATTGTTGTTGTTGTTGTTGTTTATTTGACGTTGTTGTTGTTGTTGTTGTTTATTTGACGTTGTTATTGTTGTTGCTTATTTGACGTTGTTGTTGTTGTTGACGTTGTTGTTGTTGTTGTTTATTTGACGTTGTTGATGTTGTTTATTTGACGTTGTTGTTGTTGTTGTTTATTTGACGTTGTTGTTGTTGTTGTTGTTGTTTATTTGACGTTGTTGTTGTGTTTGTTGTTTATTTGACATTGTTGTTGTTGACGTTGTTGTTGTTGTTGTTTATTTGACGTTGTTGTTGTTGTTGTTTATTTGACGTTGTTGTTGTTGTTGTTTATTTGACGTTGTTGTTGTTGTTGTTTATTTGACGTTGTTGTTGTTGTTGTTGTTTATTTAACGTTGTTGTTGTTGTTGTTGTTTATTTGACGTTGTGGGTGTTGTTGCTTATTTGACGTTGTCGTTGTTGTTGACGTTGTTGTTGTTGTTGTTTATTTGACGTTGTTGTTGTTGTTGTTGTTGACGTTGTTATTGTTGTCATTGTTTATTTGACGTTGTTGTTGTTGTTGTTGTTGTTGTTTATTTGACGTTATTGTTGTTGTTTATTTGATGTTGTTCTTGTTGTTGTTTATTTGACGCTGTTGTTGTTGTTGTTATTTATTTGACGTTGTTATTGTTGTTGTTTATTTGACGTTGTTGTTGTTGTTGTTGGCGTTGTTGTTGTTGTTTATTTGACGTTGTTGTTGTTGTTGACGTTGTTGTTGTTGTTGTTGTTTATTTGACGTTGTTGTTGTTATTTATTTGACGTTGTTTTTGTTGACGTTGTTGTTGTTGTTTATTTGACGTTGTTGTTGTTGTTGTTTATTTGACATTGTTGTTGTTGTTGTTGTTGACGTTGTTGTTGTTGTTGTTTATTTGACGTTGTTGTTGTTTATTTGACATTGTTGTTGTTGTTGACGTTGTTGTTGTTGTTGTTGTTTATTTGACATTGT
>OX451741.1:290860990-290863490 GCA_948472305.1 Vicia faba
TGACATAATTGTTGTTGTTGTTGTTTATTTGACATTGTTGTTGTTGTTGACGTTGTTGTTGTTTATTTGACGTTGTTGTTGTTGTTGTTCTTGTTGTTGTTTATTTAACGTTGTTGTTGTTGTTGTTTATTTGACGTTGTTGTTCTTGTTGTTTATTTGACGTTGTTATTGTTGTTAACGTTGTTGTTGTTGTATATTTGACTTTGTTGTTTTTGTTGACGTTGTTGTTGTTGTTGACGTTGTATTTGTTGTTTATTTGACGTTGTTGTTGTTGACGTTGTTGTTGTTTATTTGACATTGTTGTTGTTGTTGTTGTTTATTTGACATTGTTGTTGTTGTTGATGTTGTTGTTTATTTGACGTTGTTGTTGTTGTTGTTCTTTATTTGATGTTGTTGATGTTGTTGTTTATTTGACGTTGTTGTTGTTGTTTATTTGACATTGTTGTTGACGTTGTTGTTGTTGTTGTTGTTTATTTGACGTTGTTGTTGTTGTTGTTTATTTGTCATTGTTGTTGTTGACGTTGTTGTTGTTGTTGTTGTTTATTTGACATTGTTGTTGTTTATTTGACATTGTTGTTGTTGTTGACGGTGTTGTTGTTATTGTTTATTTGATGTTGTTGTTGTTGTTGACGTTGTTGTTGTTGTTGTTGTTTATTTGAAGTAGTTGTTGTTGTTGACGTTGTTGTTGTTGTTTATTTGAAGTAGTTGTTGTTGTTGACATAATTGTTGTTGTTGTTGTTTATTTGACATTGTTGTTGTTGTTGACGTTGTTGTTGTTTATTTGACGTTGTTGTTGTTGTTGTTCTTGTTGTTGTTTATTTAACGTTGTTGTTGTTGTTGTTTATTTGACGTTGTTGTTCTTGTTGTTTATTTGACGTTGTTATTGTTGTTAACGTTGTTGTTGTTGTATATTTGACTTTGTTGTTTTTGTTGACGTTGTTGTTGTTGTTGACGTTGTATTTGTTGTTTATTTGACGTTGTTGTTGTTGACGTTGTTGTTGTTTATTTGACATTGTTGTTGTTGTTGTTGTTTATTTGACATTGTTGTTGTTGTTGATGTTGTTGTTTATTTGACGTTGTTGTTGTTGTTGTTCTTTATTTGATGTTGTTGATGTTGTTGTTTATTTGACGTTGTTGTTGTTGTTTATTTGACATTGTTGTTGACGTTGTTGTTGTTGTTGTTGTTTATTTGACGTTGTTGTTGTTGTTTATTTGATGTAGTTGTTGTTGACGGTGTTGTTGTTGTTTAATTGACGTTTTTGTTGTTGTTGTTGTTGTTGTTGTTGTTGTTTATTTGACGTTGTTGTTGTTGTTGTTTATTTGACTTTGTTGTTGTTGTTACTATTGTTGTTGTTGTTGTTGTTTATTTGACTTTGTTGTTGTTGTTGTTATTGTTGTTGTTGTTGTTGTTGTTTATTTGACATTGTTGTTGTTGTTGTTTATTTGACGTTGTTGTTGTTGTTGTTGTTTATTTGACGTTGTTGTTGTTGATGTTATTTATTTGACGTTGTTGTTGTTTATTTGACGTTGTTGTTGTTGTTGTTTATTTGACGTTGTTATTGTTGTTTATTTGACGTTGCTGTTGTTGTTGTTGTTGTTGTTTATTTAACGTTGTTGTTGTTGTTGTTGTTGTTTATTTGACGTTGTTGTTGTTGTTTATTTGACGTTGTTGTTGTTGTTGTTTATTTGACGTTGTGGTTGTTGTTTCTTATTTGACGTTGTCGTTGTCGTTGACGTTGTTGTTGTTGTTATTTATTTGATGTTGTTGTTAATGTTGTTGTTGTTATTGTTGTTGTTGCTGTTGTTTATTTGACGTTGTTGTTGTTGTTTATTTGACGTTGTTGTTGTTATTGTTGTTGTTGTTGTTGTTTATTTAACGTTGTTGTTGTTGTTGTTTATTTGGCATTGTTGTTGTTGTTGTTGTTTATTTGACGTTGTTGTTGTTGTTGTTGTTTATTTGACGTTGTTATTGTTGTTGCTTATTTGACGTTGTTGTTGTTGTTGACGTTGTTGTTGTTGTTGTTTATTTGACGTTGTTGTTGTTGTTTATTTGACGTTGTTGTTGTTGTTGTTGTTGTTTATTTGACGTTGTTGTTGTGTTTGTTGTTTATTTGACATTGTTGTTGTTGACGTTGTTGTTGTTGTTGTTTATTTGACGTTGTTGTTGTTGTTGTTTATTTGACGTTGTTGTTGTTGTTGTTTATTTGACGTTGTTGTTGTTGTTGTTTATTTGACGTTGTTGTTGTTGTTGTTGTTGTTGTTTATTTAACGTTGTTGTTGTTGTTGTTGTTTATTTGACGTTGTGGGTGTTGTTGCTTATTTGACGTTGTCGTTGTTGTTGACGTTGTTGTTGTTGTTGTTTATTTGACGTTGTTGTTGTTGTTGTTGTTGACGTTGTTATTGTTGTCATTGTTTATTTGACGTTGTTGTTGTTGTTGTTGTTGTTTATTTGACGTTATTGTTGTTGTTTATTTGATGTTGTTCTTGTTGTTGTTTATTT
>OX451741.1:290865990-290870990 GCA_948472305.1 Vicia faba
TATTTGACGTTGTTGTTGTTGGTGTTGACATAGTTGTTGTTGTTGTTTATTTGACGCTGTTGTTGTTGTTGTTGTTGACGTTGTTGTTTATTTGACGTTGTTGTTGTTGTTGTTTATTTGTCATTGTTGTTGTTGACGTTGTTGTTGTTGTTGTTGTTTATTTGACATTGTTGTTGTTTATTTGACATTGTTGTTGTTGTTGACGGTGTTGTTGTTATTGTTTATTTGATGTTGTTGTTGTTGTTGACGTTGTTGTTGTTGTTGTTGTTTATTTGAAGTAGTTGTTGTTGTTGACGTTGTTGTTGTTGTTTATTTGAAGTAGTTGTTGTTGTTGACATAATTGTTGTTGTTGTTGTTTATTTGACATTGTTGTTGTTGTTGACGTTGTTGTTGTTTATTTGACGTTGTTGTTGTTGTTGTTCTTGTTGTTGTTTATTTAACGTTGTTGTTGTTGTTGTTTATTTGACGTTGTTGTTCTTGTTGTTTATTTGACGTTGTTATTGTTGTTAACGTTGTTGTTGTTGTATATTTGACTTTGTTGTTTTTGTTGACGTTGTTGTTGTTGTTGACGTTGTATTTGTTGTTTATTTGACGTTGTTGTTGTTGACGTTGTTGTTGTTTATTTGACATTGTTGTTGTTGTTGTTGTTTATTTGACATTGTTGTTGTTGTTGATGTTGTTGTTTATTTGACGTTGTTGTTGTTGTTGTTCTTTATTTGATGTTGTTGATGTTGTTGTTTATTTGACGTTGTTGTTGTTGTTTATTTGACATTGTTGTTGACGTTGTTGTTGTTGTTGTTGTTTATTTGACGTTGTTGTTGTTGTTGTTTATTTGTCATTGTTGTTGTTGACGTTGTTGTTGTTGTTGTTGTTTATTTGACATTGTTGTTGTTTATTTGACATTGTTGTTGTTGTTGACGGTGTTGTTGTTATTGTTTATTTGATGTTGTTGTTGTTGTTGACGTTGTTGTTGTTGTTGTTGTTTATTTGAAGTAGTTGTTGTTGTTGACGTTGTTGTTGTTGTTTATTTGAAGTAGTTGTTGTTGTTGACATAATTGTTGTTGTTGTTGTTTATTTGACATTGTTGTTGTTGTTGACGTTGTTGTTGTTTATTTGACGTTGTTGTTGTTGTTGTTCTTGTTGTTGTTTATTTAACGTTGTTGTTGTTGTTGTTGTTTATTTGACGTTGTTGTTCTTGTTGTTTATTTGACGTTGTTATTGTTGTTAACGTTGTTGTTGTTGTATATTTGACTTTGTTGTTTTTGTTGACGTTGTTGTTGTTGTTGACGTTGTATTTGTTGTTTATTTGACGTTGTTGTTGTTGACGTTGTTGTTGTTTATTTGACATTGTTGTTGTTGTTGTTGTTTATTTGACATTGTTGTTGTTGTTGATGTTGTTGTTTATTTGACGTTGTTGTTGTTGTTGTTCTTTATTTGATGTTGTTGATGTTGTTGTTTATTTGACGTTGTTGTTGTTGTTTATTTGACATTGTTGTTGACGTTGTTGTTGTTGTTGTTGTTTATTTGACGTTGTTGTTGTTGTTTATTTGATGTAGTTGTTGTTGACGGTGTTGTTGTTGTTTAATTGACGTTTTTGTTGTTGTTGTTGTTGTTGTTGTTGTTGTTTATTTGACGTTGTTGTTGTTGTTGTTTATTTGACTTTGTTGTTGTTGTTACTATTGTTGTTGTTGTTGTTGTTTATTTGACTTTGTTGTTGTTGTTGTTATTGTTGTTGTTGTTGTTGTTTATTTGACATTGTTGTTGTTGTTGTTTATTTGACGTTGTTGTTGTTGTTGTTGTTTATTTGACGTTGTTGTTGTTGATGTTATTTATTTGACGTTGTTGTTGTTTATTTGACGTTGTTGTTGTTGTTGTTTATTTGACGTTGTTATTGTTGTTTATTTGACGTTGCTGTTGTTGTTGTTGTTGTTGTTTATTTAACGTTGTTGTTGTTGTTGTTGTTGTTTATTTGACGTTGTTGTTGTTGTTTATTTGACGTTGTTGTTGTTGTTGTTTATTTGACGTTGTGGTTGTTGTTTCTTATTTGACGTTGTCGTTGTCGTTGACGTTGTTGTTGTTGTTATTTATTTGATGTTGTTGTTAATGTTGTTGTTGTTATTGTTGTTGTTGCTGTTGTTTATTTGACGTTGTTGTTGTTGTTTATTTGACGTTGTTGTTGTTATTGTTGTTGTTGTTGTTGTTTATTTAACGTTGTTGTTGTTGTTGTTTATTTGGCATTGTTGTTGTTGTTGTTGTTTATTTGACGTTGTTGTTGTTGTTGTTGTTTATTTGACGTTGTTATTGTTGTTGCTTATTTGACGTTGTTGTTGTTGTTGACGTTGTTGTTGTTGTTGTTTATTTGACGTTGTTGTTGTTGTTTATTTGACGTTGTTGTTGTTGTTGTTTATTTGACGTTGTTGTTGTTGTTGTTGTTGTTTATTTGACGTTGTTGTTGTGTTTGTTGTTTATTTGACATTGTTGTTGTTGACGTTGTTGTTGTTGTTGTTTATTTGACGTTGTTGTTGTTGTTGTTTATTTGACGTTGTTGTTGTTGTTGTTTATTTGACGTTGTTGTTGTTGTTGTTTATTTGACGTTGTTGTTGTTGTTGTTGTTGTTGTTTATTTAACGTTGTTGTTGTTGTTGTTGTTTATTTGACGTTGTGGGTGTTGTTGCTTATTTGACGTTGTCGTTGTTGTTGACGTTGTTGTTGTTGTTGTTGTTTATTTGACGTTGTTGTTGTTGTTGTTGTTGACGTTGTTATTGTTGTCATTGTTTATTTGACGTTGTTGTTGTTGTTGTTGTTGTTTATTTGACGTTATTGTTGTTGTTTATTTGATGTTGTTCTTGTTGTTGTTTATTTGACGCTGTTGTTGTTGTTGTTATTTATTTGACGTTGTTATTGTTGTTGTTTATTTGACGTTGTTGTTGTTGTTGTTGGCGTTGTTGTTGTTGTTTATTTGACGTTGTTGTTGTTGTTGACGTTGTTGTTGTTGTTGTTGTTTATTTGACGTTGTTGTTGTTATTTATTTGACGTTGTTTTTGTTGACGTTGTTGTTGTTGTTTATTTGACGTTGTTGTTGTTGTTGTTTATTTGACATTGTTGTTGTTGTTGTTGTTGACGTTGTTGTTGTTGTTGTTTATTTGACGTTGTTGTTGTTTATTTGACATTGTTGTTGTTGTTGACGTTGTTGTTGTTGTTGTTGTTTATTTGACATTGTTGTTGTTGTTGACGTTGTTGTTGTTGTTGTTTATTTGATGTTGTTGTTGTTGTTGTTTATTTGACGTTGTTGTTGTTGTTGTTTATTTGACATTGTTGTTGTTGTTGTTTATTTGACGGTGTTGTTGTTGTTGTTTATTTGACATTATTGTTTTTGTTTATTTGACGTTGTTGTTGTTGTTGTTGTTTATTTGACGTTGTTGTTGTTGGTGTTGACATAGTTGTTGTTGTTGTTTATTTGACGCTGTTGTTGTTGTTGTTGTTGTTGACGTTGTTGTTTATTTGACGTTGTTGTTGTTGTTGTTTATTTGTCATTGTTGTTGTTGACGTTGTTGTTGTTGTTGTTGTTTATTTGACGTTGTTGTTGTTGTTGTTGTTGACGTTGTTATTGTTGTCATTGTTTATTTGACGTTGTTGTTGTTGTTGTTGTTGTTTATTTGACGTTATTGTTGTTGTTTATTTGACGTTGTTCTTGTTGTTGTTTATTTGACGCTGTTGTTGTTGTTGTTATTTATTTGACGTTGTTATTGTTGTTGTTTATTTGACGTTGTTCTTGTTGTTGGCGTTGTTGTTGTTGTTGTTTATTTGACGTTGTTGTTGTTGTTGACGTTGTTGTTGTTGTTGTTGTTTATTTGACGTTGTTGTTGTTATTTATTTGACGTTGTTGTTGTTGACGTTGTTGTTGTTGTTTATTTGACGTTGTTGTTGTTGTTTATTTGACATTGTTGTTGTTGTTGTTGTTGTTGACGTTGTTGTTGTTGTTGTTTATTTGACGTTGTTGTTGTTTATTTGACATTGTTGTTGTTGTTGACGTTGTTGTTGTTGTTGTTTATTTGACATTGTTGTTGTTGTTGACGTTGTTGTTGTTGTTGTTTATTTGATGTTGTTGTTGTTGTTGTTTATTTGATGTTGTTGTTGTTGTTGTTTATTTGACATTGTTGTTGTTGTTTTTTATTTGACGGTGTTGTTGTTGTTGTTTATTTGACATTATTGTTTTTGTTTATTTGACGTTGTTGTTGTTGTTGTTGTTTATTTGACGTTGTTGTTGTTGGTGTTGACATAGTTGTTGTTGTTGTTGTTTATTTGATGCTGTTGTTGTTATTGTTGACGTTGTTGTTTATTTGACGTTGTTGTTGTTGTTGTTTATTTGTCATTGTTGTTGTTGACGTTGTTGTTGTTGTTGTTTATTTGACGTTGTTGTTGTTTATTTGACATTGTTGTTGTTGTTGACGGTGTTGTTGTTATTGTTTATTTGATGTTGTTGTTGTTGTTGACGTTGTTGTTGTTGTTGTTTATTTGAAGTAGTTGTTGTTGTTGACGTTGTTGTTGTTGTTGTTTATTTGAAGTAGTTGTTGTTGTTGACATAATTGTTGTTGTTGTTGTTTATTTGACGTTGTTGTTGTTGTTGGCGTTGTTGTTGTTTATTTGACGTTGTTGTTGTTGTTGTTGTTCTTGTTGTTGTTTATTTAACGTTGTTGTTGTTGTTGTTTATTTGACGTTGTTGTTCTTGTTGTTTATTTGACGTTGTTATTGTTGTTAACGTTGTTGTTGTTGTATATTTGACTTTGTTGTTTTTGTTGACGTTGTTGTTGTTGTTGACGTTGTATTTGTTGTTTATTTGACGTTGTTGTTGTTGACGTTGTTGTTGTTTATTTGACATTGTTGTTGTTGTTGTTGTTTATTTGACATTGTTGTTGTTGTTGTTGATGTTGACCTTGTTGTTGTTGTTGTTTATTTGACGTTGTTGTTGTTGTTGTTGTTCTTTATTTGATGTTGTTGATG
>OX451741.1:290880990-290883490 GCA_948472305.1 Vicia faba
TATTGTTGTCGTTGTTTATTTGACGTTGTTGTTGTTGTTTATTTGACGTTGTTGTTGTTGTTTATTTGACGTTGTTGTTGTTGTTGTTGTTTATTTGACGTTGTTGTTGTTGTTGTTGTTATTTATTTGACGTTGTTATTGTTGTTGTTTATTTGACGTTGTTGTTGTTGTTGACGTTGTTGTTGTTGTTTATTTGACGTTGTTGTTGTTGTTGACGTTGTTGTTGTTGTTGTTTATTTGACGTTGTTGTTGTTGACGTTGTTGTTGTTATTTATTTGACGTTGTTGTTGTTGTTTATTTGACGTTGTTGTTGTTGTTTATTTGACATTGTTGTTTTTGTTGTTGACGTTGTTGTTGTTGTTGTTGTTTATTTGACGTTGTTGTTGTTTATTTGACATTGTTGTTGTTGTTGACGTTGTTGTTGTTGTTGTTGTTTATTTGACGTTGTTGTTGTTCTTGACGTTGTTGTTGTTGTTGTTGTTTATTTGATGTTGTTGTTGTTGTTGTTTTTTGACGTTGTTGTTGTTGTTGTTTATTTGACATTGTTGTTGTTGTTGTTTATTTGACGGTGTTGTTGTTGTTGTTGTTTATTTGACATTATTGTTGTTGTTTATTTGACGTTGTTCTTGTTGTTGTTTATTTGACGCTGTTGTTGTTGTTGTTATTTATTTGACGTTGTTATTGTTGTTGTTTATTTGACGTTGTTCTTGTTGTTGGCGTTGTTGTTGTTGTTTATTTGACGTTGTTGTTGTTGACGTTGTTGTTGTTGTTGTTGTTTATTTGACGTTGTTGTTGTTATTTATTTGACGTTGTTGTTGTTGACGTTGTTGTTGTTGTTTATTTGACGTTGTTGTTGTTGTTTATTTGACATTGTTGTTGTTGTTGTTGTTGACGTTGTTGTTGTTGTTGTTGTTTATTTGACGTTGTTGTTGTTTATTTGACATTGTTGTTGTTGTTGACGTTGTTGTTGTTGTTGTTTATTTGACATTGTTGTTGTTGTTGACGTTGTTGTTGTTGTTTATTTGATGTTGTTGTTGTTGTTGTTTATTTGACGTTGTTGTTGTTGTTTATTTGACATTGTTGTTGTTGTTGTTTATTTGACGGTGTTGTTGTTGTTGTTTATTTGACATTATTGTTTTTGTTTATTTGACGTTGTTGTTGTTGTTGTTGTTGTTTATTTGACGTTGTTGTTGTTGGTGTTGACATAGTTGTTGTTGTTGTTTATTTGATGCTGTTGTTGTTGTTGTTGTTGACGTTGTTGTTTATTTGACGTTGTTGTTGTTGTTGTTTATTTGTCATTGTTGTTGTTGACGTTGTTGTTGTTGTTGTTTATTTGACGTTGTTGTTGTTTATTTGACATTGTTGTTGTTGTTGACGGTGTTGTTGTTATTGTTTATTTGATGTTGTTGTTGTTGTTGACGTTGTTGTTGTTGTTGTTTATTTGAAGTAGTTGTTGTTGTTGACGTTGTTGTTGTTGTTGTTTATTTGAAGTAGTTGTTGTTGTTGACATAATTGTTGTTGTTGTTGTTTATTTGACGTTGTTGTTGTTGTTGGCGTTGTTGTTGTTTATTTGACGTTGTTGTTGTTGTTGTTGTTCTTGTTGTTGTTTATTTAACGTTGTTGTTGTTGTTGTTTATTTGACGTTGTTGTTCTTGTTGTTTATTTGACGTTGTTATTGTTGTTAACGTTGTTGTTGTTGTATATTTGACTTTGTTGTTTTTGTTGACGTTGTTGTTGTTGTTGACGTTGTATTTGTTGTTTATTTGACGTTGTTGTTGTTGACGTTGTTGTTGTTTATTTGACATTGTTGTTGTTGTTGTTGTTTATTTGACATTGTTGTTGTTGTTGTTGATGTTGACCTTGTTGTTGTTGTTGTTTATTTGACGTTGTTGTTGTTGTTGTTGTTCTTTATTTGATGTTGTTGATGTTGTTGTTTATTTGACGTTGTTGTTGTTGTTTATTTGACATTGTTGTTGACGTTGTTGTTGTTGTTGTTGTTGTTTATTTGACGTTGTTGTTGTTGTTTATTTGATGTAGTTGTTGTTGACGGTGTTGTTGTTGTTTAATTGACGTTTTTGTTGTTGTTGTTGTTGTTGTTTATTTGACGTTGTTGTTGTTGTTGTTTATTTGACTTTGTTGTTGTTGTTACTATTGTTGTTGTTGTTGTTTATTTGACTTTGTTGTTGTTGTTGTTATTGTTGTTGTTGTTGTTGTTGTTGTTTATTTGACATTGTTGTTGTTGTTGTTTATTTGACGTTGTTGTTGTTGTTGTTTATTTGACGTTGTTGTTGTTGATGTTATTTATTTGACGTTGTTGTTGTTTATTTGACGTTGTTGTTGTTGTTGTTTATTTGACGTTGTTATTGTTGTTTATTTGACGTTGCTGTTGTTGTTGTTGTTGTTGTTTATTTAACGTTGTTGTTGTTGTTGTTGTTTATTTGACGTTGTTGTTGTTGTTTATTTGACGTTGTTGTTGTTGTTGTTTATTTGACGTTGTGGT
>OX451741.1:290888490-290890990 GCA_948472305.1 Vicia faba
GTTTATTTGACATTGTTGTTGTTGTTGACGTTGTTGTTGTTGTTGTTGTTTATTTGACGTTGTTGTTGTTCTTGACGTTGTTGTTGTTGTTGTTGTTTATTTGATGTTGTTGTTGTTGTTGTTTTTTGACGTTGTTGTTGTTGTTGTTTATTTGACATTGTTGTTGTTGTTGTTTATTTGACGGTGTTGTTGTTGTTGTTGTTTATTTGACATTATTGTTGTTGTTTATTTGACGTTGTTCTTGTTGTTGTTTATTTGACGCTGTTGTTGTTGTTGTTATTTATTTGACGTTGTTATTGTTGTTGTTTATTTGACGTTGTTCTTGTTGTTGGCGTTGTTGTTGTTGTTTATTTGACGTTGTTGTTGTTGTTGACGTTGTTGTTGTTGTTGTTGTTTATTTGACGTTGTTGTTGTTATTTATTTGACGTTGTTGTTGTTGACGTTGTTGTTGTTGTTTATTTGACGTTGTTGTTGTTGTTTATTTGACATTGTTGTTGTTGTTGTTGTTGACGTTGTTGTTGTTGTTGTTGTTTATTTGACGTTGTTGTTGTTTATTTGACATTGTTGTTGTTGTTGACGTTGTTGTTGTTGTTGTTTATTTGACATTGTTGTTGTTGTTGACGTTGTTGTTGTTGTTGTTTATTTGATGTTGTTGTTGTTGTTGTTTATTTGACGTTGTTGTTGTTGTTTATTTGACATTGTTGTTGTTGTTGTTTATTTGACGGTGTTGTTGTTGTTGTTTATTTGACATTATTGTTTTTGTTTATTTGACGTTGTTGTTGTTGTTGTTGTTGTTTATTTGACGTTGTTGTTGTTGGTGTTGACATAGTTGTTGTTGTTGTTTATTTGATGCTGTTGTTGTTGTTGTTGTTGACGTTGTTGTTTATTTGACGTTGTTGTTGTTGTTGTTTATTTGTCATTGTTGTTGTTGACGTTGTTGTTGTTGTTGTTTATTTGACGTTGTTGTTGTTTATTTGACATTGTTGTTGTTGTTGACGGTGTTGTTGTTATTGTTTATTTGATGTTGTTGTTGTTGTTGACGTTGTTGTTGTTGTTGTTTATTTGAAGTAGTTGTTGTTGTTGACGTTGTTGTTGTTGTTGTTTATTTGAAGTAGTTGTTGTTGTTGACATAATTGTTGTTGTTGTTGTTTATTTGACGTTGTTGTTGTTGTTGGCGTTGTTGTTGTTTATTTGACGTTGTTGTTGTTGTTGTTGTTCTTGTTGTTGTTTATTTAACGTTGTTGTTGTTGTTGTTTATTTGACGTTGTTGTTCTTGTTGTTTATTTGACGTTGTTATTGTTGTTAACGTTGTTGTTGTTGTATATTTGACTTTGTTGTTTTTGTTGACGTTGTTGTTGTTGTTGACGTTGTATTTGTTGTTTATTTGACGTTGTTGTTGTTGACGTTGTTGTTGTTTATTTGACATTGTTGTTGTTGTTGTTGTTTATTTGACATTGTTGTTGTTGTTGTTGATGTTGACCTTGTTGTTGTTGTTGTTTATTTGACGTTGTTGTTGTTGTTGTTGTTCTTTATTTGATGTTGTTGATGTTGTTGTTTATTTGACGTTGTTGTTGTTGTTTATTTGACATTGTTGTTGACGTTGTTGTTGTTGTTGTTGTTTATTTGACGTTGTTGTTGTTGTTTATTTGATGTAGTTGTTGTTGACGGTGTTGTTGTTGTTTAATTGACGTTTTTGTTGTTGTTGTTGTTGTTGTTTATTTGACGTTGTTGTTGTTGTTGTTTATTTGACTTTGTTGTTGTTGTTACTATTGTTGTTGTTGTTGTTGTTTATTTGACTTTGTTGTTGTTGTTGTTATTGTTGTTGTTGTTGTTGTTGTTGTTTATTTGACATTGTTGTTGTTGTTGTTTATTTGACGTTGTTGTTGTTGTTGTTTATTTGACGTTGTTGTTGTTGATGTTATTTATTTGACGTTGTTGTTGTTTATTTGACGTTGTTGTTGTTGTTGTTTATTTGACGTTGTTATTGTTGTTTATTTGACGTTGCTGTTGTTGTTGTTGTTGTTGTTTATTTAACGTTGTTGTTGTTGTTGTTGTTTATTTGACGTTGTTGTTGTTGTTTATTTGACGTTGTTGTTGTTGTTGTTTATTTGACGTTGTGGTTGTTGTTGCTTATTTGACGTTGTCGTTGTTGTTGACGTTGTTGTTGTTGTTATTTATTTGATGTTGTTGTTAATGTTGTTGTTGTTATTATTGTTGTTGCTGTTGTTTATTTGACGTTGTTGTTGTTGTTTATTTGACGTTGTTATTGTTATTGTTGTTGTTGTTGTTGTTTATTTAACGTTGTTGTTGTTGTTGTTTATTTGGCATTGTTGTTGTTGTTGTTTATTTGACGTTGTTGTTGTTGTTGTTGTTTATTTGACGTTGTTATTGTTGTTGCTTATTTGACGTTGTTGTTGTTGTTGACGTTGTTGTTGTTGTTGTTTATTTGACGTTGTTGTTGTTGTTTATTTGACGTTGTTGTTGTTGTTGTTTATTTGAC
>OX451741.1:290895990-291028490 GCA_948472305.1 Vicia faba
GTTGACGTTGTTGTTGTTGTTGTTGTTTATTTGACGTTGTTGTTGTTGTTTATTTGACATTGTTGTTGTTGTTGTTTATTTGACGTTGTTGTGGCTGTTGTTTATTTGACGTTGTTATTGTTGTTTATTTGACGTTGTTGTTGTTGTTGACATTGTTGTTGTATTTGTTGTTTATTTGACGTTTTTAATGTTGTTGACGTTGTTGTTGTTATTGTGGTTTATTTCATGTTATTGTAGTTGTTGTTATTGTTGTTGTTGTTGTTTATTTGACATTGTTGTTGTTGTTATTTGTTTGACGTTGTTGTTGTTGTTGTTGTTGTTGTTGTTTATTTGACGTTGTTGTTGTTGTTGTTGTTTATTTGACGTTGTTGTTGTTGTTATTTATTTGACATTGTTGTTGTTATTTGACGTTGTTGTTGTTGTATTTGTTGTTGTTGTTGTTGTTTATTTGACGTTGTTGTTGTCGTTGTTTTTTTGTTTATTTGACGTTGCGTTTGTTTATTTGACGTTGTTGTTGTTGTTGTTGTTGTTGTTTATTTGATGTTGTTGTTGTTGTTGACGTTGTTGTTGTTTATTTGACGTTGTTGTTAATGTTGTTGTTGTTATTGTTGTTGTTGCTGTTGTTTATTTGACGTTGTTGTTGTTGTTGTTGTTGTTGTTTATTTGACATTGTTGTTGTTATCGTTGTTGTTGTTTATTTAACGTTGTTGTCGTTGTTGTTGTTTATTTGACGTTGTTGTTGTTTATTTGACGTTGTTGTTGTTGTTTATTTGACGTTGTTGTTGTTGTTGTTTATTTGACGTTGTTGTTGTTTTTGTTGTTTATTTGACGTTGTTGTTGTTGTTGTTTATTTGACGTTGTTGTTGTTGTTGTTTATTTGACGTTGTTGTTGTTGTTTATTTGACGTTGTTTTTGTTTTTGTTGTTGTTTATTTGACGTTGTTATTGTTGTTTATTTAACGTTGTTGTTGTTGTTGTTGTTTACTTGACGTTGTTGTTGTTGTTTATTTGACGTTGTTGTTGTTGTTGTTTATTTGACGTTGTGGTTGTTGTTGCTTATTTGACGTTGTCGTTGTTGTTGACGTTGTTGTTGTTGTTTATTTGACGTTGTTGTTGTTGTTATTGACGTTGTTATTGTTGTCGTTGTTTATTTCACGTTGTTGTTGTTTATTTGACGTTGTTGTTGTTGTTTATTTGACGTTGTTGTTGTTTATTTGACGCTATTGTTGTTGTTGTTGACGTTGTTGTTGTTGTTTATTTGACGTTGTTGTTGTTTTTGACGTTGTTGTTGTTGTTGTTGTTGTTTATTTGACGTTGTTGTTGTTGACGTTGTTGTTGTTATTTATTTGACGTTGTTGTTGTCGGTGTTGTTGTTGTTGTTGTTATTTATTTGACGTTGTTGTTGTTGTTTATTTGACATTGTTGTTGTTGTTGTTGACGTTGTTGTTGTTGTTGTTTATTTGACGTTGTTGTTGTTGTTGTTGTTTATTTGACATTGTTGTTGTTGTTGACGTTGTTGTTGTTGTTGTTTATTTGACGTTGTTGTTGTTGTTGACGTTGTTGTTGTTGTTTATTTGACGTTGTTGTTGTTGTTGTTTATTTGACGTTGTTGTTGTTGTTGTTTATTTGACGTAGTTGTTGTTGACGTTGTTGTTGTTGTTGTTTATTTGACGTTTTTGTTGTTGTTGATGTTTTTGTTGTTTATTTGACGTTGTTGTTGTTGTTGTTGTTTATTTGACTTTGTTGTTGTTGTTGTTGTTATTGTTGTTGTTGTTGTTGTTGTTGTTTATTTGACGTTGTTGTTGTTGTTGTTTATTTGACGTTGTTGTTGTTGTTTATTTGACGTTGTTGTTGTTGATGTTATTTATTTGACGTTGTTGTTGTTGTTGTTTATTTGACGTTGTTGTTATTGTTGTTTATTTGACGTTGTTTTTGTTATTTGACGTTGTTGTTGTTGTTATTGTTGTTGTTGTTGTTGCTTATTTGACATTGTTGTTGTTGTTGTTTATTTGACGTTGTTGTTGCTGTTGTTTATTTGACGTTGTTGTTATTGTTGTTTATTTGACGTTGCTGTTGTTGTTGTTGTTGTTGTTGTTTATTTAACGTTGTTGTTGTTGTTGTTGTTTATTTGACGTTGTTGTTGTTGTTGTTTATTTGACGTTGTTGTTGTTGTTGTTTATTTGACGTTGTGGTTGTTGTTGCTTATTTGACGTTGTCGTTGTTGTTGACGTTGTTGTTGTTGTTATTTATTTGATGTTGTTGTTAATGTTGTTGTTGTTATTGTTGTTGTTGCTGTTGTTTATTTGACGTTGTTGTTGTTTATTTGACGTTGTTGTTGTTATTGTTGTTGTTGTTGTTGTTTATTTAACGTTGTTGTTGTTGTTGTTTATTTGGCATTGTTGTTGTTGTTGTTTATTTGACGTTGTTGTTGTTGTTGTTTATTTGACGTTGTTATTGTTGTTGCTTATTTGACGTTGTTGTTGTTGTTGACGTTGTTGTTGTTGTTGTTTATTTGACGTTGTTGTTGTTGTTGTTTATTTGACGTTGTTGTTGTGTTTGTTGTTTATTTGACATTGTTGTTGTTGACGTTGTTGTTGTTTTTGTTTATTTGACGTTGTTGTTGTTGTTGTTTATTTGACGTTGTTGTTGTTGTTTATTTGACGTTGTTGTTGTTGTTGTTTATTTGACGTTGTTGTTGTTGTTGTTGTTGTTTATTTAACGTTGTTGTTGTTGTTGTTTATTTGACGTTGTTGTTGTTGTTGTTTATTTGACGTTGTTGTTGTTGTTGTTGTTTATTTGACGTTGTGGGTGTTGTTGCTTATTTGACGTTGTCGTTGTTGTTGACGTTGTTATTGTTGTCATTGTTTATTTGACGTTGTTGTTGTTGTTGTTTATTTGACGTTATTGTTGTTGTTTATTTGACGTTGTTCTTGTTGTTGTTTATTTGACGCTGTTGTTGTTGTTGTTATTTATTTGACGTTGTTATTGTTGTCGTTTATTTGACGTTGTTGTTGTTGTTGTTGGCGTTGTGTTGTTGTTTATTTGACGTTGTTGTTGTTGTTGACGTTGTTGTTGTTGTTGTTGTTTATTTGACGTTGTTGTTGTTATTTATTTGACGTTGTTGTTGTTGTTGTTGACGTTGTTGTTGTTGTTTATTTGACGTTGTTGTTGTTGTTTATTTGACATTGTTGTTGTTGTTGTTGACGTTGTTGTTGTTGTTGTTGTTTATTTGACGTTGTTGTTGTTTATTTGACATTGTTGTTGTTGTTGACGTTGTTGTTGTTGTTGTTGTTTATTTGACATTGTTGTTGTTGTTGACGTTGTTGTTGTTGTTATTTATTTGATGTTGTTGTTGTTGTTGTTTATTTGACGTTGTTGTTGTTGTTGTTGTTTATTTGACATTGTTGTTGTTGTTGTTGTTTATTTGACGGTGTTGTTGTTGTTGTTTATTTGACATTATTGTTTTTGTTTATTTGACGTTGTTGTTGTTGTTGTTGTTGTTGTTTATTTGACGTTGTTGTTGTTAGTGTTGACATAGTTGTTGTTGTTGTTTATTTGACGCTGTTGTTGTTGTTGACGTTGTTGTTTATTTGACGTTGTTGTTGTTGTTGTTTATTTGTCATTGTTGTTGTTGATTTTGTTGTTGTTGTTGTTGTTTATTTGACGTTGTTGTTGTTTATTTGACATTGTTGTTGTTGTTGACGGTGTTGTTGTTATTGTTTATTTGATGTTGTTGTTGTTGTTGACGTTGTTGTTGTTGTTGTTTATTTGAAGTAGTTGTTGTTGTTGACGTTGTTGTTGTTGTTGTTTATTTGAAGTAGTTGTTGTTGTTGACATAATTGTTGTTGTTGTTTATTTGACATTGTTGTTGTTGTTGACGTTGTTGTTGTTTATTTGACGTTGTTGTTGTTGTTGTTCTTGTTGTTTTTTATTTAACGTTGTTGTTGTTGTTGTTTATTTGACGTTGTTGTTGTTGTTGTTTATTTGACGTTGTTGTTGTTGTTAACGTTGTTGTTGTTGTATATTTGACTTTGTTGTTTTTGTTGACGTTGTTGTTGTTGTTGACGTTGTATTTGTTGTTTATTTGACGTTGTTGTTGTTGTTGACGTTGTTGTTGTTTATTTGACATTGTTGTTGTTGTTATTGTTTATTTGACATTGTTGTTGTTGTTGATGTTGACCTTGTTGTTGTTGTTGTTTATTTGACGTTGTTGTTGTTGTTCTTTATTTGATGTTGTTGATGTTGTTGTTTATTTGACGTTGTTGTTGTTGTTTATTTGACGTTGTTGTTGACGTTGTTGTTGTTGTTGTTTATTTGACGTTGTTGTTGTTGTTTATTTGATGTAGTTGTTGTTGACGGTGTTGTTGTTGTTTAATTGACGTTTTTGTTGTTGTTTGACGTTGTTGTTGATGTTGTTGTTGTTGTTTATTTGACGTTGTTGTTGTTGTTGTTTATTTGACTTTGTTGTTGTTGTTACTATTGTTGTTGTTGTTGTTGTTGGTTATTTGACTTTGTTGTTGTTGTTGTTGTTATTGTTGTTGTTGTTGTTGTTTATTTGACGTTGTTGTTGTTGTTGTTTATTTGATGTTGTTGTTGTTGTTTATTTGACGTTGTTGTTGTTGATGTTATTTATTTGACGTTGTTGTTGTTTATTTGACGTTGTTGTTGTTGTTGTTTATTTGACGTTGTTATTGTTGTTTATTTGACGTTGTTTTTGTTATTTGACGTTGTTGTTGTAGTTGTTATTGTTGTTGTATTTGTTGTTGTAGTTGTTGTTGTTTATTTGACATTGTTGTTGTTGTTGTTGTTTATTAGACGTTGTTGTTGTTGTTGTTGTTTATTTGATGTTGTTGTTGTTGTTTATTTGACATTGTTGTTGTTGTTGTTTATTTGACGTTGTTGTTGTTGTTGTTGTTTACTTGACGTTGTTGTTGTTGTTTATTTGACGTTGTTGTTGTTTATTTGACGTTGTGGTTGTTGTTGCTTATTTGACGTTGTCATCGTTGTTGACGTTGTTGTTGTTGTTGTTGTTGTTGTTTATTTGACGTTGTTGTTGTTGTTGTTGACGTTGTTATTGTTGTCGTTGTTTATTTGACGTTGTTGTTGTTGTTTTTTATTTGACGTTGTTGTTGTTGTTGACGTTGTTGTTGTTGTTGTTTATTTGATGTTGTTGTTGTTGTTGTTGTTTATTTGACGTTGTTGTTGTTGTTGTTGTTTATTTGACATTGTTGTTGTTGCTGTTTATTTGACGGTGTTGTTGTTGTTGTTTATTTGACATTATTGTTTTTGTTTATTGGACGTTGTTGTTGTTGTTGTTGTTTATTTGACGTTGTTGTTGTTGGTGTTGACATAGTTGTTGTTGTTGTTTATTTGACGTTGTTGTTGTTGTTGTTGTTGACGTTGTTGTTTATTTGACGTTGTTGTTGTTGTTGTTTATTTGTCGTCGTTGTTGTTGACGTTGTTGTTGTTGTTGTTTATTTCACGTTGTTGTTGTTTATTTGACATTGTTGTTGTTGTTGACGGTGTTGTTGTTGTTGTTTATTTGATGTTGTTGTTGTTGTTGTTGTTTATTTGACGTTGTCGTTGTTGTTGTTGTTGTTTATTTGACGTTGTTGTTGTTGTTTACTTGATGTTGTTGTTGTTGTTGACGTTGTTGTTGTTGTTGTTTATTTGAAGTAGTTGTTGTTGTTGACATAATTGTTGTTGTTGTTTATTTGACATTGTTGTTGTTGTTGACGTTGTTGTTGTTTATTTGACGTTGGTGTTGTTGTTGTTCTTGTTGTTGTTTATTTAACGTTGTTGTTGTTGTTGTTTATTTGACGTTGTTGTTGTTGTTGTTGTTTATTTGACGTTGTTGTTGTTGTTAACGTTGTTGTTGTTGTATATTTGACTTTGTTGTTTTTGTTGACGTTGTTGTTGTTGTTGACGTTGTATTTGTTGTTTATTTGACGTTGTTGTTGTTGACGTTGTTGTTGTTTATTTGACATTGTTGTTGTTGTTGTTGTTTATTTGACATTGTTGTTGTTGTTGATGTTGACCTTGTTGTTGTTGTTTATTTGACATTGTTGTTGTTGTTGTTCTTTATTTGATGTTGTTGATGTTGTTGTTTATTTGACGTTGTTGTTGTTGTTTATTTGACGTTGTTGTTGACGTTGTTGTTGTTTATTTGACGTTGTTGTTGTTGTTTATTTGACGTAGTTGTTGTTGACGGTGTTGTTGTTGTTTAATTGACATTTTTGTTGTTGTTGATGTTGTTGTTGATGTTGTTGTTGACTTTGTTGTTGTTGTTACTATTGTTGTTGTTGTTGTTTATTTGACTTTGTTGTTGTTATTGTTATTGTTGTTGTTGTTGTTGTTGTTTATTTGACGTTGTTGTTGTTGTTTATTTGACGTTGTTGTTGTTGTTTATTTGACGTTGTTGTTGTTGATGTTATTTATTTGACGTTGTTGTTGTTTATTTGACGTTGTTGTTGTTGTTGTTGTTGTTTATTTGACGTTGTTATTGTTGTTTATTTGACGTTGTTTTTGTTATTTGACGTTGTTGTAGTTGTTATTGTTGTTGTATTTGTTGTTGTTGTTGTTGTTTATTTGACATTATTGTTGTTGTTGTTTATTAGACGTTGTTGTTGTTGTTGTTTATTTGACGTTGTTGTTGTTGTTGTTTATTTAACGTTGTTGTTGTTGTTGTTGTTGTTGTTTATTTGACGTTGTTGTTGTTGTTTATTTAACGTTGTTGTTGTTGTTGTTGTTTACTTGACGTTGTTGTTGTTGTTTATTTGACGTTGTTGTTGTTGTTGTTTATTTGACGTTGTTGTTGTTGTTGTTTATTTGACGCTGTTGTTGTTGTTGTTATTTATTTGACGTTGTTATTGTTGTTGTTTATTTGACGTTGTTGTTGTTGTTGTTGACGTTGTTGTTGTTGTTTATTTGACGTTGTTGTTGTTGTTGACGTTGTTGTTGTTGTTGTTGTTTATTTGACGTTGTTGTTGTTGACGTTGTTGTTGTTATTTATTTGACGTTGTTGTTGTTGACGTTGTTGTTGTTGTTTATTTGACGTTGTTGTTGTTGTTGTTTATTTGACATTGTTGTTTTTGTTGTTGACGTTGTTGTTGTTGTTGTTGTTTATTTGACGTTGTTGTTGTTTATTTGACATTGTTGTTGTTGTTGACGTTGTTGTTGTTGTTGTTTATTTGACGTTGTTGTTGTTGTTGTTTATTTGATGTTATTGTTGTTGTTGTTGTTTTTTGACGTTGTTGTTGTTGTTGTTTATTTGACATTGTTGTTGTTGTTGTTTATTTGACGGTGTTGTTGTTGTTGTTGTTTATTTGACATTATTATTTTTGTTTATTTGACGTTGTTGTTGTTGTTGTTGACATTGTTGTTGTTGTTGTTGTTGTTGTTGTTGTTTATTTGACGTTGTTGTTGTTGTTGGTGTTGACATAGTTGTTGTTGTTGTTGTTTATTTGACGTTGTTGTTGTTGTTGTTGTTGATGTTGTTGTTTATTTGACGTTGTTGTTGTTGTTGTTTATTTGACGTTGTTGTTGTTGTTGACGTTGTTGTTGTTGTTGACGTTGTTGTTGTTGTTGTTTATTTGACGTTGTTGTTGTTGTTGACGTTGTTGTTGTTGTTGACGTTGTTGTTGTTGTTGTTTATTTGACGTTGTTGTTGTTTATTTGACATTGTTGTTGTTGTTGACGGTGTTGTTGTTGTTGTTTATTTGACATTGTTGTTGTTGTTGTTGTTGTTGACGTTGTTGTTGTTGTTGTTTATTTGACGTTGTTGTTGTTGTTTATTTGACGTTGTTGTTGTTGTTGTTTATTTGACGTTGTTGTTGTTTATTTAACGTTATTGTTGTTGTTTATTTGACGTTGTTGTTGTTGTTGTTTATTTGACGTTGTTGTTGTTGTTGTTGTTGTTGTTTATTTGACGTTGTAGTTGTTGTTGCTTATTTGATGTTGTCGTTGTTGTTGACGTTGTTGTTGTTGTTTATTTGACGTTGTTGTTGTTGTTGTTGACGTTGTTATTGTTGTCGTTGTTTATTTGACATAGTTGTTGTTGTTGTTTATTTGACGTTGTTGTTGTTTATTTGACGTTGTTGTTGTTGTTGTTTATTTGACGTTGTTGTTGTTGTTGTTGTTGTTTATTTGACGCTGTTGTTGTTGTTGTTATTTATTTGACGTTGTTATTGTTGTTGTTTATTTGATGTTGTTGACGTTGTTGTTGTTGTTTATTTGACGTTGTTGTTGTTGTTGACGTTGTTGTTGTTGTTTTTGTTATTTATTTGACGTTGTTGTTGTTGACGTTGTTGTTGTTATTTATTTGACGTTGTTGTTGTTGACGTTGTTGTTGTTATTTATTTGACGTTGTTGTTGTTGACGTTGTTGTTGTTGTTGTTTATTTGACGTTGTTGTTGTTGACGTTGTTGTTTTTTATTTGACATTGTTGTTGTTGTTGTTGTTGTTTATTTGACGTTTTTGTTGTTGTTGATGTTGTTGTTGTTGTTCATTTGACGTTGTTGTTATTGTTTATTTGACGTTGTTGTTGTTGTTGTTGTTGTTGTCGTTGTTGTTGTTGTTGTTGACGTTGTTGTTGTTGTTGTTTATTTGACGTTGTTGTTGTTGTTGTTGACGTTGTTATTGTTGTCGTTGTTTATTTGACTTTGTTGTTGTTGTTGTTTATTTGACGTTGTTGTTGTTGTTGACGTTGTTGTTGTTGTTGTTTATTTGATGTTGTTGTTGTTGTTGTTGTTTATTTGACGTTGTTGTTGTTGTTGTTGTTGTTTATTTGACATTGTTGTTGTTGTTGTTTATTTGACGGTGTTGTTGTTGTTGTTTATTTGACATTATTGTTTTTGTTTATTTGACGTTGTTGTTGTTGTTGTTGTTTATTTGACGTTGTTGTTGTTGGTGTTGACATAGTTGTTGTTGTTGTTGTTTATTTGACGTTGTTGTTGTTGTTGTTGTTGACGTTGTTGTTTATTTGACGTTGTTGTTGTTGTTGTTTATTTGTCGTTGTTGTTGTTGACGTTGTTGTTGTTGTTGTTTATTTGACGTTGTTGTTGTTTATTTGACATTGTTGTTGTTGTTGACGGTGTTGTTGTTGTTGTTTATTTGATGTTGTTGTTGTTGTTGTTGTTGTTTATTTGACGTTGTCATTGTTGTTGTTGTTGTTATTTATTTGACGTTGTTGTTGTTGTTTACTTGATGTTGTTGTTGTTGTTGACGTTGTTGTTGTTGTTGTTTATTTGAAGTAGTTGTTGTTGTTGACATAATTGTTGTTGTTGTTTATTTGACATTGTTGTTGTTGTTGACGTTGTTGTTGTTTATTTGACGTTGTTGTTGTTGTTGTTCTTGTTGTTGTTTATTTAACGTTGTTGTTGTTGTTGTTTATTTGACGTTGTTGTTGTTGTTGTTGTTGTTTATTTGACGTTGTTGTTGTTGTTAACGTTGTTGTTGTTGTATATTTGACTTTGTTGTTTTTGTTGACGTTGTTGTTGTTGTTGACGTTGTATTTGTTGTTTATTTGACGTTGTTGTTGTTGACGTTGTTGTTGTTTATTTGACATTGTTGTTGTTGTTGTTGTTGTTTATTTGACATTGTTGTTGTTGTTGATGTTGACCTTGTTGTTGTTGTTGTTTATTTGACATTGTTGTTGTTGTTGTTGTTCTTTATTTGATGTTGTTGATGTTGTTGTTTATTTGACGTTGTTGTTGTTGTTTATTTGACGTTGTTGTTTTTTATTTGACGTTGTTGTTGTTGTTTATTTGACGTAGTTGTTGTTGACGGTGTTGTTGTTGTTTAATTGACATTTTTGTTGTTGTTGATGTTGTTGTTGTTATTGTTTATTTGACGTTGTTGTTGTTGTTGTTTATTTGACTTTGTTGTTGTTGTTACTATTGTTGTTGTTGTTGTTTATTTGACTTTGTTGTTGTTGTTGTTATTGTTGTTGTTGTTGTTGTTGTTTATTTGACGTTGTTGTTGTTGTTTATTTGACGTTGTTGTTGTTGTTTATTTGACGTTGTTGTTGTTGATGTTATTTATTTGACGTTGTTGTTGTTTATTTGACGTTGTTGTTGTTGTTGTTTATTTGACGTTGTTATTGTTGTTTATTTGACGTTGTTTTTGTTATTTGACGTTGTTGTTGTAGTTGTTATTGTTGTTGTATTTGTTGTTGTTGTTGTTGTTTATTTGACATTGTTGTTGTTGTTGTTGTTGTTTATTAGACGTTGTTGTTGTTGTTGTTTATTTAACGTTGTTGTTGTTGTTGTTGTTTACTTGACGTTGTTGTTGTTGTTTATTTGACGTTGTTGTTGTTGTTGTTTATTTGACGTTGTGGTTGTTGTTGCTTATTTGACGTTGTCGTCGTTGTTGACGTTGTTGTTGTTGTTTATTTGATGTTGTTGTTGTTGTTGACGTTGTTATTGTTGTCGTTGTTTATTTGACGTTGTTGTTGTTGTTGTTTATTTGACGTTGTTGTTGTTGTTGTTTATTTGACGTTGTTGTTGTTGTTGTTTATTTGACGCTGTTGTTGTTGTTGTTATTTATTTGACGTTGTTATTGTTGTTGTTTATTTGACGTTGTTGTTGTTGTTGTTGACGTTGTTGTTGTTGTTTATTTGACGTTGTTGTTGTTGTTGACATTGTTGTTGTTGTTGTTGTTGTTGTTTATTTGACGTTGTTGTTGTTGACGTTGTTGTTGTTATTTATTTGACGTTGTTGTTGTTGACGTTGTTGTTGTTGTTTATTTGACGTTGTTGTTGTTGTTGTTTATTTGACATTGTTGTTTTTGTTGTTGACGTTGTTGTTGTTGTTGTTGTTTATTTGACGTTGTTGTTGTTTATTTGACATTGTTGTTGTTGTTGACGTTGTTGTTGTTGTTGTTTATTTGACGTTGTTGTTGTTCTTGACGTTGTTGTTGTTGTTGTTGTTTATTTGATGTTATTGTTGTTGTTGTTGTTTTTTGACGTTGTTGTTGTTGTTGTTTATTTGACATTGTTGTTGTTGTTGTTTATTTGACGGTGTTGTTGTTGTTGTTTATTTGACATTATTATTTTTGTTTATTTGACGTTGTTGTTGTTGTTGTTGTTTATTTGACGTTGTTGTTGTTGTTGGTGTTGACATAGTTGTTGTTGTTGTTGTTTATTTGACGTTGTTGTTGTTGTTGTTGATGTTGTTGTTTATTTGACGTTGTTGTTGTTGTTGTTTATTTGACGTTGTTGTTGTTGTTGTTGACGTTGTTGTTGTTGTTGACGTTGTTGTTGTTGTTGTTTATTTGACGTTGTTGTTGTTGTTGTTGACGTTGTTGTTGTTGTTGACGTTGTTGTTGTTGTTGTTTATTTGACGTTGTTGTTGTTTATTTGACATTGTTGTTGTTGTTGACGATGTTGTTGTTGTTGTTTATTTGACATTGTTGTTGTTGTTGTTGTTGTTGACGTTGTTGTTGTTGTTGTTTATTTGACGTTGTTGTTGTTGTTTATTTGACGTTGTTGTTGTTGTTGTTGTTTATTTGACGTTGTTGTTGTTTATTTAACGTTATTGTTGTTGTTTATTTGACGTTGTTGTTGTTGTTGTTTATTTGACGTTGTTGTTGGTGTTGTTGTTGTTGTTGTTGTTTATTTGACGTTGTAGTTGTTGTTGCTTATTTGATGTTGTCGTTGTTGTTGACGTTGTTGTTGTTGTTTATTTGACGTTGTTGTTGTTGTTGTTGACGTTGTTATTGTTGTCGTTGTTTATTTGACATAGTTGTTGTTGTTGATTATTTGACGTTGTTGTTATTTATTTGACGTTGTTGTTGTTGTTGTTTATTTGACATTGTTGTTGTTGTTGTTGTTTATTTGACGTTGTTGTTGTTGTTGTTATTTATTTGACGTTGTTATTGTTGTTGTTTATTTGATGTTGTTGACGTTGTTGTTGTTGTTTATTTGACGTTGTTGTTGTTGTTGACGTTGTTGTTGTTGTTTTTGTTATTTATTTGACGTTGTTGTTGTTGAAGTTGTTGTTGTTGTTGTTTATTTGACGTTGTTGTTGTTGACGTTGTTGTTTTTTATTTGACATTGTTGTTGTTGTTGTTGTTGTTTATTTGACGTTTTTGTTGTTGTTGATGTTGTTGTTGTTGTTCATTTGACGTTGTTGTTATTGTTTATTTGACGTTGTTGTTGTTGTTGTTGTTGTCGTTGTTGTTGTTGTTGTTGTTGACGTTGTTGTTGTTGTTGTTTATTTGACGTTGTTGTTGTTGTTGTTGACGTTGTTATTGTTGTCGTTGTTTATTTGACTTTGTTGTTGTTGTTGTTTATTTGACGTTGTTGTTGTTGTTGACGTTGTTGTTGTTGTTGTTTATTTGATGTTGTTGTTGTTGTTGTTGTTTATTTGACGTTGTTGTTGTTGTTGTTGTTGTTTATTTGACATTGTTGTTGTTGTTGTTTATTTGACGGTGTTGTTGTTGTTGTTTATTTGACATTATTGTTTTTGTTTATTTGACGTTGTTGTTGTTGTTGTTGTTTATTTGACGTTGTTGTTGTTGGTGTTGACATAGTTGTTGTTGTTGTTGTTTATTTGACGTTGTTGTTGTTGTTGTTGTTGACGTTGTTGTTTATTTGACGTTGTTGTTGTTGTTGTTTATTTGTCGTTGTTGTTGTTGACGTTGTTGTTGTTGTTGTTTATTTGACGTTGTTGTTGTTTATTTGACATTGTTGTTGTTGTTGACGGTGTTGTTGTTGTTGTTTATTTGATGTTGTTGTTGTTGTTGTTGTTGTTTATTTGACGTTGTCGTTGTTGTTGTTGTTGTTGTTTATTTGACGTTGTTGTTGTTGTTTACTTGATGTTGTTGTTGTTGTTGACGTTGTTGTTGTTGTTGTTGTTGACGTTGTTGTTGTTGTATATTTGACTTTGTTGTTTTTGTTGACGTTGTTGTTGTTGTTGACGTTGTATTTGTTGTTTATTTGACGTTGTTGTTGTTGACGTTGTTGTTGTTTATTTGACATTGTTGTTGTTGTTGTTGTTTATTTGACATTGTTGTTGTTGTTGATGTTGACCTTGTTGTTGTTGTTGTTTATTTGACATTGTTGTTGTTGTTGTTGTTCTTTATTTGATGTTGTTGATGTTGTTGTTTATTTGACGTTGTTGTTGTTGTTTATTTGACGTTGTTGTTGACGTTGTTGTTGTTGTTTATTTGACGTTGTTGTTGTTGTTTATTTGACGTAGTTGTTGTTGACGGTGTTGTTGTTGTTTAATTGACATTTTTGTTGTTGTTGATGTTGTTGTTGTTATTGTTTATTTGACGTTGTTGTTGTTGTTGTTTATTTGACTTTGTTGTTGTTGTTACTATTGTTGTTGTTGTTGTTTATTTGACTTTGTTGTTGTTGTTGTTATTGTTGTTGTTGTTGTTGTTGTTTATTTGACGTGGTTGTTGTTGTTTATTTGACGTTGTTGTTGTTGTTTATTTGACGTTGTTTTGTTGATGTTATTTATTTGACGTTGTTGTTGTTTATTTGACGTTGTTGTTTATTTGACGTTGTTATTGTTGTTTATTTGACGTTGTTTTTGTTATTTGACGTTGTTGTTGTAGTTGTTATTGTTGTTGTATTTGTTGTTGTTGTTGTTGTTTATTTGACATTGTTGTTGTTGTTGTTGTTTATTAGACGTTGTTGTTGTTGTTGTTTATTTGACGTTGTTGTTGTTGTTGTTTATTTAACGTTGTTGTTGTTGTTGTTGTTGTTTATTTGACGTTGTTGTTGTTGTTGTTTATTTAACGTTGTTGTTGTTGTTGTTGTTTACTTGACGTTGTTGTTGTTGTTTATTTGACGTTGTTGTTGTTGTTGTTGTTTATTTGACGTTGTGGTTGTTGTTGTTGCTTATTTGACGTTGTCGTCGTTGTTGACGTTGTTGTTGTTGTTTATTTGACGTTGTTGTTGTTGTTGACGTTGTTATTGTTGTCGTTGTTTATTTGACGTTGTTGTTGTTGTTGTTGTTTATTTGACGTTGTTGTTGTTGTTGTTTATTTGATGTTGTTGTTGTTGTTGTTGTTTATTTGACGCTGTTGTTGTTGTTGTTATTTATTTGACGTTGTTATTGTTGTTGTTTATTTGACGTTGTTGTTGTTGTTGTTGACGTTGTTGTTGTTGTTTATTTGACGTTGTTGTTGTTGTTGACGTTGTTGTTGTTGTTGTTGTTGTTTATTTGACGTTGTTGTTGTTGACGTTGTTGTTGTTATTTATTTGACGTTGTTGTTGTTGACGTTGTTGTTGTTGTTTATTTGACGTTGTTGTTGTTGTTTATTTGACATTGTTGTTTTTGTTGTTGACGTTGTTGTTGTTGTTGTTGTTTATTTGACGTTGTTGTTGTTTATTTGACATTGTTGTTGTTGTTGTTGACGTTGTTGTTGTTGTTGTTTATTTGACGTTGTTGTTGTTCTTGACGTTGTTGTTGTTGTTGTTTATTTGATGTTATTGTTGTTGTTGTTGTTTTTTGACGTTGTTGTTGTTGTTGTTTATTTGACATTGTTGTTGTTGTTGTTTATTTGACGGTGTTGTTGTTGTTGTTGTTGTTTATTTGACATTATTATTTTTGTTTATTTGACGTTGTTGTTGTTGTTGTTGTTGACATTGTTGTTGTTGTTGTTGTTGTTTATTTGACGTTGTTGTTGTTGGTGGTGTTGACATAGTTGTTGTTGTTGTTGTTTATTTGACGTTGTTGTTGTTGTTGTTGATGTTGTTGTTTATTTGACGTTGTTGTTGTTGTTGTTTATTTGACGTTGTTGTTGTTGTTGACGTTGTTGTTGTTGTTGACGTTGTTGTTGTTGTTGTTTATTTGACGTTGTTGTTGTTGTTGACGTTGTTGTTGTTGTTGACGTTGTTGTTGTTGTTGTTTATTTGACGTTGTTGTTGTTTATTTGACATTGTTGTTGTTGTTGACGGTGTTGTTGTTGTTGTTTATTTGACATTGTTGTTGTTGTTGTTGTTGTTGACGTTGTTGTTGTTGTTGTTGTTTATTTGACGTTGTTGTTGTTGTTTATTTGACGTTGTTGTTGTTGTTGTTGTTTATTTGACGTTGTTGTTGTTTATTTAACGTTATTGTTGTTGTTTATTTGACGTTGTTGTTGTTGTTGTTTATTTGACGTTGTTGTTGGTGTTGTTGTTGTTGTTGTTGTTGTTTATTTGACGTTGTAGTTGTTGTTGCTTATTTGATGTTGTCGTTGTTGTTGACGTTGTTGTTGTTGTTTATTTGACGTTGTTGTTGTTGTTGTTGTTGACGTTGTTATTGTTGTCGTTGTTTATTTGACATAGTTGTTGTTGTTGTTTATTTGACGTTGTTGTTGTTGTTGTTGTTTATTTGACGTTGTTGTTGTTGTTGTTGTTTATTTGACGCTGTTGTTGTTGTTGTTATTTATTTGACGTTGTTATTGTTGTTGTTTATTTGATGTTGTTGACGTTGTTGTTGTTGTTTATTTGACGTTGTTGTTGTTGTTGACGTTGTTGTTGTTGTTTTTGTTATTTATTTGACGTTGTTGTTGTTGACGTTGTTGTTGTTATTTATTTGACGTTGTTGTTGTTGACGTTGTTGTTGTTGTTGTTTATTTGACGTTGTTGTTGTTGACGTTGTTGTTTTTTATTTGACATTGTTGTTGTTGTTGTTGTTTATTTGACGTTTTTGTTGTTGTTGATGTTGTTGTTGTTGTTCATTTGACGTTGTTGTTATTGTTTATTTGACGTTGTTGTTGTTGTTGTTGTTGTTTATTTGACTTTGTTGTTGTTGTTATTGTTGTTGTTGTTGTTGTTTATTTGACGTTGTTGTTGTTGTTGTTGTTATTGTTTATTTGACGTTGTTGTTGTTGTTGTTTATTTGACGTTGTTGTTGTTGATGTTATTTATTTAACGTTGTTGTTGTTGTTGTTGTTGTTGTTTATTTGACATTGTTGTTATTGTTGTTGTTGTTTATTTGACGTTGTTATTGTTGTTTATTTGACGTTGTTTTTGTTATTTGACGTTGTTGTTGTTATTATTGTTGTTGCATTTGTTGTTGTTGTTGTTGCTTATTTGAAATTATTGTTGTTGTTGTTGATTTGACGTTGTTGTTGTTATTGTTGTTTATTTCATGTTGTTGTAGTTGTTGTTATTGTTGTTGTTGTTGTTTATTTGACATTGTTGTTGTTATTTGTTTGACGTTGTTGTTGTTGTTGTTGTTTATTTGACGTTGTTGTTGTTGTTGTTTATTTGACGTTGTTGTTGTTGTTGTTATTTATTTGACATTGTTGTTGTTATTTGACGTTGTTGTTGTTGTTGTTGTTGTTGTTGTATTTGTTGTTGTTGTTGTTGTTTATTTGACGTTGTTGTTGTTGTTAATTTGACGTTGTTGTTGTTGTTGTTTATTTGACGTTGTTGTTGTCGTTGTTTTGTTGTTTATTTGACGTTGCGTTTGTTTATTTGACGTTGTTGTTGTTGTTGTTTCTTTGATGTTGTTGTTGTTGTTGACATTGTTGTTGTTTATTTGACGTTGTTGTTAATGTTGTTGTTGTTGTTGCTGTTGTTGTTGCTGTTGTTTATTTGACGTTGTTGTTGTTGTTGTTTATTTGACGTTGTTGTTATTGTTGTTGTTATTGTTTATTTAACGTTGTTGTTGTTGTTGTTTATTTGACGTTGTTGTTGTTGTTGTTTATTTGACGTTGTTGTTGTTGTTGTTTATTTGACGTTGTTATTGTTGTTGCTTATTTGACGTTGTTGTTGTTGTTGTTGTTGTTTATTTGACGTTGTTGTTGTTGTTGTTTATTTGACTTTGTTGTTGTTGTTGTTGTTATTATTGTTGTTGTTGTTGTTTATTTGACTTTGTTGTTGTTGTTGTTTATTTGACTTTGTTGTTGTTGTTGTTATTGTTGTTGTTGTTGTTGTTTATTTGACGTTGTTGTTGTTGTTGTTGTTTATTTGACGTTGTTGATGTTGTTGTTTATTTGACGTTGTTGTTGTTGATGTTATTTATTTGACGTTGTTATTGTTTATTTTACGTTGTTGTTGTTGTTGTTGTTTATTTGACGTTGTTATTGTTGTTTATTTGACGTTGTTTTTGTTATTAGACGTTGTTGTTGTTGTTGTTATTGTTATTGTATTTGTTGTTGTTGTTGTTGTTTATTTGACATTGTTGTTGTTGTTGTTGTTTATTTGACGTTGTTGTTGTTGACGTTGTTGTTGTTGTTGTTTATTTGACGTTGTTGTTGTTGTTGTTGTTTATTTGACGTTGTTGTTGTTGTTGTTTATTTGACGTTGTTGTTGTTGTTGTTTATTTGACGTTGTTGTTGTTGTTTATTTAACGTTGTTATTGTTGTTGTTGTTGTTGTTTACTTGACGTTGTTGTTGTTGTTGTTTATTTGACGTTGTTGTTGTTGTTGTTGTTTATTTGATGTTGTGGTTGTTGTTGCTTATTTGAGGCTGTCGTTGTTGTTGACGTTGTTGTTGTTGTTGTTGTTGTTTATTTGACGTTGTTGTTGTTGTTGACATTGTTATTGTTGTCGTTGTTTATTTGACGTTGTTGTTGTTGTTTATTTGACGTTGTTGTTGTTGTTTATTTTACGTTGTTGTTGTTGTTGTTGTTGTTGTTGTTTATTTGACGCTGTTGTTGTTGTTGTTATTTATTTGATGTTGTTATTGTTGTTGTTTATTTGACGTTGTTGTTGATGACGTTGTTGTTGTTTATTTGACGTTGTTGTTGTTGTTGACGTTGTTGTTGTTTTTGTTGTTGTTCATTTGACGTTGTTGTTGTTGACGTTGTTGTTGTTATTTATTTGACGTTGTTGTTGTTGACGTTGTTGTTGTTGTTGTTTATTTGACGTTGTTGTTGTTGTTTATTTGACATTGTTGTTGTTATTGACGTTGTTGTTGTTGTTGTTTATTTGACGTTGTTGTTGTTTATTTGACATTGTTGTTGTTGTTGACGTTGTTGTTGTTTATTTGACGTTGTTGTTGTTGTTGACGTTGTTGTTGTTGTTGTTTATTTGATGTTGTTGTTGTTGTTGTTGTTGTTTATTTAACGTTGTTGTTGTTGTTGTTTATTTGACATTGTTGTTGTTGTTGTTTATTTGACGGTGTTGTTGTTGTTGTTTATTTGACATTATTGTTTTTGTTTATTTGACGTTGTTGTTGTTGTTGACATTGTTGTTGTTGTTGTTGTTGTTTATTTGACGTTGTTGTTGTTGTTGGTGTTGACATATTTGTTGTTGTTGTTGTTTATTTGACGTTGTTGTTGTTGTTGTTGACGTTGTTGTTTATTTGACGTTGTTGTTGTTGTTGTTTATTGGACGTTGTTGTTGTTGTTGACGTTGTTGTTGTTGTTGTTTATTTGACGTTGTTGTTGTTTATTTGGCATTGTTGTTGTTGTTGTTTATTTGACATTGTTGTTGTTGTTGTTGACGTTGTTGTTGTTGTTGTTTATTTGACGTTGTTGTTGTTGTTGTTTATTTGACGTTGTTGTTGTTGTTGTTGTTTATTTGACGTTGTTGTTGTTGTTGTTTATTTAACGTTGTTGTTGTTGTTTATTTGCCGTTGTTGTTGTTGTTTATTTGACGTTGTTGTTGTTGTTTATTTGACGTTGTAGTTGTTGTTGCTTATTTGACGTTGTCGTTGTTTTTGACGTTGTTGTTTTTGTTGTTTATTTGACGTTGTTGTTGTTGTTGTTGACGTTGTTATTGTTGTCGTTGTTTATTTGACGTTGTTGTTGTTGTTATTGTTGGTTATTTGACGTTGTTGTTGTTGTTGTTGTTTATTTGACGTTGTTGTTGTTGTTGTTTATTTGACGTTGTTGTTGTTGTTTATTTGACGCTGTTGTTGTTGTTGTTTATTTGACGTTGTTGACGTTGTTGTCGTTGTTTATTTGACGTTGTTGTTGTTGTTGACGTTGTTATTGTTGTTTTTGTTATTTATTTGACGTTGTTGTTGTTGACGTTGTTGTTGTTATTTATTTGACGTTGTTGTTGTTGACGTTGTTGTTGTTGTTGTTGTTGTTTATTTGACGTTGTTGTTGTTGACGTTGTTGTTGTTGTTGTTGTTGTTTATTTGACGTTGTTATTGTTGTTTATTTGACGTTGTTGTTGTTGTTTATTTGACGTTGTTGTTGTTGTTGTTGTTTACTTGACGTTGTTGTTGTTGTTTATTTGACGTTGTTGTTGTTGTTGTTGTTGTTTATTTGATGTTGTGGTTGTTGTTGCTTATTTGAGGCTGTCGTTGTTGTTGACGTTGTTGTTGTTGTTGTTGTTTATTTGACGTTGTTGTTGTTGTTGACATTGTTATTGTTGTCGTTGTTTATTTGACGTTGTTGTTGTTGTTTATTTGACGTTGTTGTTGTTGTTTATTTTACGTTGTTGTTGTTGTTGTTGTTGTTTATTTGACGCTGTTGTTGTTGTTGTTATTTATTTGACGTTGTTATTGTTGTTGTTTATTTGACGTTGTTGTTGATGACGTTGTTGTTGTTTATTTGACGTTGTTGTTGTTGTTGACGTTGTTGTTGTTTTTGTTGTTGTTCATTTGACGTTGTTGTTGTTGACGTTGTTGTTGTTATTTATTTGACGTTGTTGTTGTTGACGTTGTTGTTGTTGTTGTTGTTTATTTGACGTTGTTGTTGTTGTTTATTTGACATTGTTGTTGTTGTTGACGTTGTTGTTGTTGTTGTTTATTTGACGTTGTTGTTGTTGTTTATTTGACATTGTTGTTGTTGTTGACGTTGTTGTTGTTTATTTGACGTTGTTGTTGTTGTTGACGTTGTTGTTGTTGTTGTTTATTTGATGTTGTTGTTGTTGTTGTTGTTGTTTATTTAACGTTGTTGTTGTTGTTTATTTGACATTGTTGTTGTTGTTGTTTATTTGACGGTGTTGTTGTTGTTGTTTATTTGACATTATTGTTTTTGTTTATTTGACGTTGTTGTTGTTGTTGACATTGTTGTTGTTGTTGTTGTTGTTTATTTGACGTTGTTGTTGTTGTTGGTGTTGACATATTTGTTGTTGTTGTTGTTTATTTGACGTTGTTGTTGTTGTTGTTGACGTTGTTGTTTATTTGACGTTGTTGTTGTTGTTGTTTATTTGACGTTGTTGTTGTTGTTGTTGACGTTGTTGTCGTTGTTGTTGTTGTTGTTTATTTGACGTTGTTGTTGTTTATTTGGCATTGTTGTTGTTGTTGTTTATTTGACATTGTTGTTGTTGTTGTTGACGTTGTTGTTGTTGTTGTTTATTTGACGTTGTTGTTGTTGTTGTTTATTTGACGTTGTTGTTGTTGTTGTTTATTTAACGTTGTTGTTGTTGTTTATTTGCCGTTGTTGTTGTTGTTTATTTGACGTTGTTGTTGTTGTTTATTTGACGTTGTAGTTGTTGTTGCTTATTTGACGTTGTCGTTGTTTTTGACGTTGTTGTTTTTGTTGTTTATTTGACGTTGTTGTTGTTGTTGTTGACGTTGTTATTGTTGTCGTTGTTTATTTGACGTTGTTGTTGTTGTTATTGTTGGTTATTTGACGTTGTTGTTGTTGTTGTTGTTTATTTGACGTTGTTGTTGTTGTTGTTTATTTGACGTTGTTGTTGTTGTTTATTTGACGCTGTTGTTGTTGTTGTTTATTTGACGTTGTTGACGTTGTTGTCGTTGTTTATTTGACGTTGTTGTTGTTGTTGACGTTGTTATTGTTGTTTTTGTTATTTATTTGACGTTGTTGTTGTTGACGTTGTTGTTGTTATTTATTTGACGTTGTTGTTGTTGACGTTGTTGTTGTTGTTGTTGTTTATTTGACGTTGTTGTTGTTGACGTTGTTGTTTTTTATTTGACATTGTTGTTGTTGTTGTTGTTGTTTATTTGACGTTGTTATTGTTGTTTATTTGACGTTGTTGTTGTTGTTTATTTGACGTTGTTGTTGTTGTTGTTGTTTACTTGACGTTGTTGTTGTTGTTTATTTGACGTTGTTGTTGTTGTTGTTGTTGTTTATTTGATGTTGTGGTTGTTGTTGCTTATTTGAGGCTGTCGTTGTTGTTGACGTTGTTGTTGTTGTTGTTGTTTATTTGACGTTGTTGTTGTTGTTGACATTGTTATTGTTGTCGTTGTTTATTTGACGTTGTTGTTGTTGTTTATTTGACGTTGTTGTTGTTGTTTATTTTACGTTGTTGTTGTTGTTGTTGTTGTTTATTTGACGCTGTTGTTGTTGTTGTTATTTATTTGACGTTGTTATTGTTGTTGTTTATTTGACGTTGTTGTTGATGACGTTGTTGTTGTTTATTTGACGTTGTTGTTGTTGTTGACGTTGTTGTTGTTTTTGTTGTTGTTCATTTGACGTTGTTGTTGTTGACGTTGTTGTTGTTATTTATTTGACGTTGTTGTTGTTGACGTTGTTGTTGTTGTTGTTGTTTATTTGACGTTGTTGTTGTTGTTTATTTGACATTGTTGTTGTTGTTGACGTTGTTGTTGTTGTTGTTTATTTGACGTTGTTGTTGTTGTTTATTTGACATTGTTGTTGTTGTTGACGTTGTTGTTGTTTATTTGACGTTGTTGTTGTTGTTGACGTTGTTGTTGTTGTTGTTTATTTGATGTTGTTGTTGTTGTTGTTGTTGTTGTTTATTTAACGTTGTTGTTGTTGTTTATTTGACATTGTTGTTGTTGTTGTTTATTTGACGGTGTTGTTGTTGTTGTTTATTTGACATTATTGTTTTTGTTTATTTGACGTTGTTGTTGTTGTTGACATTGTTGTTGTTGTTGTTGTTGTTTATTTGACGTTGTTGTTGTTGTTGGTGTTGACATATTTGTTGTTGTTGTTGTTTATTTGACGTTGTTGTTGTTGTTGTTGACGTTGTTGTTTATTTGACGTTGTTGTTGTTGTTGTTTATTTGACGTTGTTGTTGTTGTTGTTGACGTTGTTGTCGTTGTTGTTGTTGTTGTTTATTTGACGTTGTTGTTGTTTATTTGGCATTGTTGTTGTTGTTGTTGTTTATTTGACATTGTTGTTGTTGTTGTTGACGTTGTTGTTGTTGTTGTTTATTTGACGTTGTTGTTGTTGTTGTTTATTTGACGTTGTTGTTGTTGTTGTTTATTTGACGTTGTTGTTGTTGTTTATTTGCCGTTGTTGTTGTTGTTTATTTGACGTTGTTGTTGTTGTTTATTTGACGTTGTAGTTGTTGTTGCTTATTTGACGTTGTCGTTGTTTTTGACGTTGTTGTTTTTGTTGTTTATTTGACGTTGTTGTTGTTGTTGTTGACGTTGTTATTGTTGTCGTTGTTTATTTGACGTTGTTGTTGTTGTTATTGTTGGTTATTTGACGTTGTTGTTGTTGTTGTTGTTTATTTGACGTTGTTGTTGTTGTTGTTTATTTGACGTTGTTGTTGTTGTTTATTTGACGCTGTTGTTGTTGTTGTTTATTTGACGTTGTTGACGTTGTTGTCGTTGTTTATTTGACGTTGTTGTTGTTGTTGACGTTGTTATTGTTGTTTTTGTTATTTATTTGACGTTGTTGTTGTTGACGTTGTTGTTGTTATTTATTTGACGTTGTTGTTGTTGACGTTGTTGTTGTTGTTGTTGTTTATTTGACGTTGTTGTTGTTGACGTTGTTGTTTTTTATTTGACATTGTTGTTGTTGTTGTTGTTGTTTATTTGACGTTGTTATTGTTGTTTATTTGACGTTGTTGTTGTTGTTTATTTGACGTTGTTGTTGTTGTTGTTGTTTACTTGACGTTGTTGTTGTTGTTTATTTGACGTTGTTGTTGTTGTTGTTGTTGTTTATTTGATGTTGTGGTTGTTGTTGCTTATTTGAGGCTGTCGTTGTTGTTGACGTTGTTGTTGTTGTTGTTGTTTATTTGACGTTGTTGTTGTTGTTGACATTGTTATTGTTGTCGTTGTTTATTTGACGTTGTTGTTGTTGTTTATTTGACGTTGTTGTTGTTGTTTATTTTACGTTGTTGTTGTTGTTGTTGTTGTTTATTTGACGCTGTTGTTGTTGTTGTTATTTATTTGACGTTGTTATTGTTGTTGTTTATTTGACGTTGTTGTTGATGACGTTGTTGTTGTTTATTTGACGTTGTTGTTGTTGTTGACGTTGTTGTTGTTTTTGTTGTTGTTCATTTGACGTTGTTGTTGTTGACGTTGTTGTTGTTATTTATTTGACGTTGTTGTTGTTGACGTTGTTGTTGTTGTTGTTGTTTATTTGACGTTGTTGTTGTTGTTTATTTGACATTGTTGTTGTTGTTGACGTTGTTGTTGTTGTTGTTTATTTGACGTTGTTGTTGTTGTTTATTTGACATTGTTGTTGTTGTTGACGTTGTTGTTGTTTATTTGACGTTGTTGTTGTTGTTGACGTTGTTGTTGTTGTTGTTTATTTGATGTTGTTGTTGTTGTTGTTGTTGTTGTTTATTTAACGTTGTTGTTGTTGTTTATTTGACATTGTTGTTGTTGTTGTTTATTTGACGGTGTTGTTGTTGTTGTTTATTTGACATTATTGTTTTTGTTTATTTGACGTTGTTGTTGTTGTTGACATTGTTGTTGTTGTTGTTGTTGTTTATTTGACGTTGTTGTTGTTGTTGGTGTTGACATATTTGTTGTTGTTGTTGTTTATTTGACGTTGTTGTTGTTGTTGTTGACGTTGTTGTTTATTTGACGTTGTTGTTGTTGTTGTTTATTTGACGTTGTTGTTGTTGTTGACGTTGTTGTCGTTGTTGTTGTTGTTGTTTATTTGACGTTGTTGTTGTTTATTTGGCATTGTTGTTGTTGTTGTTGTTTATTTGACATTGTTGTTGTTGTTGTTGACGTTGTTGTTGTTGTTGTTTATTTGACGTTGTTGTTGTTGTTGTTTATTTGACGTTGTTGTTGTTGTTGTTTATTTGACGTTGTTGTTGTTGTTTATTTAACGTTGTTGTTGTTGTTTATTTGCCGTTGTTGTTGTTGTTTATTTGACGTTGTTGTTGTTGTTGTTTATTTGACGTTGTAGTTGTTGTTGCTTATTTGACGTTGTCGTTGTTTTTGACGTTGTTGTTTTTGTTGTTTATTTGACGTTGTTGTTGTTGTTGTTGACGTTGTTATTGTTGTCGTTGTTTATTTGACGTTGTTGTTGTTGTTATTGTTGGTTATTTGACGTTGTTGTTGTTGTTGTTGTTTATTTGACGTTGTTGTTGTTGTTGTTTATTTGACGTTGTTGTTGTTGTTTATTTGACGCTGTTGTTGTTGTTGTTTATTTGACGTTGTTGACATTGTTGTCGTTGTTTATTTGACGTTGTTGTTGTTGTTGACGTTGTTATTGTTGTTTTTGTTATTTATTTGACGTTGTTGTTGTTGACGTTGTTGTTGTTATTTATTTGACGTTGTTGTTGTTGACGTTATTGTTGTTGTTGTTGTTGTTGTTTATTTGACGTTGTTGTTGTTGACGTTGTTGTTTTTTATTTGACATTGTTGTTGTTGTTGTTGTTGTTTATTTGACGTTTTTGTTGTTGTTGTTGATGTTGTTGTTGTTGTTCATTTGACGTTGTTGTTATTGTTTATTTGACGTTGTTGTTGTTGTTGTTTATTTGACTTTGTTGTTGTTGTTGTTATTGTTGTTGTTATTTATTTGACGTTGTTGTTGTTGTTGTTTATTTGACGTTGTTGTTGATGTTGTTTATTTGACGTTGTTTATTTGACGTTGTTGTTGTTGTTGTTATTGTTGTTGTTGTTGTTTATTTGACGTTGTTGTTGTTGTTGTTTATTTGACGTTGTTGTTGTTGTTTATTTGACGTTGTTGTTGTTGATGTTATTTATTTGACGTTGTTGTTGTTTATTTGACGTTGTTGTTGTTGTTGTTTATTTGACGTTGTTATTGTTGTTTATTTGACGTTGTTTTTGTTATTTGACGTTGTTGTTGTTGTTGTTATTGTTATTGTATTTGTTGTTGTTGTTGTTGTTGTTTATTTGACATTGTTGTTGTTGTTGTTGTTTATTTGACGTTGTTGTTGTTGACGTTGTTGTTGTTGTTTATTTGACGTTGTTGTAGTTGTTGTTGTTGTTTATTTGACGTTGTTGTTGTTGTTGTTTATTTGACGTTGTTGTTGTTTATTTAACGTTGTTGTTGTTGTTTACTTGACGTTGTTGTTGTTGTTTATTTGACGTTGTTGTTGTTGTTGTTGTTGTTTATTTGATGTTGTGGTTGTTGTTGCTTATTTGAGGTTGTCGTTGTTGTTGACGTTGTTGTTGTTGTTGTTTATTTGACGTTGTTGTTATTGTTGTTGACATTGTTATTGTTGTCATTGTTTATTTGACGTTGTTGTTGTTGTTGTTTATTTGACGTTGTTGTTGTTGTTTATTTTACGTTGTTGTTGTTGTTGTTTATTTGACGCTGTTGTTGTTGTTGTTATTTATTTGACGTTGTTATTGTTGTTGTTTATTTGACGTTGTTGTTGTTGTTGTTGATGTTGTTGTTATTGTTTATTTGACGTTGTTGTTGTTGTTGACGTTGTTGTTGTTTTTGTTGTTGTTCATTTGACGTTGTTGTTGTTGACGTTGTTGTTGTTATTTATTTGACGTTGTTGTTGTTGACGTTGTTGTTGTTGTTGTTGTTTATTTGACGTTGTTGTTGTTGTTTATTTGTCATTGTTGTTGTTGTTGACGTTGTTGTTGTTGTTGTTTATTTGACGTTGTTGTTGTTTATTTGACATTGTTGTTGTTGTTGACGTTGTTGTTGTTTATTTGACGTTGTTGTTGTTGTTGTTGACGTTGTTGTTGTTGTTGTTGTTTATTTGACGTTGTTGTTGTTGTTGTTGTTTATTTGACGTTGTTGTTGTTGTTTATTTGACATTGTTGTTGTTGTTGTTTATTTGACATTGTTGTTGTTGTTGTTTATTTGACGGTGTTGTTGTTGTTGTTTATTTGACATTATTGTTTTTGTTTATTTGACGTTGTTGTTGTTGTTGACATTGTTGTTGTTGTTGTTGTTGTTTATTTTACGTTGTTGTTGTTGTTGGTGTTGACATATTTGTTGTTGTCGTTGTTTATTTGACGTTGTTGTTGTTGTTGTTGACGTTGTTGTTTATTTGACGTTGTTGTTGTTGTTGTTGTTGTTTATTTGACGTTGTTGTTGTTGTTGTTGACGTTGTTGTTGTTGTTGTTGTTCATTTGACGTTGTTGTTGTTTATTTGGCATTGTTGTTGTTGTTGTTTATTTGACATTGTTGTTGTTGTTGTTGACGTTGTTGTTGTTGTTGTTTATTTGACGTTGTTGTTGTTGTTGTTGTTTATTTGACGTTGTTGTTGTTGTTGTTTATTTAACGTTGTTGTTGTTGTTTATTTGCTGTTGTTGTTGTTTATTTGACGTTGTTGTTGTTGTTGTTGTTTATTTGACGTTGTAGTTGTTGTTGCTTATTTGACGTTGTCGTTGTTTTTGACGTTGTTGTTTTTGTTGTTTATTTGACGTTGTTGTGGTTGTTGTTGTTGACGTTGTTATTGTTGTCGTTGTTTATTTGACGTTGTTGTTGTTGTTGTTTATTTGACGTTGTTGTTGTTGTTGTTTATTTGACGTTGTTGTTGTTGTTTATTTGACGTTGTTGTTGTTGTTATTTATTTGACGCTGTTGTTGTTGTTATTTATTTGATGTTGTTATTATTGTTGTTTATTTGACGTTGTTGACGTTGTTGTTGTTGTTTATTTGACGTTGTTGTTGTTGTTGACGTTGTTGTTGTTGTTGTTGTTTTTGTTATTTATTTGACGTTGTTGTTGTTGACGTTGTTCTTGTTATTTATTTGACGTTGTTGTTGTTGACGTTGTTGTTGTTGTTGTTGTTTATTTGACGTTGTTGTTGTTGATGTTGTTGTTTTTTATTTGACATTGTTGTTGTTGTTGTTGTATATTTGACGTTTTTGTTGTTGTTGATGTTGTTGTTGTTGTTCATTTGACGTTGTTGTTATTGTTTATTTGACGTTGTTGTTGTTGTTGTTTATTTGACTTTGTTGTTGTTGTTATTGTTGTTGTTGTTTATTTGACGTTGTTATTGTTGTTGTTTATTTGACGTTGTTGTTGTTGTTGTTTATTTGACGTTGTTGTTGTTGATGTTATTTATTTGACGTTGTTGTTGTTGTTTATTTGACATTGTTGTTATTGTTGTTGTTGTTTATTTGACGTTGTTATTGTTGTTTATTTGACGTTGTTTTTGTTATTTGACGTTGTTGTTGTTATTATTGTTGTTGTATTTGTTGTTGTTGTTGCTTATTTGACATTGTTGTTGTTGTTGTTTATTTGACATTGTTGTTGCTGTTGTTTATTTGACGTTGTTATTGTTGTTTATTTGACGTTGTTGTTGTTGTTTATTTGACGTTGTTGTTGTTCACATTGTTGTTGTATTTGTTGTTTATTTGACGTTGTTAATGTTGTTGACGTTGTTGTTGTTATTGTTGTTTATTTCACGTTGTTGTAGTTGTTGTTATTGTTGTTGTTGTTGTTTATTTGACATTGTTGTTGTTGTTATTTGTTTGACGTTGTTGTTGTTGTTGTTTATTTGACGTTGTTGTTGTTGTTGTTGTTTATTTGACGTTGTTGTTGTTGTTATTTATTTGACATTGTTGTTGTTATTTGACGTTGTTGTTGTTGTTGTTTTTGTTTATTTGACGTTGTTGTTGTTGTTGTTAATTTGACGTTGTTGTTGTTGTTGTTGTTTATTTGACGTTGTTGTTGTCGTTGTTTTTGTTGTTTATTTGACATTGTTGTTGTTGTTGTTTATTTGATGTTGTTGTTGTTGTTGACGTTGTTGTTGTTTATTTGACGTTGTTGTTAATGTTGTTGTTGTTTTTGTTGTTGTTGTTGTTGTTGTTTATTTGACGTTGTTGTTGTTGTTGTTTATTTGACGTTGTTGTTGTTATTGTTGTTGTTGTTTATTAAACGTTGTTGTTGTTGTTGTTGTTTATTTGATGTTGTTGTTGTTGTTGTTTATTTGACGTTGTTGTTGTTTATTTGACATTGTTGTTGTTGTTGTTGACGTTGTTGTTGTTGTTGTTTATTTGACGTTGTTGTTGTTTATTTGACATTGTTGTTGTTGTTGACGTTGTTGTTGTTGTTTATTTGACGTTGTTGTTGTTGTTGACGTTGTTGTTATTGTTGTTTATTTGATGTTGTTGTTGTTGTTTATTTGACGTTGTTGTTGTTGTTGTTTATTTGACATTGTTGTTGTTGTTGTTGTTTATTTGACGGTGTTGTTGTTGTTGTTGTTGTTTATTTGACATTATTGTTTTTGTTTATTTGACGTTGTTGTTGTTGTTGTTGACATTGTTGTTGTTGTTGTTGTTGTTGTTGTTTATTTGACGTTGTTGTTGTTGTTGGTGTTGACATATTTGTTGTTGTTGTTTATTTGACGTTGTTGTTGTTGTTGTTGACGTTGTTGTTTATTTGACGTTGTTGTTGTTTATTTGACGTTGTTGTTGTTGTTGACGTTGTTATTGTTGTTGTTTATTTGACGTTGTTGTTGTTTATTTGACATTGTTGTTGTTGTTGTTGACGGTGTTGTTGTTGTTGTTTATTTGACATTGTTGTTGTTGTTGTTGACGTTGTTGTTATTGTTGTTTATTTGACGTTGTTGTTGTTGTTGTTGTTTATTTGACGTTGTTGTTGTTGTTGTTGTTTGTTTGACGTTGTTGTTGTTGTTGTTTATTTAACGTTGTTGTTGTTGTTTATTTGCCGTTGTTGTTGTTGTTTATTTGACGTTGTTGTTGTTGTTATTGTTGTTGTTGTTTATTTGACGTTGTAGTTGTTGTTGTTGCTTATTTGACGTTGTTGTTGTTGTTGACGTTGTTGTTGTTGTTGTTTATTTGACGTTGTTGTTGTTGTTGTTGTTGACGTTGTTATTGTTGTCGTTGTTTATTTGACGTTGTTGTTGTTGTTGTTGTTTATTTGATGTTGTTGTTGTTATTGTTTATTTGACGTTGTTGTTGTTGTTGTTGTTTATTTGACGTTGTTGTTGTTGTTGTTTATTTGACGTTGTTGTTGTTGTTGTTATTTATTTGACGTTGTTATTGTTGTTGTTTATTTGACGTTGTTGACGTTGTTGTTGTTGTTTATTTGACGTTGTTGTTGTTGACGTTGTTGTTGTTGTTGTTTTTGTTATTTATTTGACGTTGTTGTTGTTATTTATTTGACGTTGTTGTTGTTATTTATTTGACGTTGTTGTTGTTGTTGTTTATTTGACGTTGTTGTTGTTGACGTTGTTGTTTTTTATTTGACATTGTTGTTGTTGTTATTGTTGTTGTTTATTTGACGTTTTTGTTGTTGTTGTTGATGTTGTTATTGTTGTTCATTTGACGTTGTTGTTATTGTTTATTTGACGTTGTTGTTATTGTTTATTTGGCGTTGTTGTTGTTGTTGTTTATTTGACTTTGTTGTTGTTGTTATTGTTGTTGTTGTTGTTGTTTATTTGACGTTGTTGTTGTTGTTGTTGTTGTTGTTTATTTGACGTTGTTGTTGTTGTTGTTGTTGTTGTTTATTTGACGTTGTTGTTGTTGATGTTATTTATTTGACGTTGTTGTTGTTGTTGTTTATTTGACATTGTTGTTATTGTTGTTGTTGTTTATTTGACGTTGTTATTGTTGTTTATTTGACGTTGTTTTTGTTATTTGACGTTGTTGTTGTTATTATTGTTGTTGTATTTGTTGTTGTTGTTGTTGCTTATTTGACATTGTTGTTGTTGTTGTTGTTGTTTATTTGACGTTGTTGTTGCTGTTGTTTATTTGACGTTGTTATTGTTGTTTATTTGACGTTGTTGTTGTTTATTTGACGTTGTTGTTGTTGTTGACATTGTTGTTGTATATGTTGTTTATTTGACGTTGTTAATGTTGTTGACGTTGTTGTTGTTATTGTTATTTATTTCACGTTGTTGTAGTTGTTGTTATTGTTGTTGTTGTTGTTGTTGTTTATTTGACATTGTTGTTGTTGTTATTTGTTTGACGTTGTTGTTGTTGTTGTTTATTTGACGTTGTTGTTGTTGTTGTTGTTGTTGTTTATTTGACGTTGTTGTTGTTGTTATTTATTTGACATTGTTGTTGTTATTTGACATTGTTGTTGTTGTTGTATTTGTTGTTGTTGTTTATTTGACGTTGTTGTTATTGTTGTTAATTTGACGTTTTTGTTGTTGTTGTTGTTTATTTGACGTTGTTGTTGTCGTTGTTTTTGTTGTTTATTTGACGTTGCGTTTGTTTAATTGACGTTGTTGTTGTTGTTGTTCATTTGATGTTGTTGTTGTTGTTGACGTTGTTGTTGTTTATTTGACGTTGTTGTTAATGTTGTTGTTGTTATTGTTGTTGTTGCTGTTGTTTATTTGACGTTGTTGTTGTTTATTTGACGTTGTTGTTGTTATTGTTGTTGTTGTTTATTTAACGTTGTTGTTGTTGTTGTTTATTTGACGTTGTTGTTGTTGTTGTTTATTTGACATTGTTGTTGTTTATTTGACATTGTTGTTGTTGTTGTTGACGTTGTTGTTGTTGTTTATTTGACGTTGTTGTTGTTTATTTGACATTGTTGTTGTTGTTGACATTGTTGTTGTTGTTTATTTGACGTTGTTGTTGTTGTTGACGTTGTTGTTATTGTTGTTTATTTGATGTTGTTGTTGTTGTTTATTTGACGTTGTTGTTGTTGTTGTTGTTGTTTATTTGACATTGTTGTTGTTGTTGTTGTTTATTTGACGGTGTTGTTGTTGTTGTTGTTGTTTATTTGACATTATTGTTTTTGTTTATTTGATGTTGTTGTTGTTGTTGTTGACATTGTTGTTGTTGTTTTTGTTGTTGTTGTTTATTTGACGTTGTTGTTGTTGTTGGTGTTGACATATTTGTTGTTGTTGTTGTTTATTTGACGTTGTTGTTGTTGTTGTTGTTGTTGACGTTGTTGTTTATTTGATGTTGTTGTTGTTTATTTGACGTTGTTGTTGTTGTTGACGTTGTTATTGTTGTTGTTTATTTGACGTTGTTGTTGTTTATTTGACATTGTTGTTGTTGTTGACGGTGTTGTTGTTGTTGTTTATTTGACATTGTTGTTGTTGTTGTTGACATTGTTGTTATTGTTGTTTATTTGACGTTGTTGTTGTTGTTGTTTATTTGACGTTGTTGTTGTTGTTGTTGTTTATTTGACGTTGTTGTTGTTGTTGTTTATTTAACGTTGTTGTTGTTGTTGATTATTTGCCGTTGTTGTTGTTGTTTATTTGACGTTGTTGTTGTTGTTATTGTTGTTGTTGTTTATTTGACGTTGTAGTTGTTGGTGTTGCTTATTTGACGTTGTTGTTGTTGTTGACGTTGTTTTTGTTGTTGTTTATTTGACGTTGTTGTTGTTGTTGACGTTGTTATTGTTGTCGTTGTTTATTTGACGTTGTTGTTGTTGTTGTTTATTTGATGTTGTTGTTGTTATTGTTTATTTGACGTTGTTGTTGTTGTTGTTTATTTGACGTTGTTGTTATTGTTGTTTATTTGACGTTGTTGTTGTTGTTGTTATTTATTTGACGTTGTTATTGTTGTTGTTTATTTGACGTTGTTGACGTTGTTGTTGTTGTTTATTTGACGTTGTTGTTGTTGACGTTGTTGTTGTTGTTGTTTTTGTTATTTATTTGACGTTGTTGTTGTTATTTATTTGATGTTGTTGTTGTTATTTATTTGACGTTGTTGTTGTTGTTGTTTATTTGACGTTGTTGTTGTTGACGTTGTTGTTTTTTATTTGACATTATTGTTGTTGTTATTGTTGTTGTTTATTTGACGTTTTTGTTGTTGTTGATGTTGTTATTGTTGTTCATTTGACGTTGTTGTTATTGTTTATTTGACGTTGTTGTTATTGTTTATTTGACGTTGTTGTTGTTGTTGTTTATTTGACTTTGTTGTTGTTATTGTTGTTGTTGTTTATTTGACGTTGTTGTTGTTGTTGTTGTTTATTTGACGTTGTTGTTGTTGTTGTTGTTTATTTGACGTTGTTGTTGTTGATGTTATTTATTTGACGTTGTTGTTGTTGTTGTTATTTATTTGACATTGTTGTTATTGTTGTTGTTGTTTATTTGACGTTGTTATTGTTGTTTATTTGACGTTGTTTTTGTTATTTGACGTTGTTGTTGTTATTATTGTTGTTGTATTTGTTGTTGTTGTTGTTGCTTATTTGACATTGTTGTTGTTGTTGTTGTTTATTTGACGTTGTTGTTGCTGTTGTTTATTTGACGTTGTTATTGTTGTTTATTTGACGTTGTTGTTGTTGTTGTTTATTTGACATTGTTGTTGTTGTTGACATTGTTGTTGTATTTGTTATTTATTTGACGTTGTTAATGTTGTTGACGTTGTTGTTGTTATTGTTGTTTATTTCACGTTGTTGTAGTTGTTGTTATTGTTGTTGTTGTTGTTGTTGTTTATTTGACATTGTTGTTGTTGTTATTTGTTTGACTTGTTGTTGTTGTTGTTTATTTGACGTTGTTGTTGTTGTTTATGTTAATTTGACGTTGTTGTTGTTGTTATTTATTTGACATTGTTGTTGTTATTTGACATTGTTGTTGTTGTTGTATTTGTTGTTGTTGTTGTTGTTGTTTATTTGACGTTGTTAATGTTGTTGACGTTGTTGTTGTTATTGTTATTTATTTCACGTTGTTGTAGTTGTTGTTATTGTTGTTGTTGTTGTTGTTGTTGTTTATTTGACATTGTTGTTGTTGTTATTTGTTTGACGTTGTTGTTGTTGTTGTTTATTTGACGTTGTTGTTGTTGTTGTTGTTGTTGTTGTATATTTGACGTTGTTGTTGTTGCTATTTATTTGACATTGTTGTTGTTATTTGACATTGTTGTTGTTGTTGTATTTGTTGTTGTTGTTTATTTGACGTTGTTGTTGTTGTTGTTAATTTGACGTTTTTGTTGTTGTTGTTGTTTATTTGACGTTGTTGTTGTCGTTGTTTTTGTTGTTTATTTGACGTTGCGTTTGTTTAATTGACGTTGTTGTTGTTGTTGTTCATTTGATGTTGTTGTTGTTGTTGACGTTGTTGTTGTTTATTTGACGTTGTTGTTAATGTTGTTGTTGTTATTGTTGTTGTTGCTGTTGTTTATTTGACGTTGTTGTTGTTTATTTGACGTTGTTGTTGTTATTGTTGTTGTTGTTTATTTAACGTTGTTGTTGTTGTTGTTTATTTGACGTTGTTGTTGTTGTTGTTTATTTGACATTGTTGTTGTTTATTTGACATTGTTGTTGTTGTTGTTGACGTTGTTGTTGTTGTTTATTTGACGTTGTTGTTGTTTATTTGACATTGTTGTTGTTGTTGACGTTGTTGTTGTTGTTTATTTGACGTTGTTGTTGTTGTTGACGTTGTTGTTATTGTTGTTTATTTGATGTTGTTGTTGTTGTTTATTTGACGTTGTTGTTGTTGTTGTTTATTTGACATTGTTGTTGTTGTTGTTGATTATTTGACGGTGTTGTTGTTGTTGTTGTTTATTTGACATTATTGTTTTTGTTTATTTGATGTTGTTGTTGTTGTTGTTGACATTGTTGTTGTTGTTGTTGTTGTTGTTTATTTGACGTTGTTGTTGTTGTTGGTGTTGACATATTTGTTGTTGTTGTTTATTTGACGTTGTTGTTGTTGTTGTTGTTGTTGACGTTGTTGTTTATTTGACGTTGTTGTTGTTTATTTGACGTTGTTGTTGTTGTTGACGTTGTTATTGTTGTTGTTTATTTGACGTTGTTGTTGTTTATTTGACATTGTTGTTGTTGTTGACGGTGTTGTTGTTGTTGTTGTTGTTTATTTGACATTGTTGTTGTTGTTGTTGACATTGTTGTTATTGTTGTTTATTTGACGTTGTTGTTGTTGTTGTTTATTTGACGTTGTTGTTGTTGTTGTTGTTTATTTGACGTTGTTGTTGTTGTTGTTTATTTAACGTTGTTGTTGTTGTTGATTATTTGCCGTTGTTGTTGTTGTTTATTTGACGTTGTTGTTGTTGTTATTGTTGTTGTTGTTTATTTGACGTTGTAGTTGTTGGTGTTGCTTATTTGACGTTGTTGTTGTTGTTGACGTTGTTTTTGTTGTTGTTTATTTGACGTTGTTGTTGTTGTTGTTGACGTTGTTATTGTTGTCGTTGTTTATTTGACGTTGTTGTTGTTGTTGTTTATTTGATGTTGTTGTTGTTATTGTTTATTTGACGTTGTTGTTGTTGTTGTTTATTTGACGTTGTTGTTATTGTTGTTTATTTGACGTTGTTGTTGTTGTTGTTATTTATTTGACGTTGTTATTGTTGTTGTTTATTTGACGTTGTTGACGTTGTTGTTGTTGTTTATTTGACGTTGTTGTTGTTGACGTTGTTGTTGTTGTTGTTGTTTTTGTTATTTATTTGACGTTGTTGTTGTTATTTATTTGATGTTGTTGTTGTTATTTATTTGACGTTGTTGTTGTTGTTGTTTATTTGACGTTGTTGTTGTTGACGTTGTTGTTTTTTATTTGACATTATTGTTGTTGTTATTGTTGTTGTTTATTTGACGTTTTTGTTGTTGTTGATGTTGTTATTGTTGTTCATTTGACGTTGTTGTTATTGTTTATTTGACGTTGTTGTTATTGTTTATTTGACGTTGTTGTTGTTGTTGTTTATTTGACTTTGTTGTTGTTATTGTTGTTGTTGTTGTTGTTTATTTGACGTTGTTGTTGTTGTTGTTTATTTGACGTTGTTGTTGTTGTTGTTGTTTATTTGACGTTGTTGTTGTTGATGTTATTTATTTGACGTTGTTGTTGTTGTTGTTGTTATTTATTTGACATTGTTGTTATTGTTGTTGTTGTTTATTTGACGTTGTTATTGTTGTTTATTTGACGTTGTTTTTGTTATTTGACGTTGTTGTTGTTATTATTGTTGTTGTATTTGTTGTTGTTGTTGTTGCTTATTTGACATTGTTGTTGTTGTTGTTTATTTGACGTTGTTGTTGCTGTTGTTTATTTGACGTTGTTATTGTTGTTTATTTGACGTTGTTGTTGTTGTTGTTTATTTGACGTTGTTGTTGTTGTTGACATTGTTGTTGTATTTGTTATTTATTTGACGTTGTTAATGTTGTTGACGTTGTTGTTGTTATTGTTGTTTATTTCACGTTGTTGTAGTTGTTGTTATTGTTGTCGTTGTTGTTGTTGTTTATTTGACATTGTTGTTGTTGTTATTTGTTTGACTTGTTGTTGTTGTTGTTTATTTGACGTTGTTGTTGTTGTTTATGTTAATTTGACGTTGTTGTTGTTGTTATTTATTTGACATTGTTGTTGTTATTTGACATTGTTGTTGTTGTTGTATTTGTTGTTGTTGTTGTTGTTGTTTATTTGACGTTGTTGTTGTTGTTGTTAATTTGACGTTGTTGTTGTTGTTGTTTATTTGACGTTGTTGTTGTCGTTGTTTTTGTTGTTTATTTGACATTGCGTTTGTTTATTTGACGTTGTTGTTGTTGTTGTTCATTTGATGTTGTTGTTGTTGTTGACGTTGTTGTTGTTTATTTGACGTTGTTGTTAATGTTGTTGTTGTTATTGTTGTTGTTGCTGTTGTTTATTTGACGTTGTTGTTGTTTATTTGACGTTGTTGTTGTTATTGTTGTTGTTGTTTATTTAACGTTGTTGTTGTTGTTGTTGTTTATTTGACGTTGTTGTTGTTTATTTGAAGTTGTTGTTGTTGTTGTTTATTTGACGTTGTTATTGTTGTTGCTTATTTGACGTTGTTGTTGTTGTTGTTGACGTTGTTGTTGTTGTTGTTTATTTGACGTTGTTGTTGTTTATTTGACGTTGTTGTTTATTTGATGTTGTTGATGTTGTTGTTTATTTGACGTTGTTGTTGTTTTTGTTGTTTATTTGACGTTGTTGTTATTGACGTTGTTGTTGTTGTTGTTTATTTGACGTTGTTGTTGATGTTTATTTGACGTTGTTGTTGTTGTTGTTTATTTGACGTTGTTGTTGTTGTTGTTTATTTGACGTTGTTGTTGTTGTTTATTTAACGTTGTTGTTGTTGTTGTTTACTTGACGTTGTTGTTGTTGTTTATTTGACGTTGTTGTTGTTGTTGTTGTTCATTTGACATTGTGGTTGTTGTTGCTTATTTGACGTTGTCGTTGTTGTTGACGTTGTTGTTGTTGTTTATTTGACATTGTTGTTGTTGTTGTTGACGTTGTTATTGTTGTTGTTGTTTATTTGACGTTGTTGTTGTTGTTGTTGTTTATTTGACGTTGTTGTTGTTATTTATTTGACGTTGTTGTTGTTTATTTGACGCTGTTGTTGTTGTTATTTATTTGACGTTGTTATTGTTGTTGTTTATTTGACGTTGTTGTTGTTGTTGTTGACGTTGTTGTTGTTGTTGACGTTGTTGTTGTTGTTGTTGTTTATTTGACGTTGTTGTTGTTGACGTTGCTGTTGTTATTTATTTGACGTTGTTGTTGTTGTTATTTATTTGACGTTGTTGTTGTTGTTTATTTGACATTGTTGTTGTTGTTGTTGATGTTGTTGTTGTTGTTGTTTATTTGACGTTTTTGTTGTTGTTTATTTGACATTGTTGTTGTTGTTGACGTTGTTGTTGTTGTTTATTTGACGTTGTTGTTGTTGTTTATTTAATGTTGTTGTTGTTGTTGTTGTTGTTGTTTATTTGACGTTGTTATTGTTGTTGTTTATTTGACATTGTTGTTGTTGTTGTTTATTTGACGGTGTTGTTGTTGTTGTTTATTTGACATTATTATTTTTGTTTATTTGACGTTGTTGTTGTTGTTGTTGACATTGTTGTTGTTGTTGTTGTTGTTGTTGTTGTTGTTTATTTGACGTTGTTGTTGTTGTTGTTGTTGTTGTTTATTTGACGTTGTTGTTGTTGTTGTTGTTTATTTGACGTTGTTGTTGTTGTTGTTGACGTTGTTGTTGTTGTTGTTTATTTGACGTTGTTGTTGTTTATTTGACATTGTTGTTGTTGTTGACGGTGTTGTTGTTGTTGTTTATTTGACATTGTTGTTGTTGTTGTTGACGTTGTTATTTTTGTTGTTGTTTATTTGACGTTGTTGTTGTTGTTGTGGTTGTTGTGCTTTATTTGACGTTGTTGTTGTTGTTGTTTATTTGAAGTTGTTGTTGTTGTTTATTTGACGTTGTTGTTGTTGACATTGTTGTTGTTGTTTATTTGACGTTGTTGTTGTTGACATAGTTGTTGTTGTTGTTTATTTGACGTTGTTGTTGTTGTTGTTTATTTGACGTTGTTGTTGTTGTATATTTGACTTTGTTGTTTTTGTTGACGTTGTTGTTGTTGACGTTGTTATTGTTGTTTATTTGACGTTGTTGTTGTTTATTTGACATTGTTGTTGTTGTTGTTTATTTGACATTGTTGTTGTTGTTGTTGATGTTGACCTTGTTGTTGTTGTTTATTTGACGTTGTTGTTGTTGTTGACGTTTATTTGATGTTGTTGATGTTGTTAATGTTGTTGTTTATTTGACGTTGTTGTTGTTTATTTGACGTTGTTGTTATTGACGTTGTTGTTGTTGTTTATTTGACGTTGTTGTTGTTGTTGTTTATTTGACGTAGTTGTTGTTGACGTTGTTGTAGTTGTTGTTTATTTGACGTTTTTGTTGTTGTTGATGTTGTTGTTGTTGTTGTTTATTTGACGTTGTTGTTGTTGTTGTTTATTTGACTTTGTTGTTGTTGTTGTTATTGTTGTTGTTGTTGCTGTTGTTTATTTGACGTTGTTGTTGTTGTTGTTTATTTGACGTTGTTGTTGTTGTTTATTTGACGTTGTTGTTGTTGATGTTATTTATTTGACGTTGTTGTTGTTGTTGTTTATTTGACGTTGTTGTTGTTGTTTATTTGACGTTGTTATTGTTGTTTATTTGACGTTGTTTTTGTTATTTGACGTTGTTGTTGTTGTTATTGTTGCTGTATTTGTTGTTGTTGTTGTTGCTTATTTGACATTGTTGTTGTTGTTGTTGTTTATTTGACGTTGTTGTTGCTGTTGTTTATTTAACGTTGTTGTTATTGTTGTTTATTTGACGTTGTTGTTGTTGTTGTTGTTTATTTAACGTTGTTGTTGTTGTTGTTTATTTAACGTTGTTGTTGTTGTTGTTGTTTATTTGACGTTGTTGTTGTTGTTTATTTGACGTTGTTGTTGTTGTTGTTTATTTGACGTTGTGGTTGTTGTTGCTTATTTGACGTTGTCGTTGTTGTTGACGTTGTTGTTGTTGTTATTGTTAATGTTGCTGTTGTTTATTTGACGTTGTTACTGTTGTTTATTTGACGTTGTTGTTGTTAGTGTTGTTGTTGTTTATTTGACGTTGTTATTGTTGTTTATTTGACGTTGTTTTTGTTATTTGACGTTGTTGTTGTTATTATTGTTGTTGTATTTGTTGTTGTTGTTGTTGCTTATTTGACATTGTTGTTGTTGTTGTTGTTGTTTATTTGACGTTGTTGTTGCTGTTGTTTATTTGACGTTGTTATTGTTGTTTATTTGACGTTGTTGTTGTTTATTTGACGTTGTTGTTGTTGTTGACATTGTTGTTGTATATGTTGTTTATTTGACGTTGTTAATGTTGTTGACGTTGTTGTTGTTATTGTTATTTATTTCACGTTGTTGTAGTTGTTGTTATTGTTGTTGTTGTTGTTGTTGTTGTTTATTTGACATTGTTGTTGTTGTTATTTGTTTGACGTTGTTGTTGTTGTTGTTTATTTGACGTTGTTGTTGTTGTTGTTGTTGTTGTTTATTTGACGTTGTTGTTGTTGTTGTTGTTGTTGTTTATTTGACGTTGTTGTTGTTGTTATTTATTTGACATTGTTGTTGTTATTTGACATTGTTGTTGTTGTTGTATTTGTTGTTGTTGTTTATTTGACGTTGTTGTTGTTGTTGTTAATTTGACGTTTTTGTTGTTGTTGTTGTTTATTTGACGTTGTTGTTGTCGTTGTTTTTGTTGTTTATTTGACGTTGCGTTTGTTTAATTGACGTTGTTGTTGTTGTTGTTCATTTGATGTTGTTGTTGTTGTTGACGTTGTTGTTGTTTATTTGACGTTGTTGTTAATGTTGTTGTTGTTATTGTTGTTGTTGCTGTTGTTTATTTGACGTTGTTGTTGTTTATTTGACGTTGTTGTTGTTATTGTTGTTGTTGTTTATTTAACGTTGTTGTTGTTGTTGTTTATTTGACGTTGTTGTTGTTGTTGTTTATTTGACATTGTTGTTGTTTATTTGACATTGTTGTTGTTGTTGTTGACGTTGTTGTTGTTGTTTATTTGACGTTGTTGTTGTTTATTTGACATTGTTGTTGTTGTTGACGTTGTTGTTGTTGTTTATTTGACGTTGTTGTTGTTGTTGACGTTGTTGTTATTGTTGTTTATTTGATGTTGTTGTTGTTGTTTATTTGACGTTGTTGTTGTTGTTGTTTATTTGACATTGTTGTTGTTGTTGTTGTTTATTTGACGGTGTTGTTGTTGTTGTTGTTGTTTATTTGACATTATTGTTTTTGTTTATTTGATGTTGTTGTTGTTGTTGTTGACATTGTTGTTGTTGTTTTTGTTGTTGTTGTTTATTTGACGTTGTTGTTGTTGTTGGTGTTGACATATTTGTTGTTGTTGTTGTTTATTTGACGTTGTTGTTGTTGTTGTTGTTGTTGACGTTGTTGTTTATTTGACGTTGTTGTTGTTTATTTGACGTTGTTGTTGTTGTTGACGTTGTTATTGTTGTTGTTTATTTGACGTTGTTGTTGTTTATTTGACATTGTTGTTGTTGTTGACGGTGTTGTTGTTGTTGTTTATTTGACATTGTTGTTGTTGTTGTTGACATTGTTGTTATTGTTGTTTATTTGACGTTGTTGTTGTTGTTGTTTATTTGACGTTGTTGTTGTTGTTGTTGTTTATTTGACGTTGTTGTTGTTGTTGTTTATTTAACGTTGTTGTTGTTGTTGATTATTTGCCGTTGTTGTTGTTGTTTATTTGACGTTGTTGTTGTTGTTATTGTTGTTGTTGTTTATTTGACGTTGTAGTTGTTGGTGTTGCTTATTTGACGTTGTTGTTGTTGTTGACGTTGTTTTTGTTGTTGTTTATTTGACGTTGTTGTTGTTGTTGACGTTGTTATTGTTGTCGTTGTTTATTTGACGTTGTTGTTGTTGTTGTTTATTTGATGTTGTTGTTGTTATTGTTTATTTGACGTTGTTGTTGTTGTTTATTTGACGTTGTTGTTATTGTTGTTTATTTGACGTTGTTGTTGTTGTTGTTATTTATTTGACGTTGTTATTGTTGTTGTTTATTTGACGTTGTTGACGTTGTTGTTGTTGTTTATTTGACGTTGTTGTTGTTGACGTTGTTGTTGTTGTTGTTTTTGTTATTTATTTGACGTTGTTGTTGTTATTTATTTGATGTTGTTGTTGTTATTTATTTGACGTTGTTGTTGTTGTTGTTTATTTGACGTTGTTGTTGTTGACGTTGTTGTTTTTTATTTGACATTATTGTTGTTGTTATTGTTGTTGTTTATTTGACGTTTTTGTTGTTGTTGATGTTGTTATTGTTGTTCATTTGACGTTGTTGTTATTGTTTATTTGACGTTGTTGTTATTGTTTATTTGACGTTGTTGTTGTTGTTGTTTATTTGACTTTGTTGTTGTTATTGTTGTTGTTGTTTATTTGACGTTGTTGTTGTTGTTGTTTATTTGACGTTGTTGTTGTTGTTGTTGTTTATTTGACGTTGTTGTTGTTGATGTTATTTATTTGACGTTGTTGTTGTTGTTATTTATTTGACATTGTTGTTATTGTTGTTGTTGTTTATTTGACGTTGTTATTGTTGTTTATTTGACGTTGTTTTTGTTATTTGACGTTGTTGTTGTTATTATTGTTGTTGTATTTGTTGTTGTTGTTGTTGCTTATTTGACATTGTTGTTGTTGTTGTTGTTTATTTGACGTTGTTGTTGCTGTTGTTTATTTGACGTTGTTATTGTTGTTTATTTGACGTTGTTGTTGTTGTTGTTTATTTGACATTGTTGTTGTTGTTGACATTGTTGTTGTATTTGTTATTTATTTGACGTTGTTAATGTTGTTGACGTTGTTGTTGTTATTGTTGTTTATTTCACGTTGTTGTAGTTGTTGTTATTGTTGTTGTTGTTGTTGTTGTTTATTTGACATTGTTGTTGTTGTTATTTGTTTGACTTGTTGTTGTTGTTGTTGTTTATTTGACGTTGTTGTTGTTGTTTATGTTAATTTGACGTTGTTGTTGTTGTTATTTATTTGACATTGTTGTTGTTATTTGACATTGTTGTTGTTGTTGTATTTGTTGTTGTTGTTGTTGTTGTTTATTTGACGTTGTTAATGTTGTTGACGTTGTTGTTGTTATTGTTATTTATTTCACGTTGTTGTAGTTGTTGTTATTGTTGTTGTTGTTGTTGTTGTTGTTGTTTATTTGACATTGTTGTTGTTGTTATTTGTTTGATGTTGTTGTTGTTGTTGTTTATTTGACGTTGTTGTTGTTGTTGTTGTTGTTGTTGTTGTTGTTTATTTGATGTTGTTGTTGTTGCTATTTATTTGACATTGTTGTTGTTATTTGACATTGTTGTTGTTGTTGTATTTGTTGTTGTTGTTTATTTGACGTTGTTGTTGTTGTTGTTAATTTGACGTTTTTGTTGTTGTTGTTGTTTATTTGACGTTGTTGTTGTCGTTGTTTTTGTTGTTTATTTGACGTTGCGTTTGTTTAATTGACGTTGTTGTTGTTGTTGTTGTTCATTTGATGTTGTTGTTGTTGTTGACGTTGTTGTTGTTTATTTGACGTTGTTGTTAATGTTGTTGTTGTTATTGTTGTTGTTGCTGTTGTTTATTTGACGTTGTTGTTGTTTATTTGACGTTGTTGTTGTTATTGTTGTTGTTGTTTATTTAACGTTGTTGTTGTTGTTGTTTATTTGACGTTGTTGTTGTTGTTGTTTATTTGACATTGTTGTTGTTTATTTGACATTGTTGTTGTTGTTGTTGACGTTGTTGTTGTTGTTTATTTGACGTTGTTGTTGTTTATTTGACATTGTTGTTGTTGTTGACGTTGTTGTTGTTGTTTATTTGACGTTGTTGTTGTTGTTGACGTTGTTGTTATTGTTGTTTATTTGATGTTGTTGTTGTTGTTTATTTGACGTTGTTGTTGTTGTTGTTTATTTGACATTGTTGTTGTTGTTGTTTATTTGACGGTGTTGTTGTTGTTGTTGTTGTTTATTTGACATTATTGTTTTTGTTTATTTGATGTTGTTGTTGTTGTGGTTGACATTGTTGTTGTTGTTGTTGTTGTTGTTTATTTGACGTTGTTGTTGTTGTTGGTGTTGACATATTTGTTGTTGTTGTTTATTTGACGTTGTTGTTGTTGTTGTTGTTGTTGACGTTGTTGTTTATTTGACGTTGTTGTTGTTTATTTGACGTTGTTGTTGTTGTTGACGTTGTTATTGTTGTTGTTTATTTGACGTTGTTGTTGTTTATTTGACATTGTTGTTGTTGTTGACGGTGTTGTTGTTGTTGTTTATTTGACATTGTTGTTGTTGTTGTTGACATTGTTGTTATTGTTGTTTATTTGACGTTGTTGTTGTTGTTGTTTATTTGACGTTGTTGTTGTTGTTGTTGTTTATTTGACGTTGTTGTTGTTGTTGTTTATTTAACGTTGTTGTTGTTGTTGATTATTTGCCGTTGTTGTTGTTGTTTATTTGACGTTGTTGTTGTTGTTATTGTTGTTGTTGTTTATTTGACGTTGTAGTTGTTGGTGTTGCTTATTTGACGTTGTTGTTGTTGTTGACGTTGTTTTTGTTGTTGTTTATTTGACGTTGTTGTTGTTGTTGTTGTTGACGTTGTTATTGTTGTCGTTGTTTATTTGACGTTGTTGTTGTTGTTGTTTATTTGATGTTGTTGTTGTTATTGTTTATTTGACGTTGTTGTTGTTGTTGTTTATTTGACGTTGTTGTTATTGTTGTTTATTTGACGTTGTTGTTGTTGTTGTTATTTATTTGACGTTGTTATTGTTGTTGTTTATTTGACGTTGTTGACGTTGTTGTTGTTGTTTATTTGACGTTGTTGTTGTTGACGTTGTTGTTGTTGTTGTTTTTGTTATTTATTTGACGTTGTTGTTGTTATTTATTTGATGTTGTTGTTGTTATTTATTTGACGTTGTTGTTGTTGTTGTTTATTTGACGTTGTTGTTGTTGACGTTGTTGTTTTTTATTTGACATTATTGTTGTTGTTATTGTTGTTGTTTATTTGACGTTTTTGTTGTTGTTGATGTTGTTATTGTTGTTCATTTGACGTTGTTGTTATTGTTTATTTGACGTTGTTGTTATTGTTTATTTGACGTTGTTGTTGTTGTTGTTTATTTGACTTTGTTGTTGTTATTGTTGTTGTTGTTGTTGTTTATTTGACGTTGTTGTTGTTGTTGTTTATTTGACGTTGTTGTTGTTGTTGTTGTTGTTTATTTGACGTTGTTGTTGTTGATGTTATTTATTTGACGTTGTTGTTGTTGTTGTTATTTATTTGACATTGTTGTTATTGTTGTTGTTGTTTATTTGACGTTGTTATTGTTGTTTATTTGACGTTGTTTTTGTTATTTGACGTTGTTGTTGTTATTATTGTTGTTGTATTTGTTGTTGTTGTTGTTGCTTATTTGACATTGTTGTTGTTGTTGTTGTTTATTTGACGTTGTTGTTGCTGTTGTTTATTTGACGTTGTTATTGTTGTTTATTTGACGTTGTTTTTGTTATTTGACGTTGTTGTTGTTATTATTGTTGTTGTATTTGTTGTTGTTGTTGTTGCTTATTTGACATTGTTGTTGTTGTTGTTGTTTATTTGACGTTGTTGTTGCTGTTGTTTATTTGACGTTGTTATTGTTGTTTATTTGACGTTGTTGTTGTTGTTGTTTATTTGACATTGTTGTTGTTGTTGACATTGTTGTTGTATTTGTTATTTATTTGACGTTGTTAATGTTGTTGACGTTGTTGTTGTTATTGTTGTTTATTTCACGTTGTTGTAGTTGTTGTTATTGTTGTTGTTGTTGTTGTTGTTTATTTGACATTGTTGTTGTTGTTATTTGTTTGACTTGTTGTTGTTGTTGTTTATTTGACGTTGTTGTTGTTGTTTATGTTAATTTGACGTTGTTGTTGTTGTTATTTATTTGACATTGTTGTTGTTATTTGACATTGTTGTTGTTGTTGTATTTGTTGTTGTTGTTGTTGTTGTTTATTTGACGTTGTTAATGTTGTTGACGTTGTTGTTGTTATTGTTATTTATTTCACGTTGTTGTAGTTGTTGTTATTGTTGTTGTTGTTGTTGTTGTTGTTGTTTATTTGACATTGTTGTTGTTGTTATTTGTTTGACGTTGTTGTTGTTGTTGTTTATTTGACGTTGTTGTTGTTGTTGTTGTTGTTGTTGTTGTTTATTTGATGTTGTTGTTGTTGCTATTTATTTGACATTGTTGTTGTTATTTGACATTGTTGTTGTTGTTGTATTTGTTGTTGTTGTTTATTTGACGTTGTTGTTGTTGTTGTTAATTTGACGTTTTTGTTGTTGTTGTTGTTTATTTGACGTTGTTGTTGTCGTTGTTTTTGTTGTTTATTTGACGTTGCGTTTGTTTAATTGACGTTGTTGTTGTTGTTGTTGTTCATTTGATGTTGTTGTTGTTGTTGACGTTGTTGTTGTTTATTTGACGTTGTTGTTAATGTTGTTGTTGTTATTGTTGTTGTTGCTGTTGTTTATTTGACGTTGTTGTTGTTTATTTGACGTTGTTGTTGTTATTGTTGTTGTTGTTTATTTAACGTTGTTGTTGTTGTTGTTTATTTGACGTTGTTGTTGTTGTTGTTTATTTGACATTGTTGTTGTTTATTTGACATTGTTGTTGTTGTTGTTGACGTTGTTGTTGTTGTTTATTTGACGTTGTTGTTGTTTATTTGACATTGTTGTTGTTGTTGACGTTGTTGTTGTTGTTTATTTGACGTTGTTGTTGTTGTTGACGTTGTTGTTATTGTTGTTTATTTGATGTTGTTGTTGTTGTTTATTTGACGTTGTTGTTGTTGTTGTTTATTTGACATTGTTGTTGTTGTTGTTGTTTATTTGACGGTGTTGTTGTTGTTGTTGTTGTTTATTTGACATTATTGTTTTTGTTTATTTGATGTTGTTGTTGTTGTGGTTGACATTGTTGTTGTTGTTGTTGTTGTTGTTTATTTGACGTTGTTGTTGTTGTTGGTGTTGACATATTTGTTGTTGTTGTTTATTTGACGTTGTTGTTGTTGTTGTTGTTGTTGTTGACGTTGTTGTTTATTTGACGTTGTTGTTGTTTATTTGACGTTGTTGTTGTTGTTGACGTTGTTATTGTTGTTGTTTATTTGACGTTGTTGTTGTTTATTTGACATTGTTGTTGTTGTTGACGGTGTTGTTGTTGTTGTTTATTTGACATTGTTGTTGTTGTTGTTGACATTGTTGTTATTGTTGTTTATTTGACGTTGTTGTTGTTGTTGTTTATTTGACGTTGTTGTTGTTGTTGTTGTTTATTTGACGTTGTTGTTGTTGTTGTTTATTTAACGTTGTTGTTGTTGTTGATTATTTGCCGTTGTTGTTGTTGTTTATTTGACGTTGTTGTTGTTGTTATTGTTGTTGTTGTTTATTTGACGTTGTAGTTGTTGGTGTTGCTTATTTGACGTTGTTGTTGTTGTTGACGTTGTTTTTGTTGTTGTTTATTTGACGTTGTTGTTGTTGTTGTTGTTGACGTTGTTATTGTTGTCGTTGTTTATTTGACGTTGTTGTTGTTGTTGTTTATTTGATGTTGTTGTTGTTATTGTTTATTTGACGTTGTTGTTGTTGTTGTTTATTTGACGTTGTTGTTATTGTTGTTTATTTGACGTTGTTGTTGTTGTTGTTATTTATTTGACGTTGTTATTGTTGTTGTTTATTTGACGTTGTTGACGTTGTTGTTGTTGTTTATTTGACGTTGTTGTTGTTGACGTTGTTGTTGTTGTTGTTTTTGTTATTTATTTGACGTTGTTGTTGTTATTTATTTGATGTTGTTGTTGTTATTTATTTGACGTTGTTGTTGTTGTTGTTTATTTGACGTTGTTGTTGTTGACGTTGTTGTTTTTTATTTGACATTATTGTTGTTGTTATTGTTGTTGTTTATTTGACGTTTTTGTTGTTGTTGATGTTGTTATTGTTGTTCATTTGACGTTGTTGTTATTGTTTATTTGACGTTGTTGTTATTGTTTATTTGACGTTGTTGTTGTTGTTGTTTATTTGACTTTGTTGTTGTTATTGTTGTTGTTGTTGTTGTTTATTTGACGTTGTTGTTGTTGTTGTTTATTTGACGTTGTTGTTGTTGTTGTTGTTTATTTGACGTTGTTGTTGTTGATGTTATTTATTTGACGTTGTTGTTGTTGTTGTTATTTATTTGACATTGTTGTTATTGTTGTTGTTGTTTATTTGACGTTGTTATTGTTGTTTATTTGACGTTGTTTTTGTTATTTGACGTTGTTGTTGTTATTATAGTTGTTGTATTTGTTGTTGTTGTTGTTGCTTATTTGACATTGTTGTTGTTGTTGTTGTTTATTTGACGTTGTTGTTGCTGTTGTTTATTTGACGTTGTTATTGTTGTTTATTTGACGTTGTTGTTGTTGTTGTTTATTTGACGTTGTTGTTGTTGTTGACATTGTTGTTGTATTTGTTATTTATTTGACGTTGTTAATGTTGTTGACGTTGTTGTTGTTATTGTTGTTTATTTCACGTTGTTGTAGTTGTTGTTATTGTTGTTGTTGTTGTTGTTGTTTATTTGACATTGTTGTTGTTGTTATTTGTTTGACTTGTTGTTGTTGTTGTTTATTTGACGTTGTTGTTGTTGTTTATGTTAATTTGACGTTGTTGTTGTTATTTATTTGACATTGTTGTTGTTATTTGACATTGTTGTTGTTGTTGTATTTGTTGTTGTTGTTGTTGTTGTTTATTTGACGTTGTTGTTGTTGTTGTTAATTTGACGTTGTTGTTGTTGTTGTTTATTTGACGTTGTTGTTGTCGTTGTTTTTGTTGTTTATTTGACATTGCGTTTGTTTATTTGACGTTGTTGTTGTTGTTGTTGTTCATTTGATGTTGTTGTTGTTGTTGACGTTGTTGTTGTTTATTTGACGTTGTTGTTAATGTTGTTGTTGTTATTGTTGTTGTTGCTGTTGTTTATTTGACGTTGTTGTTGTTTATTTGACGTTGTTGTTGTTATTGTTGTTGTTGTTTATTTAACGTTGTTGTTGTTGTTGTTGTTTATTTGACGTTGTTGTTGTTTATTTGAAGTTGTTGTTGTTGTTGTTTATTTGACGTTGTTATTGTTGTTGCTTATTTGACGTTGTTGTTGTTGTTGTTGACGTTGTTGTTGTTGTTGTTTATTTGACGTTGTTGTTGTTTATTTGACGTTGTTGTTTATTTGATGTTGTTGATGTTGTTGTTTATTTGACGTTGTTGTTGTTTTTGTTGTTTATTTGACGTTGTTGTTATTGACGTTGTTGTTGTTGTTGTTTATTTGACGTTGTTGTTGATGTTTATTTGACGTTGTTGTTGTTGTTGTTTATTTGACGTTGTTGTTGTTGTTGTTTATTTGACGTTGTTGTTGTTGTTTATTTAACGTTGTTGTTGTTGTTGTTTACTTGACGTTGTTGTTGTTGTTTATTTGACGTTGTTGTTGTTGTTGTTCATTTGACATTGTGGTTGTTGTTGCTTATTTGACGTTGTCGTTGTTGTTGACGTTGTTGTTGTTGTTTATTTGACATTGTTGTTGTTGTTGTTGACGTTGTTATTGTTGTTGTTGTTGTTTATTTGACGTTGTTGTTGTTGTTGTTGTTTATTTGACGTTGTTGTTGTTATTTATTTGACGTTGTTGTTGTTTATTTGACGCTGTTGTTGTTGTTGTTATTTATTTGACGTTGTTATTGTTGTTGTTTATTTGACGTTGTTGTTGTTGTTGTTGACGTTGTTGTTGTTGTTGTTGACGTTGTTGTTGTTATTGTTGTTTATTTGACGTTGTTGTTGTTGACGTTGCTGTTGTTATTTATTTGACGTTGTTGTTGTTGTTATTTATTTGACGTTGTTGTTGTTGTTTATTTGACATTGTTGTTGTTGTTGTTGACGTTGTTGTTGTTGTTGTTGTTTATTTGACGTTTTTGTTGTTGTTTATTTGACATTGTTGTTGTTGTTGACGTTGTTGTTGTTGTTTATTTGACGTTGTTGTTGTTGTTTATTTAATGTTGTTGTTGTTGTTGTTGTTGTTTATTTGACGTTGTTATTGTTGTTGTTTATTTGACATTGTTGTTGTTGTTGTTTATTTGACGGTGTTGTTGTTGTTGTTTATTTGACATTATTATTTTTGTTTATTTGACGTTGTTGTTGTTGTTGTTGACATTGTTGTTGTTGTTGTTGTTGTTGTTGTTGTTTATTTGACGTTGTTGTTGTTGTTGTTGTTGTTGTTTATTTGACGTTGTTGTTGTTGTTGTTGTTGTTTATTTGACGTTGTTGTTGTTGTTGACGTTGTTGTTGTTGTTGTTTATTTGACGTTGTTGTTGTTTATTTGACATTGTTGTTGTTGTTGACGGTGTTGTTGTTGTTGTTTATTTGACATTGTTGTTGTTGTTGTTGACGTTGTTATTTTTGTTGTTGTTTATTTGACGTTGTTGTTGTTGTTGTGGTTGTTGTGCTTTATTTGACGTTGTTGTTGTTGTTGTTTATTTGAAGTTGTTGTTGTTGTTTATTTGACGTTGTTGTTGTTGACATTGTTGTTGTTGTTTATTTGACGTTGTTGTTGTTGACATAGTTGTTGTTGTTGTTTATTTGACGTTGTTGTTGTTGTTGACGTTGTTGTTGTTTATTTGACGTTGTTGTTGTTGTTCTTGTTGTTGTTTATTTGACGTTGTTGTTGTTGTTGTTTATTTGACGTTGTTGTTGTTGTTGTTTATTTGACGTTGTTGTTGTTGTATATTTGACTTTGTTGTTTTTGTTGACGTTGTTGTTGTTGACGTTGTTATTGTTGTTTATTTGACGTTGTTGTTGTTTATTTGACATTGTTGTTGTTGTTGTTTATTTGACATTGTTGTTGTTGTTGTTGATGTTGACCTTGTTGTTGTTGTTTATTTGACGTTGTTGTTGTTGTTGACGTTTATTTGATGTTGTTGATGTTGTTAATGTTGTTGTTTATTTGACGTTGTTGTTGTTTATTTGACGTTGTTGTTATTGACGTTGTTGTTGTTGTTTATTTGACGTTGTTGTTGTTGTTGTTGTTTATTTGACGTAGTTGTTGTTGACGTTGTTGTAGTTGTTGTTTATTTGACGTTTTTGTTGTTGTTGATGTTGTTGTTGTTGTTGTTTATTTGACGTTGTTGTTGTTGTTGTTTATTTGACTTTGTTGTTGTTGTTGTTATTGTTGTTGTTGTTGCTGTTGTTTATTTGACGTTGTTGTTGTTGTTGTTTATTTGACGTTGTTGTTGTTGTTTATTTGACGTTGTTGTTGTTGATGTTATTTATTTGACGTTGTTGTTGTTGTTGTTTATTTGACGTTGTTGTTGTTGTTTATTTGACGTTGTTATTGTTGTTTATTTGACGTTGTTTTTGTTATTTGACGTTGTTGTTGTTGTTATTGTTGCTGTATTTGTTGTTGTTGTTGTTGCTTATTTGACATTGTTGTTGTTGTTGTTGTTTATTTGACGTTGTTGTTGCTGTTGTTTATTTAACGTTGTTGTTATTGTTGTTTATTTGACGTTGCTGTTGTTGTTGTTGTTTATTTAACGTTGTTGTTGTTGTTGTTTATTTAACGTTGTTGTTGTTGTTGTTTATTTGACGTTGTTGTTGTTGTTTATTTGACGTTGTTGTTGTTGTTTATTTGACGTTGTGGTTGTTGTTGCTTATTTGACGTTGTCGTTGTTGTTGACGTTGTTGTTGTTGTTATTTATTTGATGTTGTTGTTAATGTTGCTGTTGTTTATTTGACGTTGTTACTGTTGTTTATTTGACGTTGTTGTTGTTAGTGTTGTTGTTGTTTATTTAACGTTGTTGTTGTTGTTGTTGTTTATTTGGCGTTGTTGTTGTTGTTGTTTATTTGACGTTGTTGTTGTTGTTGTTTATTTGACGTTGTTATTGTTGTTGCTTATTTGACGTTGTTGTTGTTGTTGACGTTGTTGTTGTTGTTGTTTATTTGACGTTGTTGTTGTTGTTTATTTGACGTTGTTGTTGTTGTTGTTGTTTATTTGACGTTGTTGTTGTTGTTGTTTATTTGACGTTGTTGTTGTTTTTGTTGTTTATTTGACATTGTTGTTGTTGACGTTGTTGTTGTTGTTGTTGTTGTTTATTTGACGTTGTTGTTGTTGTTGTTTCTTTGACGTTGTTGGTATTGTTGTTGTTTATTTGACGTTGTTGTTGTTGTTGTTGTTTATTTAACGTTGTTGTTGTTGTTGTTTATTTGACGTTGTTGTTGTTGTTTATTTGACGTTGTTGTTGTTGTTGTTGTTTATTTGACGTTGTGGGTGTTGTTGCTTATTTGACGTTGTCGTTGTTGTTGACGTTGTTGTTGTTGTTGTTTATTTGACGTTGTTGTTGTTGTTGTTGTTGACGTTGTTATTGTTGTCATTGTTTATTTGACGTTGTTGTTGTTGTTGTTGTTTATTTGACGTTATTGTTGTTGTTTATTTGACGTTGTTCTTGTTGTTGTTTATTTGACGCTGTTGTTGTTGTTGTTATTTATTTGACGTTGTTATTGTTGTTGTTTATTTGACGTTGTTGTTGTTGTTGACGTTGTTGTTGTTGTTTATTTGACGTTGTTGTTGTTGTTGACGTTGTTGTTGTTGTTGTTTATTTGACGTTGTTGTTGTTGACGTTGTTGTTGTTATTTATTTGACCTTGTTGTTGTTGACGTTGTTGTTGTTGTTGTTTATTTGACGTTCTTGTTGTTGTTTATTTGACATTGTTGTTGTTGTTGTTGACGTTGTTGTTGTTGTTTATTTGACGTTGTTGTTGTTGTTGTTTATTTGACATTGTTGTTGTTGTTGACGTTGTTGTTGTTGTTGTTTATTTGACGTTGTTGTTGTTGACGTTATTGTTGTTGTTGTTTATTTGATGTTGTTGTTGTTGTTATTATTGTTGTTGTATTTGTTGTTGTTGTTGTTGCTTATTTGACATTGTTGTTGTTGTTGTTGTTGTTTATTTGACGTTGTTGTTGCTGTTGTTTATTTGACGTTGTTATTGTTGTTTATTTGACGTTGTTTTTGTTGTTTATTTGACGTTGTTGTTGTTGTTGTTGTTGACATTGTTGTTGTATTTGTTGTTTATTTGACGTTGTTAATGTTGTTGACGTTGTTGTTGTTATTGTTGTTTATTTCACGTTGTTGTAGTTGTTGTTGTTGGTGTTATTGTTTATTTGACATTGTTGTTGTTGTTATTTGTTTGACGTTGTTGTTGTTGTTGTTGTTTATTTGACGTTGTTGTTGTTGTTGTTTTTTTGACGTTGTTCTTGTAGTTATTTATTTGACATTGTTGTTGTTATTTGACATTGTTGTTGTTGTTGTATTTGTTGTTGTTGTTGTTGTTTATTTGACGTTGTTGTTGTTGTTGTTGTTAATTTGACGTTGTTGTTGTTGTTTATTTGACGTTGTTGTCGTTGTTTTTGTTGTTTATTTGACGTTGCGTTTGTTTATTTGACGTTGTTGTTGTTGTTGTTGTTGTTGTTCATTTGATGTTGTTGTTGTTGTTGACGTTCTTGTTGTTTATTTGACGTTGTTGTTAATGTTGTTGTTGTTATTGTTGTTGTTGATGTTGTTTATTTGACGTTGTTGTTGTTTATTTGACGTTGTTGTTGTTATTGTTGTTGTTGTTTATTTAACGTTGTTGTTGTTGTTGTTTATTTGACGTTGTTGTTGTTTATTTAAAGTTGTTGTTGTTGTTTATTTGACGTTGTTATTGTTGTTGCTTATTTGACGTTGTTGTTGTTGTTGACGTTGTTGTTGTTGACGTTGTTGTTGTTGTTGTTGTTGTTTATTTGACGTTGTTGTTGTTTATTTGACGTTGTTGTTTATTTGATGTTGTTGATGTTGTTGTTTATTTGACGTTGTTGTTGTTTTTGTTGTTTATTTGACGTTGTTGTTATTGACGTTGTTGTTGTTGTTTATTTGACATTGTTGTTGTTGTTTATTTGACGTTGTTGTTGTTGTTGTTTATTTGACGTTGTTGTTGTTGTTGTTTATTTGACGTTGTTGTTGTTGTTTATTTAACGTTGTTGTTGTTGTTGTTTACTTGACGTTGTTGTTGTTGTTTATTTGACGTTGTCGTTGTTGTTGTTCATTTGACATTGTGGTTGTTGTTGCTTATTTGACGTTGTCGTTGTTGTTGACGTTGTTGTTGTTGTTTATTTGACATTGTTGTTGTTGTTGTTGATGTTGACCTTGTTGTTGTTGTTTATTTGACGTTGTTGTTGTTGTTGACGTTTATTTGATGTTGTTGATGTTGTTAATGTTGTTGTTTATTTGACGTTGTTGTTGTTTATTTGACGTTGTTGTTATTGACGTTGTTGTTGTTGTTTATTTGACGTTGTTGTTGTTGTTGTTTATTTGACGTAGTTGTTGTTGACGTTGTTGTAGTTGTTGTTTATTTGACGTTTTTGTTGTTGTTGATGTTGTTGTTGTTGTTGTTTATTTGACGTTGTTGTTGTTGTTGTTTATTTGACTTTGTTGTTGTTGTTGTTATTGTTGTTGTTGTTGCTGTTGTTTATTTGACGTTGTTGTTGTTGTTGTTTATTTGACGTTGTTGTTGTTGTTTATTTGACGTTGTTGTTGTTGATGTTATTTATTTGACGTTGTTGTTGTTGTTGTTTATTTGACGTTGTTGTTGTTGTTTATTTGACGTTGTTATTGTTGTTTATTTGACGTTGTTTTTGTTATTTGACGTTGTTGTTGTTGTTATTGTTGCTGTATTTGTTGTTGTTGTTGTTGCTTATTTGACATTGTTGTTGTTGTTGTTGTTTATTTGACGTTGTTGTTGCTGTTGTTTATTTAACGTTGTTGTTATTGTTGTTTATTTGACGTTGTTGTTGTTGTTGTTGTTGTTTATTTAACGTTGTTGTTGTTGTTGTTTATTTAACGTTGTTGTTGTTGTTGTTTATTTGACGTTGTTGTTGTTGTTTATTTGACGTTGTTGTTGTTGTTGTTTATTTGACGTTGTGGTTGTTGTTGCTTATTTGACGTTGTCGTTGTTGTTGACGTTGTTGTTGTTGTTATTTATTTGATGTTGTTGTTAATGTTGCTGTTGTTTATTTGACGTTGTTGCTGTTGTTTATTTGACGTTGTTGTTGTTAGTGTTGTTGTTGTTTATTTAACGTTGTTGTTGTTGTTGTTTATTTGGCGTTGTTGTTGTTGTTGTTTATTTGACGTTGTTGTTGTTGTTGTTTATTTGACGTTGTTATTGTTGTTGCTTATTTGACGTTGTTGTTGTTGTTGACGTTGTTGTTGTTGTTGTTTATTTGACGTTGTTGTTGTTGTTTATTTGACGTTGTTGTTGTTGTTGTTGTTTATTTGACGTTGTTGTTGTTGTTGTTTATTTGACGTTGTTGTTGTTTTTGTTGTTTATTTGACATTGTTGTTGTTGACGTTGTTGTTGTTGTTGTTGTTGTTTATTTGACGTTGTTGTTGTTGTTGTTGTTTATTTGACGTTGTTGGTATTGTTGTTGTTTATTTGACGTTGTTGTTGTTGTTGTTGTTTATTTAACGTTGTTGTTGTTGTTGTTTATTTGACGTTGTTGTTGTTGTTTATTTGACGTTGTTGTTGTTGTTGTTGTTTATTTGACGTTGTGGGTGTTGTTGCTTATTTGACGTTGTCGTTGTTGTTGACGTTGTTGTTGTTGTTGTTTATTTGACGTTGTTGTTGTTGTTGTTGTTGACGTTGTTATTGTTGTCATTGTTTATTTGACGTTGTTGTTGTTGTTGTTGTTTATTTGACGTTATTGTTGTTGTTTATTTGACGTTGTTCTTGTTGTTGTTTATTTGACGCTGTTGTTGTTGTTGTTATTTATTTGACGTTGTTATTGTTGTTGTTTATTTGACGTTGTTGTTGTTGTTGACGTTGTTGTTGTTGTTTATTTGACGTTGTTGTTGTTGTTGACGTTGTTGTTGTTGTTGTTTATTTGACGTTGTTGTTGTTGACGTTGTTGTTGTTATTTATTTGACCTTGTTGTTGTTGACGTTGTTGTTGTTGTTGTTTATTTGACGTTGTTGTTGTTGTTTATTTGACATTGTTGTTGTTGTTGTTGACGTTGTTGTTGTTGTTTATTTGACGTTGTTGTTGTTGTTGTTTATTTGACATTGTTGTTGTTGTTGACGTTGTTGTTGTTGTTGTTTATTTGACGTTGTTGTTGTTGACGTTATTGTTGTTGTTTATTTGATGTTGTTGTTGTTGTTATTATTGTTGTTGTATTTGTTGTTGTTGTTGTTGCTTATTTGACATTGTTGTTGTTGTTGTTGTTGTTGTTTATTTGACGTTGTTGTTGCTGTTGTTTATTTGACGTTGTTATTGTTGTTTATTTGACGTTGTTTTTGTTGTTTATTTGACGTTGTTGTTGTTGTTGTTGTTGTTGACATTGTTGTTGTATTTGTTGTTTATTTGACGTTGTTAATGTTGTTGACGTTGTTGTTGTTATTGTTGTTTATTTCACGTTGTTGTAGTTGTTGTTGTTGTTGTTGTTGTTTATTTGACATTGTTGTTGTTGTTATTTGTTTGACGTTGTTGTTGTTGTTGTTGTTGTTTATTTGACGTTGTTGTTGTTGTTGTTTTTTTGACGTTGTTCTTGTTGTTATTTATTTGACATTGTTGTTGTTATTTGACATTGTTGTTGTTGTTGTATTTGTTGTTGTTGTTGTTGTTTATTTGACGTTGTTGTTGTTGTTGTTGTTTATTTGACGTTGTTGTTGTTGTTGTTGTTAATTTGACGTTGTTGTTGTTGTTTATTTGACGTTGTTGTTGTCGTTGTTTTTGTTGTTTATTTGACGTTGCATTTGTTTATTTGACGTTGTTGTTGTTGTTGTTGTTGTTGTTGTTCATTTGATGTTGTTGTTGTTGTTGACGTTCTTGTTGTTTATTTGACGTTGTTGTTAATGTTGTTGTTGTTATTGTTGTTGTTGATGTTGTTTATTTGACGTTGTTGTTGTTTATTTGACGTTGTTGTTGTTATTGTTGTTGTTGTTTATTTAACGTTGTTGTTGTTGTTGTTTATTTGACGTTGTTGTTGTTTATTTAAAGTTGTTGTTGTTGTTTATTTGACGTTGTTATTGTTGTTGCTTATTTGACGTTGTTGTTGTTGTTGACGTTGTTGTTGTTGACGTTGTTGTTGTTGACGTTGTTGTTGTTGTTGTTGTTTATTTGACGTTGTTGTTGTTTATTTGACGTTGTTGTTTATTTGATGTTGTTGATGTTGTTGTTTATTTGACGTTGTTGTTGTTTTTGTTGTTTATTTGACGTTGTTGTTATTGACATTGTTGTTGTTGTTTATTTGACATTGTTGTTGTTGTTTATTTGACGTTGTTGTTGTTGTTGTTTATTTGACGTTGTTGTTGTTGTTGTTTATTTGACGTTGTTGTTGTTGTTTGCTTAACGTTGTTGTTGTTGTTGTTTACTTGACGTTGTTGTTGTTGTTTATTTGACGTTGTCGTTGTTGTTGTTCATTTGACATTGTGGTTGTTGTTGCTTATTTGACGTTGTCGTTGTTGTTGACGTTGTTGTTGTTGTTTATTTGACATTGTTGTTGTTGTTGTTGACGTTGTTATTGTTGTTGTTGTTTATTTGACGTTGTTGTTGTTGTTGTTTATTTGACGTTGTTGTTGTTATTTATTTGACGTTGTTGTTGTTTATTTGACGCTGTTGTTGTTGTTGTTATTTATTTGACGTTGTTATTGTTGTTGTTTATTTGACGTTGTTGTTGTTGTTGACGTTGTTGTTGTTGTTGTTGTTTATTTGACGTTGTTGTTGTTGTTGACGTTGTTGTTGTTGTTGTTTATTTGACGTTGTTGTTGTTGACGTTGCTGTTGTTATTTATTTGACGTTGTTGTTGTTGACGTTGTTGTTGTTGTTGTTATTTATTTGACGTTGTTGTTGTTGTTTATTTGACATTGTTGTTGTTGTTGTTGACGTTGTTGTTGTTGTTGTTTATTTGACGTTGTTGTTGTTGTTTATTTGACATTGTTGTTGTTGTTGACGTTGTTGTTGTTGTTTATTTGACGTTGTTGTTGTTGTTGACATTGTTGTTGTTGTTGTTTATTTAATGTTGTTGTTGTTGTTGTTGTTTATTTGACGTTGTTATTGTTGTTGTTTATTTGACATTGTTGTTGTTGTTGTTTATTTGACGGTGTTGTTGTTGCTGTTTATTTGACATTATTATTTTTGTTTACTTGACGTTGTTGTTGTTGTTGTTGTTGACATTGTTGTTGTTGTTGTTGTTGTTTATTTGACGTTGTTGTTGTTGTTGTTTATTTGACGTTGTTGTTGTGGTTGTTTATTTGACGTTGTTGTTGTTGTTGTTGTTGTTTATTTGACGTTGTTGTTGTTTATTTGACATTGTTGTTGTTGTTGACGGTGTTGTTGTTGTTGTTGTTTATTTGACATTGTTGTTGTTGTTGTTGACGTTGTTATTTTTGTTGTTGTTTATTTGACGTTGTTGTTGTTGTTGTGGTTGTTGTGCTTTATTTGACGTTGTTGTTGTTGTTGTTGTTTATTTGAAATTGTTGTTGTTGTTTATTTGACGTTGTTGTTGTTGACATTGTTGTTGTTGTTTATTTGACGTTGTTGTTGTTGACATAGTTGTTGTTGTTGTTGTTGTTGACGTTGTTGTTGTTTATTTGACGTTGTTGTTGTTGTTGTTGTTGTTGTTTATTTGACGTTGTTATTGTTGTTGTTTATTTGACATTGTTGTTGTTGTTGTTTATTTGACGGTGTTGTTGTTGTTGTTTATTTGTCATTATTATTTTTGTTTATTTGACGTTGTTGTTGTTGTTGTTGTTGACATTGTTGTTGTTGTTGTTGTTGTTTATTTGACGTTGTTGTTGTTGTTGTTGTTTATTTGACGTTGTTGTTGTGGTTGTTTATTTGACGTTGTTGTTGTTGTTGTTGACGTTGTTGTTGTTGTTGTTGTTGTTTATTTGACGTTGTTGTTGTTTATTTGACATTGTTGTTGTTGTTGACGGTGTTGTTGTTGTTGTTGTTTATTTGACATTGTTGTTGTTGTTGTTGACGTTGTTATTTTTATTGTTGTTTATTTGACGTTATTGTTGTTGTTGTGGTTGTTGTGCTTTATTTGACGTTGTTGTTGTTGTTGTTGTTTATTTGAAATTGTTGTTGTTGTTTATTTGACGTTGTTGTTGTTGACATTGTTGTTGTTGTTTATTTGACGTTGTTGTTGTTGACATAGCTGTTGTTGTTGTTGTTGTTGTTGACGTTGTTGTTGTTTATTTGACGTTGTTGTTGTTGTTGTTCTTGTTGTTGTTTATTTGACGTTGTTGTTGTTGTTGTTTATTTGACGTTGTTGTTGTTGTTGTTTATTTGACGTTGTTGTTGTTGTTGTTTATTTGACGTTGTTGTTGTTGTTGTTAACGTTGTTGTTGTTGTATATTTGACTTTGTTGTTTTTGTTGACGTTGTTGTTGTTGACGTTGTTATTGTTGTTTATTTGACGTTGTTGTTGTTTATTTGACATTGTTGTTGTTGTTGTTTATTTGACATTGTTGTTGTTGTTGTTGATGTTGACCTTGTTGTTGTTGTTGTTTATTTGACGTTGTTGTTGTTGTTGTTGTTGTTTATTTGATGTTGTTGATGTTGTTGATGTTGTTGTTTATTTGACGTTGTTGTTGTTTATTTGACGTTGTTGTTATTGACGTTGTTGTTGTTGTTTATTTGACGTTGTTGTTGTTGTTGTTGTTTATTTGACGTAGTTGTTGTTGACGTTGTTGTTGTTGTTGTTGTTGTTTATTTGACGTTTTTGTTGTTGTTGATGTTGTTGTTGTTGTTGTTTATTTGACGTTGTTGTTGTTGTTGTTTATTTGACTTTGTTGTTGTTGTTGTTATTGTTGTTGTTGTTGCTGTTGTTTATTTGACGTTGTTGTTGTTGTTGTTGTTTATTTGACGTTGTTGTTGTTGTTTATTTGACGTTGTTGTTGTTGATGTTATTTATTTGACGTTGTTGTTGTTGTTGTTGTTTATTTGACGTTGTTGTTGTTGTTGTTTATTTGACGTTGTTATTGTTGTTTATTTGACGTTGTTTTTGTTATTTGACGTTGTTGTTGTTGTTATTGTTGTTGTATTTGTTGTTGTTGTTGTTGCTTATTTGACATTGTTGTTGTTGTTGTTGTTTATTTGACGTTGTTGTTGCTGTTGTTTATTTGACGTTGTTGTTATTGTTGTTTATTTGACGTTGCTGTTGTTGTTGTTGTTGTTTATTTAACGTTGTTGTTGTTGTTGTTTATTTGACGTTGTTGTTGTTGTTTATTTGACGTTGTTGTTGTTGTTGTTTATTTGACGTTGTGGTTGTTGTTGCTTATTTGACGTTGTCGTTGTTGTTGACGTTGTTGTTGTTGTTATTTATTTGATGTTGTTGTTAATGTTGCTGTTGTTTATTTGACGTTGTTGCTGTTGTTTATTTGACGTTGTTGTTGTTAGTGTTGTTGTTGTTTATTTAACGTTGTTGTTGTTGTTGTTTATTTGGCGTTGTTGCTGTTGTTGTTTATTTGACGTTGTTGTTGTTGTTGTTGTTTATTTGACGTTGTTATTGTTGTTGCTTATTTGACGTTGTTGTTGTTGTTGACGTTGTTGTTGTTGTTGTTGTTTATTTGACGTTGTTGTTGTTTATTTGACGTTGTTGTTGTTGTTGTTTATTTGACGTTGTTGTTGTTGTTGTTTATTTGACGTTGTTGTTGTTTTTGTTGTTTATTTGACATTGTTGTTGTTGACGTTGTTGTTGTTGTTGTTTATTTGACGTTGTTGTTGTTGTTGTTTATTTGACGTTGTTTTTGTAACACCCTCTAAAACCCCAAATAAATTTTCGCAAATAATTAAAATTATAATTTCAGAGTACATGTATTAACGAGGATGTCACAATTCTCTTTTAATAAAAACAAGTTCCTGTCATGCATAACATAGAAGCAACTCATACATGTTTACACAGCGGAATAATTTAATTAACAAAACCAATGTTATAATATTTTTAAAATCATCAGGGATTAACACCTGGAAAATATCAACATCATATTATAACAAACATAAGGAAATAAACGAGTCTGACTAAAACAGCTCGACAAACAAACGTTCCCGGAGTTACAACTACCAGAGCATGACCCGGACAATACTTAAACGGAAATAAACTAGAAACAACAAGCCTTCGCCAAGCACCTGAACGAAGCTCCTCAATCTGAAATATTCAACAGTAAGGGTGAGCATCTCAACTATACATTTGATTATACGTTCATAACGATCAATTCAGAAAAATCATAAGCATCACCCAACAGTTAGCATGTTTCATAGTTTACGAAAACCTTTACAATTCATATGTTCATAATATATTACTTTTCGTACTTATAATTAACATCACACATCATTAACAATTTAGCAACAATACATGCATACGATCAATTAAATACAACATTGGAAAATCATCCATTCATGTTATATTCAATATAATGCAACACACCCATGCATGTGGTACCATTTTACCGCCCCATTAAATCTCGGGTCACGGATAACTCACCGTTCCATTATATCGCGGACACGGCTACCACCTCAACGTTCCATTAAATCGCGGACACGTATATTGGCCACCATGTTAATTCCACACAATGGGAATTAACAAATACAACATGATATGTAAAGTATGTAACACTCAGCATACTATTAACATCAAGAAAACATATCATGCAACATCAACAATATCAATCATAACAGGATATGGATAGTATGTAACCACTCAGCATACTATTAAACATCAACCAATCATATCAAGTTATATCATAATTCATGCTTGATAACATCATCTAAAAGCATGACAATAACATCCATGTAGTGTTGGTATCGTAACATACAAACGTTATTCGATACAAGCATCAATCAACACTAGGAAATCAATAAACAGCATATTCAAAACATGTCAAACACTGCACATCAAAACAGGATCAATCCGTACATAACAATATCCATTTTGCATAACTCAAAGCAACACATCGATTGAAAACACAATTCCTTTCTACGTTAGTCAATTTCCAATCTTAAGGACAGCATTACTTCACTTAAGGTCTTATTTTTCAAATCATACACAACTCAGAATTTTCGTCTCAAAACATCCTATTTTATCAACAATTCTTTCATCAACAACAAGTTTATAAAATTGACCTTAAGTTACATATTACCCGTCCTTTAGGGAAATCCTAACAACATTGAGGTTATCCCTAGAATTACCTAAGGGAAACTCTCGATCATGCAAATATACTCCAAATCCACCATAGGAACCTAAAATCCTTAATTGATTCATAAAATTTGGGAACCTAAACCTTTTCCAACAAGGTTCAACCCTAAGGTTATTGATCCCTAAGAACATCTAAAAATTGGGGTTCTCCCTACGATTATCCAAAATCAACCGTACCTAAACCCATAAGCAAAAGTAAATCGAGTAGTAGCCCCCCTTACCTTATCAAATTGCAGCTTCTAACTCTTGAGCGATTGTTCGTCGTTCTTCAGAGCTCCAATCCCAAATATCTCCAAACACCTCACTAAAATACATAACAACCAAATTCACTTATAAACATAAACACTTTCTCCAATAATCACTTATTAAAATAAGCTCTTAAAGCTACTTAATTCCTCATAATCATATAGAAAATTTCACTAGCTTTCCAACGCATCAAACGGCGCCTAAATCGGAGTTACGGTTCAAAAGTTATGGCCGAAACGATTTTTGGGAAAAACCTACCCGAGCATCACACAGAAGATCAACACGGGTGCCCGTGTTGTGCAACACGGCCCGTGTTGATGACTCTGCAACACCATATTTCACGTTTTTAAGCTTCCCAAAATCACCCCAACTCATTCCTAATCATCCCCAAACATCCTAAAACCATCAAAATCGAATTCCTATCATATAGCAATGATCTAAAGCATATAATAGGATCAATACCACATCAAAACCCAATCAATTCCATTCATGTTTCATCATCACAACAACCATGGCATCAAGAATCCATCATCCCTACAAATCCCTAACTCATATAGAATATATATCACAACTTATTCATAGTAAAAGAATGATCAACCCCTTACCTTGGATAATCTGCAGCTCCTGCAACTTCCTCGATCAATCTTCTCCTTCTTCTCCTTTCTCTTCTTTACACGTTCTCTGAGTTCCAAAATACCAAAATCTCAGTTTTACGTGAAAGTGAGCAAAAGTGACATATAAGTCCCAAATAACATTTTACTTCACTTGTACCCCCTCTTTTACCAACAACATCATAGCCCAATAATCCTTATTTTCTACAATTATTTATAAAATAAATAATAATCCTTTTATTTTATATTAACCCAAATAAAATAATTTTATTGGTTACAAATAAAATAACTCTTATTAAGATAATTCCAAATAAATAGAACTGGGGTGTTACAGTTGTTGTTGTTGTTGTTTATTTGACGTTGTTGTTGTTGTTGTTGTTTATTTAACGTTGTTGTTGTTGTTGTTGTTTATTTGACGTTGTTATTGTTGTTTATTTGACGTTGTTGTTGTTGTTGTTGTTGTTGTTGTTTATTTGACGTTGTGGGTGTTGTTGCTTATTTGACGTTGTCGTTGTTGTTGTCGTTGTTGTTGTTGTTTATTTGACGTTGTTGTTGTTGTTGTTGACGTTGTTATTGTTTATTTGACGTTGTTGTTGTTGTTGCTGTTGTTTATTTGACGTTATTGTTGTTGTTTATTTGACGTTGTTCTTGTTGTTGTTTATTTGACGTTGTTGTTGTTGTTATTTATTTGACGTTGTTATTGTTGTTGTTTATTTGACGTTGTTGTTGTTGTTGACGTTGTTGTTGTTGTTTATTTGACGTTGTTGTTGTTGTTGACGTTGTTGTTGTTGTTGTTTATTTGACGTTGTTGTTGTTGACGTTGTTGTTGTTATTTATTTGACGTTGTTGTTGTTGACGTTGTTGTTGTTGTTGTTTATTTGACGTTGTTGTTGTTGTTTATTTGACATTGTTGTTGTTGTTGTTGACGTTGTTGTTGTTGTTGTTTATTTAACGTTGTTGTTGTTGTTGTTTATTTGACATTGTTGTTGTTGTTGACGTTGTTGTTGTTGTTGTTTATTTGACCTTGTTGTTGTTGACGTTATTGTTGTTGTTGTTTATTTGATGTTGTTGTTGTTGTTGTTTATTTGACGTTGTTGTTGTTGTTTATTTGACATTGTTGTTATTGTTTATTTGACGGTGTTGTTGTTGTTGTTTATTTGACATTATTGTTTTTGTTTATTTGACGTTGTTGTTGTTGTTGACATTGTTGTTGTTGTTGTTTATTTGACGTTGTTGTTGTTGTTGGTGTTGACATAGTTGTTGTTGTTGTTATTGTTTATTTGACGTTGTTGTTGTTGTTGTTGACGTTGTTGTTTATTTGACGTTGTTGTTGTTGTTGTTGTTTATTTGTCGTTGTTGTTGTTGTTGACGTTGTTGTTGTTGTTGTTTATTTGACGTTGTTGTTGTTTATTTGACATTGTTGTTGTTGTTGACGGTGTTGTTGTTGTTGTTTATTTGACATTGTTGTTGTTGTTGACGTTGTTGTTGTTGTTGTTGTTGTTGTTTATTTGATGTTGTTGTTGTTGTTATTTATTTGACGTTGTTGTTGTTGTTGTTTATTTGACGTTGTTGTTGTTGTTGTTTACTTGATGTTGTTGTTGTTGACGTTGTTGTTGTTGTTTATTTGACGTAGTTGTTGTTGTTGACATAATTGTTGTTGTTGTTTATTTGACGTTGTTGTTGTTGTTGACGTTGTGGTTGTTTATTTGACGTTGTTGTTGTTGTTGTTTATTTGACTTTGTTGTTGTTGTTGTTTACTTGATGTTGTTGTTGTTGACGTTGTTGTTGTTGTTTATTTGACGTAGTTGTTGTTGTTGACATAATTGTTGTTGTTGTTTATTTGACGTTGTTGTTGTTGTTGACGTTGTGGTTGTTTATTTGACGTTGTTGTTGTTGTTGTTTATTTGACTTTGTTGTTGTTGTTGTTATTGTTGTTGTTGTTGCTGTTGTTTATTTGACGTTGTTGTTGTTGTTGTTGTTTATTTGACGTTGTTGTTGTTGTTGTTGTTGTTTATTTGACGTTGTTGTTGTTGTTGTTTATTTGACGTTGTTGTTGTTGTTGTTGTTGTTTATTTGACGTTGTTATTGTTGTTTATTTGACGTTGTTTGTGTTATTTGACGTTGTTGTTGTTGTTATTGTTGTTGTTGTTGCTGTTGTTTATTTGACGTTGTTGTTGTTGTTGTTTATTTGACGTTGTTGTTGTTGTTGTTTATTTGACGTTGTTGTTGTTGATGTTATTTATTTAACGTTGTTGTTGTTGTTGTTTATTTGACGTTGTTGTTGTTGTTGTTGTTTATTTGACGTTGTTATTGTTGTTTATTTGACGTTGTTTGTGTTATTTGACGTTGTTGTTGTTGTTATTGTTGTTGTATTTGTTGTTGTTGTAGTTGCTTATTTGACATTGTTGTTGTTGTTGTTGTTGTTTATTTGACGTTGTTGTTGCTGTTGTTTATTTGACGTTGTTGTTATTGTTGTTTATTTGACGTTGTTGTTGTTGTTGTTGTTGTTGTTTATTTAACGTTGTTGTTGTTGTTGTTTATTTGACGTTGTTGTTGTTGTTGTTTATTTGACGTTGTTGTTGTTGTTTATTTGACGTTGTGGTTGTTGTTGCTTATTTGACGTTGTTGTTGACGTTGTTGTTGTTATTTATTTGATGTTGTTGTTAATGTTGCTGTTGTTATTATTGTTGTTGCTGTTGTTTATTTGACGTTGTTGCTGTTGTTTATTTGACGTTGTTGTTGTTATTGTTGTTGTTCTTTATTTAACGTTGTTGTTGTTGTTGTTTATTTGGCGTTGTTGTTGTTGTTTATTTGACGTTGTTGTTGTTGTTGTTTATTTGGCGTTGTTATTGTTGTTGCTTATTTGACGTTGTTGTTGTTGTTGACGTTGTTGTTGTTGTTGTTTATTTGACGTTGTTGTTGTTGTTTATTTGACGTTGTTGTTGTTGTTATTTATTTGACGTTGTTGTTGTTGTTGTTGTTTATTTGACATTATTATTTTTGTTTATTTGACGTTGTTGTTGTTGTTGTTGACATTGTTGTTGTTGTTGTTGTTTATTTGACGTTGTTGTTGTTGTTGTTTATTTGACGTTGTTGTTGTTGTTGACGTTGTTGTTGTTGTTGTTGTTGTTTATTTGACGTTGTTGTTGTTTATTTGACATTGTTGTTGTTGTTGACGGTGTTGTTGTTGTTGTTGTTTATTTGACATTGTTGTTGTTGTTGTTGACGTTGTTATTTTTGTTGTTGTTTATTTGACGTTGTTGTTGTTGTTGTGGTTGTTGTTGTTTATTTGACGTTGTTGTTGTTGTTGTTGTTTATTTGAAGTTGATGTTGTTGTTTATTTGACGTTGTTGTTGTTGACATTGTTGTTGTTGTTGTTTATTTGACGTTGTTGTTGTTAACATAGTTGTTGTTGTTATTTATTTGACGTTGTTGTTGTTGTTGACGTTGTTGTTGTTTATTTGACGTTGTTGTTGTTGTTGTTCTTGTTGTTGTTTATTTGACGTTGTTGTTGTTGTTGTTTATTTGACGTTGTTGTTGTTGTTGTTTATTTGACGTTGTTGTTGTTGTTAACGTTGTTGTTGTTGTATATTTGACTTTGTTGTTTTTGTTGACGTTGTTGTTGTTGACGTTGTTATTGTTGTTTATTTGACGTTGTTGTTGTTTATTTGACCTTGTTGTTGTTGTTGTTTATTTGACGTTGTTGTTGTTGTTGTTTATTTGACGTAGTTGTTGTTGACGTTGTTGTTGTTGTTGTTTATTTGACGTTTTTATTGTTGTTGATGTTGTTGTTGTTGTTTATTTGACGTTGTTGTTGTTGTTGTTTATTTGACTTTGTTGTTTTTGTTGTTATTGTTGCTGTTGTTTATTTGACGTTGTTGTTGTTGTTGTTGTTTATTTGACGTTGTTGTTGTTGTTTATTTGACGTTGTTGTTGTTGATGTTATTTATTTGACGTTGTTGTTGTTGTTGTTTATTTGACGTTGTTGTTGTTGTTGTTTATTTGACGTTGTTATTGTTGTTTATTTGACGTTGTTTTTGTTATTTGATGTTGTTGTTGTTGTTATTGTTGTTGTACTTGTTGTTGTTGTTGTTGCTTATTTGACATTGTTGTTGTTGTTGTTTATTTGACATTGTTGTTGCTGTTGTTTATTTGACGTTATTGTTATTGTTGTTTATTTGACGTTGTTGTTGTTGTTGTTGTTGTTTATTTAACGTTGTTGTTGTTGTTGTTGTTTATTTGACGTTGTTGTTGTTGTTTATTTGACGTTGTTGTTGTTGTTGTTGTTTATTTGACGTTGTGGTTGTTGTTGCTTATTTGACGTTGTCGTTGTTGTTGACGTTGTTGTTGTTGTTATTTATTTGATGTTGTTGTTAATGTTGCTGTTGTTTATTTGACGTTGTTGCTGTTGTTTATTTGACGTTGTTGTTGTTAGTGTTGTTGTTGTTTATTTAACGTTGTTGTTGTTGTTGTTTATTTGGCGTTGTTGTTGTTGTTGTTTATTTGACGTTGTTGTTGTTGTTGTTTATTTGACGTTGTTATTATTGTTACTTATTTGACGTTGTTGTTGTTGTTGTTGACGTTGTTGTTGTTGTTGTTGTTGTTTATTTGACGTTGTTGTTGTTGTTGTTTATTTGGCGTTGTTGCTGTTGTTGTTTATTTGACGTTGTTGTTGTTGTTGTTGTTTATTTGACGTTGTTATTGTTGTTGCTTATTTGACGTTGTTGTTGTTGTTGTTGTTGACGTTGTTGTTGTTGTTGTTGTTTATTTGACGTTGTTGTTGTTTATTTGACGTTGTTGTTGTTGTTGTTTATTTGACGTTGTTGTTGTTGTTGTTTATTTGACGTTGTTGTTGTTTTTGTTGTTTATTTGACATTGTTGTTGTTGACGTTGTTGTTGTTGTTGTTGTTTATTTGACGTTGTTGTTGTTGTTTATTTGACGTTGTTGTTGTAACACCCTCTAAAACCCCAAATAAATTTTCGCAAATAATTAAAATTATAATTTCAGAGTACATGTATTAACGAGGATGTCACAATTCTCTTTTAATAAAAACAAGTTCCTGTCATGCATAACATAGAAGCAACTCATACATGTTTACACAGCGGAATAATTTAATTAACAAAACCAATGTTATAATATTTTTAAAATCATCAGGGATTAACACCTGGAAAATATCAACATCATATTATAACAAACATAAGGAAATAAACGAGTCTGACTAAAACAGCTCGACAAACAAACATTCCCGGAGTTACAACTACCAGAGCATGACCCGGACAATACTTAAACGGAAATAAACTAGAAACAACAAGCCTTCGCCAAGCACCTGAACGAAGCTCCTCAATCTGAAATATTCAACAGTAAGGGTGAGCATCTCAACTATACATTTGATTATACGTTCATAACGATCAATTCAGAAAAATCATAAGCATCACCCAACAGTTAGCATGTTTCATAGTTTACGAAAACCTTTACAATTCATATGTTCATAATATATTACTTTTCGTACTTATAATTAACATCACACATCATTAACAATTTAGCAATAATACATGCATACGATCAATTAAATACAACATTGGAAAATCATCCATTCATGTTATATTCAATATAATGCAACACACCCATGCATGTGGTACCATTTTACCGCCCCATTAAATCTCGGGTCACGGATAACTCACCGTTCCATTATATCGCGGACACGGCTACCACCTCAACGTTCCATTAAATCGCGGACACGTATATTGGCCACCATGTTAATTCCACACAATGGGAATTAACAAATACAACATGATATGTAAAGTATGTAACACTCAGCATACTATTAACATCAAGAAAACATATCATGCAACATCAACAATATCAATCATAACAGGATATGGATAGTATGTAACCACTCAGCATACTATTAAACATCAACCAATCATATCAAGTTATATCATAATTCATGCTTGATAACATCATCTAAAAGCATGACAATAACATCCATGTAGTGTTGGTATTGTAACATACAAACGTTATTCGATACAAGCATCAACCAACACTAGGAAATCAATAAACAGCATATTCAAAACATGTCAAACACTGCACATCAAAACAGGATCAATCCGTACATAACAATATCCATTTTGCATAACTCAAAGCAACACATCGATTGAAAACACAATTCCTTTCTACGTTAGTCAATTTCCAATCTTAAGGACAGCATTACTTCACTTAAGGTCTTATTTTTCAAATCATACACAACTCAGAATTTTCGTCTCAAAACATCCTATTTTATCAACAATTCTTTCATCAACAACAAGTTTATAAAATTGACCTTAAGTTACATATTACCCGTCCTTTAGGGAAATCCTAACAACATTGAGGTTATCCCTAGAATTACCTAAGGGAAACTCTCGATCATGCAAATATACTCCAAATCCACCATAGGAACCTAAAATCCTTAATTGATTCATAAAATTTGGGAACCTAAACCTTTTCCAACAAGGTTCAACCCTAAGGTTATTGATCCCTAAGAACATCTAAAAATTGGGGTTCTCCCTACGATTATCCAAAATCAACCGTACCTAAACCCATAAGCAAAAGTAAATCGAGTAGTAGCCCCCCTTACCTTATCAAATTGCAGCTTCTAACTCTTGAGCGATTGTCCGTCGTTCTTCAGAGCTCCAATCCCAAATATCTCCAAACACCTCACTAAAATACATAACAACCAAATTCACTTATAAACATAAACACTTTCTCCAATAATCACTTATTAAAATAAGCTCTTAAAGCTACTTAATTCCTCATAATCATATAGAAAATTTCACTAGCTTTCCAACGCATCAAACGGCGCCTAAATCGGAGTTACGGTTCAAAAGTTATGGCCGAAACGATTTTTGGGAAAAACCTACCCGAGCATCACACAGAAGATCAACACGGGTGCCCGTGTTGTGCAACACGGCCCGTGTTGTGCAACACGGCCCGTGTTGATGACTCTGCAACACCATATTTCACGTTTTTAAGCTTCCCAAAATCACCCCAACTCATTCCTAATCATCCCCAAACATCCTAAAACCATCAAAATCGAATTCCTATCATATAGCAATGATCTAAAGCATATAATAGGATCAATACCACATCAAAACCCAATCAATTCCATTCATGTTTCATCATCACAACAACCATGGCATCAAGAATCCATCATCCCTACAAATCCCTAACTCATATAGAATATATATCACAACTTATTCATAGTAAAAGAATGATCAACCCCTTACCTTGGATAATCTGCAGCTCCTGCAACTTCCTCGATCAATCTTCTCCTTCTTCTCCTTTCTCTTCTTTACACGTTCTCTGAGTTCCAAAATCCCAAAATCTCAGTTTTACGTGAAAGTGAGCAAAAGTGACATATAAGTCCCAAATAACATTTTACTTCACTTGTACCCCCTCTTTTACCAACAACATCATAGCCCAATAATCCTTATTTTCTACAATTATTTATAAAATAAATAATAATCCTTTTATTTTATATTAACCCAAATAAAATAATTTTATTGGTTACAAATAAAATAACTCTTATTAAGATAATTCCAAATAAATAGAACTGGGGTGTTACAGTTGTTGTTGTTGTTGTTTATTTGACGTTGTTGTTGTTGTTGTTGTTTATTTAACGTTGTTGTTGTTGTTGTTTATTTGACGTTGTTGTTGTTGTTTATTTGACGTTGTTGTTGTTGTTGTTGTTGTTTATTTGACGTTGTGGGTGTTGTTGCTTATTTGACGTTGTCGTTGTTGTTGACGTTGTTGTTGTTGTTTATTTGACGTTGTTGTTGTTGTTGTTGACGTTGTTATTGTTTATTTGACGTTGTTGTTGTTGTTGTTTATTTGACGTTATTGTTGTTGTTTATTTGACGTTGTTCTTGTTGTTGTTTATTTGACGCTGTTGTTGTTGTTGTTATTTATTTGACGTTGTTATTGTTGTTGTTTATTTGACGTTGTTGTTGTTGTTGACGTTGTTGTTGTTGTTTATTTGACGTTGTTGTTGTTGTTGACGTTGTTGTTGTTGTTGTTTATTTGACGTTGTTGTTGTTGACGTTGTTGTTGTTATTTATTTGACGTTGTTGTTGTTGACGTTGTTGTTGTTGTTGTTTATTTGACGTTGTTGTTGTTTATTTGACATTGTTGTTGTTGTTGTTGACGTTGTTGTTGTTGTTGTTTATTTAACGTTGTTGTTGTTGTTTATTTGACATTGTTGTTGTTGTTGACGTTGTTGTTGTTTATTTGACGTTGTTGTTGTTGACGTTATTGTTGTTGTTGTTTATTTGATGTTGTTGTTGTTGTTGTTGTTTATTTGACGTTGTTGTTGTTGTTTATTTGACATTGTTGTTGTTGTTTATTTGACGGTGTTGTTGTTGTTGTTTATTTGACATTATTGTTTTTGTTTATTTGACGTTGTTGTTGTTGTTGACATTGTTGTTGTTGTTGTTTATTTGACGTTGTTGTTGTTGTTGGTGTTGACATAGTTGTTGTTGTTGTTGTTGTTTATTTGACGTTGTTGTTGTTGTTGTTGACGTTGTTGTTTATTTGACGTTGTTGTTGTTGTTGTTGTTTATTTGTCGTTGTTGTTGTTGTTGACGTTGTTGTTGTTGTTGTTTATTTGACGTTGTTGTTGTTTATTTGACATTGTTGTTGTTGTTGACGGTGTTGTTGTTGTTGTTTATTTGACATTGTTGTTGTTGTTGACGTTGTTGTTGTTGTTGTTGTTGTTTATTTGATGTTGTTGTTGTTGTTATTTATTTGACGTTGTTGTTGTTGTTGTTTATTTGACGTTGTTGTTGTTGTTGTTTACTTGATGTTGTTGTTGTTGACGTTGTTGTTGTTGTTTATTTGACGTAGTTGTTGTTGTTGACATAATTGTTGTTGTTGTTTATTTGACGTTGTTGTTGTTGTTGACGTTGTGGTTGTTTATTTGACGTTGTTGTTGTTGTTTATTTGACTTTGTTGTTGTTGTTGTTTACTTGATGTTGTTGTTGTTGACGTTGTTGTTGTTGTTTATTTGACGTAGTTGTTGTTGTTGACATAATTGTTGTTGTTGTTTATTTGACGTTGTTGTTGTTGTTGACGTTGTGGTTGTTTATTTGACGTTGTTGTTGTTGTTGTTTATTTGACTTTGTTGTTGTTGTTGTTATTGTTGTTGTTGTTGCTGTTGTTTATTTGACGTTGTTGTTGTTGTTGTTGTTTATTTGACGTTGTTGTTGTTGTTGTTGTTTATTTGACGTTGTTGTTGTTGATGTTATTTATTTAACGTTGTTGTTGTTGTTTATTTGACGTTGTTGTTGTTGTTGTTGTTTATTTGACATTGTTATTGTTGTTTATTTGACGTTGTTTGTGTTATTTGACGTTGTTGTTGTTGTTATTGTTGTTGTTGTTGCTGTTGTTTATTTGACGTTGTTGTTGTTGTTGTTGTTGTTTATTTGACGTTGTTGTTGTTGTTGTTGTTGTTTATTTGACGTTGTTGTTGTTGATGTTATTTATTTAACGTTGTTGTTGTTGTTGTTTATTTGACGTTGTTGTTGTTGTTGTTGTTTATTTGACGTTGTTATTGTTGTTTATTTGACGTTGTTTGTGTTATTTGACGTTGTTGTTGTTGTTATTGTTGTTGTATTTGTTGTTGTTGTTGTTGCTTATTTGACATTGTTGTTGTTGTTGTTGTTGTTGTTTATTTGACGTTGTTGTTGTTGTTGTTTATTTGACGTTGTTGTTATTGTTGTTTATTTGACGTTGTTGTTGTTGTTGTTGTTGTTTATTTAACGTTGTTGTTGTTGTTGTTGTTTATTTGACGTTGTTGTTGTTGTTGTTTATTTGACGTTGTTGTTGTTGTTTATTTGACGTTGTGGTTGTTGTTGCTTATTTGACGTTGTTGTTGACGTTGTTGTTGTTATTTATTTGATGTTGTTGTTAATGTTGCTGTTGTTATTGTTGTTGTTGCTGTTGTTTATTTGACGTTGTTGCTGTTGTTTATTTGACGTTGTTGTTGTTATTGTTGTTGTTCTTTATTTAACGTTGTTGTTGTTGTTGTTTATTTGGCGTTGTTGTTGTTGTTGTTTATTTGACGTTGTTGTTGTTGTTGTTTATTTGACGTTGTTATTGTTGTTGCTTATTTGACGTTGTTGTTGTTGTTGTTGACGTTGTTGTTGTTGTTGTTTATTTGACGTTGTTGTTGTTGTTGTTTATTTGACGTTGTTGTTGTTGTTATTTATTTGACGTTGTTGTTGTTGTTGTTTATTTGACATTATTATTTTTGTTTATTTGACGTTGTTGTTGTTGTTGTTGACATTTTTGTTGTTGTTGTTGTTTATTTGACGTTGTTGTTGTTGTTGTTTATTTGACGTTGTTGTTGTTGTTGACGTTGTTGTTGTTGTTGTTGTTGTTTATTTGACGTTGTTGTTGTTTATTTGACATTGTTGTTGTTGTTGACGGTGTTGTTGTTGTTGTTTATTTGACATTGTTGTTGTTGTTGTTGACGTTGTTATTTTTGTTGTTGTTTATTTGACGTTGTTGTTGTTGTGGTTGTTGTTGTTTATTTGACGTTGTTGTTGTTGTTTATTTGAAGTTGTTGTTGTTGTTTATTTGACGTTGTTGTTGTTGTTGACATTGTTGTTGTTGTTTATTTGACGTTGTTGTTGTTAACATAGTTGTTGTTGTTATTTATTTGACGTTGTTGTTGTTGTTGACGTTGTTGTTGTTTATTTGACGTTGTTGTTGTTGTTGTTCTTGTTGTTGTTTATTTGACGTTGTTGTTGTTGTTTATTTGACGTTGTTGTTGTTGTTGTTGTTTATTTGACGTTGTTGTTGTTGTTGTTAACGTTGTTGTTGTTGTATATTTGACTTTGTTGTTTTTGTTGACGTTGTTGTTGTTGACGTTGTTATTGTTGTTTATTTGACGTTGTTGTTGTTTATTTGACCTTGTTGTTGTTGTTGTTTATTTGACGTTGTTGTTGTTGTTGTTTATTTGACGTAGTTGTTGTTGACGTTGTTGTTGTTGTTGTTTATTTGACGTTTTTATTGTTGTTGATGTTGTTGTTGTTGTTTATTTGACGTTGTTGTTGTTGTTGTTTATTTGACTTTGTTGTTTTTGTTGTTATTGTTGTTGTTGTTGCTGTTGTTTATTTGACGTTGTTGTTGTTGTTGTTGTTTATTTGACGTTGTTGTTGTTGTTTATTTGACGTTGTTGTTGTTGATGTTATTTATTTGACGTTGTTGTTGTTGTTTATTTGACGTTGTTGTTGTTGTTGTTTATTTGACGTTGTTATTGTTGTTTATTTGACGTTGTTTTTGTTATTTGACGTTGTTGTTGTTGTTATTGTTGTTGTACTTGTTGTTGTTGTTGTTGCTTATTTGACATTGTTGTTGTTGTTGTTGTTTATTTGACGTTGTTGTTGCTGTTGTTTATTTGACGTTGTTGTTATTGTTGTTTATTTGACGTTGTTGTTGTTGTTGTTGTTTATTTAACGTTGTTGTTATTGTTGTTGTTTATTTGACGTTGTTGTTGTTGTTTATTTGACGTTGTTGTTGTTGTTGTTGTTTATTTGACGTTGTGGTTGTTGTTGCTTATTTGACGTTGTCGTTGTCGTTGACGTTGTTGTTGTTGTTATTTATTTGATGTTGTTGTTAATGTTGCTGTTGTTTATTTGACGTTGTTGCTGTTGTTTATTTGACGTTGTTGTTGTTAGTGTTGTTGTTGTTTATTTAACGTTGTTGTTGTTGTTGTTTATTTGGCGTTATTGTTGTTGTTGTTTATTTGACGTTGTTGTTGTTGTTTATTTGACGTTGTTATTATTGTTGCTTATTTGACGTTGTTGTTGTTGTTGTTGACGTTGTTGTTGTTGTTGTTGTTGTTTATTTGACGTTGTTGTTGTTGTTGTTTATTTGACGTTGTTGTTGTTGTTGTTGTTTATTTGACGTTGTTGTTGTTGTTTATTTGACGTTGTTGTTGTTTTTGTTGTTTATTTGACATTGTTGTTGTTGACGTTGTTGTTGTTGTTTATTTGACGTTGTTGTTGTTGTTGTTTATTTGACGTTGTTGTTGTTTATTTGACGTTGTTGTTGTTGTTGTTGTTGTTTATTTGACGTTGTTGTTGTTGTTGTTGTTTATTTAACGTTGTTGTTGTTGTTGTTTATTTGACGTTGTTGTTGTTGTTGTTTATTTGACGTTGTTGTTGTTGTTGTTTATTTGACGTTGTGGGTGTTGTTGCTTATTTGACGTTGTCGTTGTTGTTGACGTTGTTGTTGTTGTTGTTTATTTGACGTTGTTGTTGTTGTTGTTTATTTGACGTTGTTGTTATTGTTGTTTATTTGACGTTGTTGTTGTTGTTGTTGTTTATTTAACGTTGTTGTTGTTGTTGTTGTTTATTTGACGTTGTTGTTGTTGTTGTTTATTTGACGTTGTTGTTGTTGTTTATTTGACGTTGTGGTTGTTGTTGCTTATTTGACGTTGTTGTTGACGTTGTTGTTGTTATTTATTTGATGTTGTTGTTAATGTTGCTGTTGTTATTGTTGTTGTTGCTGTTGTTTATTTGACGTTGTTGCTGTTGTTTATTTGACGTTGTTGTTGTTATTGTTGTTGTTCTTTATTTAACGTTGTTGTTGTTGTTGTTTATTTGGCGTTGTTGTTGTTGTTGTTTATTTGACGTTGTTGTTGTTGTTGTTTATTTGACGTTGTTATTGTTGTTGCTTATTTGACGTTGTTGTTGTTGTTGTTGACGTTGTTGTTGTTGTTGTTTATTTGACGTTGTTGTTGTTGTTTATTTGACGTTGTTGTTGTTGTTATTTATTTGACGTTGTTGTTGTTGTTGTTTATTTGACATTATTATTTTTGTTTATTTGACGTTGTTGTTGTTGTTGTTGTTGACATTTTTGTTGTTGTTGTTGTTTATTTGACGTTGTTGTTGTTGTTGTTTATTTGACTTTGTTGTTTTTGTTGTTATTGTTGTTGTTGTTGCTGTTGTTTATTTGACGTTGTTGTTGTTGTTGTTGTTTATTTGACGTTGTTGTTGTTGTTTATTTGACGTTGTTGTTGTTGATGTTATTTATTTGACGTTGTTGTTGTTGTTTATTTGACGTTGTTGTTGTTGTTGTTTATTTGACGTTGTTATTGTTGTTTATTTGACGTTGTTTTTGTTATTTGACGTTGTTGTTGTTGTTATTGTTGTTGTACTTGTTGTTGTTGTTGTTGCTTATTTGACATTGTTGTTGTTGTTGTTGTTTATTTGACGTTGTTGTTGCTGTTGTTTATTTGACGTTGTTGTTATTGTTGTTTATTTGACGTTGTTGTTGTTGTTGTTGTTTATTTAACGTTGTTGTTATTGTTGTTGTTTATTTGACGTTGTTGTTGTTGTTTATTTGACGTTGTTGTTGTTGTTGTTGTTTATTTGACGTTGTGGTTGTTGTTGCTTATTTGACGTTGTCGTTGTCGTTGACGTTGTTGTTGTTGTTATTTATTTGATGTTGTTGTTAATGTTGCTGTTGTTTATTTGACGTTGTTGCTGTTGTTTATTTGACGTTGTTGTTGTTAGTGTTGTTGTTGTTTATTTAACGTTGTTGTTGTTGTTGTTTATTTGGCGTTATTGTTGTTGTTGTTTATTTGACGTTGTTGTTGTTGTTGTTTATTTGACGTTGTTATTATTGTTGCTTATTTGACGTTGTTGTTGTTGTTGTTGACGTTGTTGTTGTTGTTGTTGTTGTTTATTTGACGTTGTTGTTGTTGTTGTTTATTTGACGTTGTTGTTGTTGTTGTTGTTTATTTGACGTTGTTGTTGTTGTTTATTTGACGTTGTTGTTGTTTTTGTTGTTTATTTGACATTGTTGTTGTTGACGTTGTTGTTGTTGTTTATTTGACGTTGTTGTTGTTGTTGTTTATTTGACGTTGTTGTTGTTTATTTGACGTTGTTGTTGTTGTTGTTGTTTATTTGACGTTGTTGTTGTTGTTGTTGTTTATTTAACGTTGTTGTTGTTGTTGTTTATTTGACGTTGTTGTTGTTGTTGTTTATTTGACGTTGTTGTTGTTGTTGTTTATTTGACGTTGTGGGTGTTGTTGCTTATTTGACGTTGTCGTTGTTGTTGACGTTGTTGTTGTTGTTGTTTATTTGACGTTGTTGTTGTTGTTGTTTATTTGACGTTGTTGTTATTGTTGTTTATTTGACGTTGTTGTTGTTGTTGTTGTTTATTTAACGTTGTTGTTGTTGTTGTTGTTTATTTGACGTTGTTGTTGTTGTTGTTTATTTGACGTTGTTGTTGTTGTTTATTTGACGTTGTGGTTGTTGTTGCTTATTTGACGTTGTTGTTGACGTTGTTGTTGTTATTTATTTGATGTTGTTGTTAATGTTGCTGTTGTTATTGTTGTTGTTGCTGTTGTTTATTTGACGTTGTTGCTGTTGTTTATTTGACGTTGTTGTTGTTATTGTTGTTGTTCTTTATTTAACGTTGTTGTTGTTGTTGTTTATTTGGCGTTGTTGTTGTTGTTGTTTATTTGACGTTGTTGTTGTTGTTGTTTATTTGACGTTGTTATTGTTGTTGCTTATTTGACGTTGTTGTTGTTGTTGTTGACGTTGTTGTTGTTGTTGTTTATTTGACGTTGTTGTTGTTGTTTATTTGACGTTGTTGTTGTTGTTATTTATTTGACGTTGTTGTTGTTGTTGTTTATTTGACATTATTATTTTTGTTTATTTGACGTTGTTGTTGTTGTTGTTGTTGACATTTTTGTTGTTGTTGTTGTTTATTTGACGTTGTTGTTGTTGTTGTTTATTTGACGTTGTTGTTGTTGTTGACGTTGTTGTTGTTGTTGTTGTTGTTGTTTATTTGACGTTGTTGTTGTTTATTTGACATTGTTGTTGTTGTTGACGGTGTTGTTGTTGTTGTTTATTTGACATTGTTGTTGTTGTTGTTGACGTTGTTATTTTTGTTGTTGTTTATTTGACGTTGTTGTTGTTGTGGTTGTTGTTGTTTATTTGACGTTGTTGTTGTTGTTTATTTGAAGTTGTTGTTGTTGTTTATTTGACGTTGTTGTTGTTGACATTGTTGTTGTTGTTTATTTGACGTTGTTGTTGTTAACATAGTTGTTGTTGTTATTTATTTGACGTTGTTGTTGTTGTTGACGTTGTTGTTGTTTATTTGACGTTGTTGTTGTTGTTGTTCTTGTTGTTGTTTATTTGACGTTGTTGTTGTTGTTTATTTGACGTTGTTGTTGTTGTTGTTTATTTGACGTTGTTGTTGTTGTTGTTAACGTTGTTGTTGTTGTATATTTGACTTTGTTGTTTTTGTTGACGTTGTTGTTGTTGACGTTGTTATTGTTGTTTATTTGACGTTGTTGTTGTTTATTTGACCTTGTTGTTGTTGTTGTTTATTTGACGTTGTTGTTGTTGTTGTTTATTTGACGTAGTTGTTGTTGACGTTGTTGTTGTTGTTGTTTATTTGACGTTTTTATTGTTGTTGATGTTGTTGTTGTTGTTTATTTGACGTTGTTGTTGTTGTTGTTTATTTGACTTTGTTGTTTTTGTTGTTATTGTTGTTGTTGTTGCTGTTGTTTATTTGACGTTGTTGTTGTTGTTGTTGTTTATTTGACGTTGTTGTTGTTGTTTATTTGACGTTGTTGTTGTTGATGTTATTTATTTGACGTTGTTGTTGTTGTTTATTTGACGTTGTTGTTGTTGTTGTTTATTTGACGTTGTTATTGTTGTTTATTTGACGTTGTTTTTGTTATTTGACGTTGTTGTTGTTGTTATTGTTGTTGTACTTGTTGTTGTTGTTGTTGCTTATTTGACATTGTTGTTGTTGTTGTTGTTTATTTGACGTTGTTGTTGCTGTTGTTTATTTGACGTTGTTGTTATTGTTGTTTATTTGACGTTGTTGTTGTTGTTGTTGTTTATTTAACGTTGTTGTTATTGTTGTTGTTTATTTGACGTTGTTGTTGTTGTTTATTTGACGTTGTTGTTGTTGTTGTTGTTTATTTGACGTTGTGGTTGTTGTTGCTTATTTGACGTTGTCGTTGTCGTTGACGTTGTTGTTGTTGTTATTTATTTGATGTTGTTGTTAATGTTGCTGTTGTTTATTTGACGTTGTTGCTGTTGTTTATTTGACGTTGTTGTTGTTAGTGTTGTTGTTGTTTATTTAACGTTGTTGTTGTTGTTGTTTATTTGGCGTTATTGTTGTTGTTGTTTATTTGACGTTGTTGTTGTTGTTGTTTATTTGACGTTGTTATTATTGTTGCTTATTTGACGTTGTTGTTGTTGTTGTTGACGTTGTTGTTGTTGTTGTTGTTGTTTATTTGACGTTGTTGTTGTTGTTGTTTATTTGACGTTGTTGTTGTTGTTGTTGTTTATTTGACGTTGTTGTTGTTGTTTATTTGACGTTGTTGTTGTTTTTGTTGTTTATTTGACATTGTTGTTGTTGACGTTGTTGTTGTTGTTTATTTGACGTTGTTGTTGTTGTTGTTTATTTGACGTTGTTGTTGTTTATTTGACGTTGTTGTTGTTGTTGTTGTTTATTTGACGTTGTTGTTGTTGTTGTTGTTTATTTAACGTTGTTGTTGTTGTTGTTTATTTGACGTTGTTGTTGTTGTTGTTTATTTGACGTTGTTGTTGTTGTTGTTTATTTGACGTTGTGGGTGTTGTTGCTTATTTGACGTTGTCGTTGTTGTTGACGTTGTTGTTGTTGTTGTTTATTTGACGTTGTTGTTGTTGTTGACGTTGTTATTGTTGTCATTTTTTATTTGACGTTGTTGTTGTTGTTGTTGTTTATTTGACGTTATTGTTGTTGTTTATTTGACGTTGTTCTTGTTGTTGTTTATTTGACGTTGTTGTTGTTGTTGTTATTTATTTGACGTTGTTATTGTTGTTGTTTATTTGACGTTGTTGTTGTTGTTGACGTTGTTGTTGTTGTTGTTTATTTGACGTTGTTGTTGTTGTTGACGTTGTTGTTGTTGTTGTTGTTGTTTATTTGACGTTGTTGTTGTTGACGTTGTTGTTGTTATTTATTTGACCTTGTTGTTGTTGACGTTGTTGTTGTTGTTGTTTATTTGACGTTGTTGTTGTTGTTTATTTGACATTGTTGTTGTTGTTGTTGACGTTGTTGTTGTTGTTGTTTATTTGACGTTGTTGTTGTTGTTGTTTATTTGACATTGATGTTGTTGTTGACGTTGTTGTTGTTGTTGTTGTTGTTTATTTGACGTTGTTGTTGTTGTTGACGTTATTGTTGTTGTTGATTATTTGATGTTGTTGTTGTTGTTGTTTATTTGACGTTGTTGTTGTTGTTTATTTGACATTGTTGTTGTTTTTGTTTATTTGACGGTGTTGTTGTTGTTGTTTATTTGACATTATTGTTTTTGTTTATTTGACGTTGTTGTTGTTGTTGACATTGTTGTTGTTGTTGTTTATTTGACGTTGTTGTTGTTGTTGGTGTTGACATAGTTGTTGTTGTTGTTGTTGTTGTTTATTTGACGTTGTTGTTGTTGTTGACGTTGTTGTTTATTTGACGTTGTTGTTTATTTGACGTTGTTGTTGTTGTTGTTGTTTATTTGTCGTTGTTGTTGTTGTTGACGTTGTTGTTGTTGTTGTTTATTTGACGTTGTTGTTGTTTATTTGACATTGTTGTTGTTGTTGACGGTGTTGTTGTTGTTGTTTATTTGACATTGTTGTTGTTGTTGACGTTGTTGTTGTTGTTGTTGTTGTTATTTATTTGACGTTGTTGTTGTTGTTTATTTGAAGTTGTTGTTGTTGTTGTTTACTTGATGTTGTTGTTGTTGACGTTGTTGTTGTTTATTTGACGTAGTTGTTGTTGTTGACATAATTGTTGTTGTTGTTTATTTGACGTTGTTGTTGTTGTTGACGTTGTGGTTGTTTATTTGACGTTGTTGTTGTTGTTGTTGTTTATTTGACTTTGTTGTTGTTGTTGTTGTTATTGTTGTTGTTGTTGCTGTTGTTTATTTGACGTTGTTGTTGTTGCTGTTGTTTATTTGACGTTGTTGTTGTTGATGTTATTTATTTAACGTTGTTGTTGTTGTTGTTTATTTGACGTTGTTGTTGTTGTTGTTTATTTGACGTTGTTATTGTTGTTTATTTGACGTTGTTTTTGTTATTTGACGTTGTTGTTGTTGTTATTGTTGTTGTATTTGTTGTTGTTGTTGTTGCTTATTTGACATTGTTGTTGTTGTTGTTGTTGTTTATTTGACGTTGTTGTTGCTGTTGTTTATTTGACGTTGTTGTTATTATTGTTTATTTGACTTTGTTGTTGTTGTTGTTGTTGTTTATTTAACGTTGTTGTTGTTGTTGTTGTTGTTTATTTGACGTTGTTGTTGTTCTTTATTTGACGTTGTTGTTGTTGTTGTTGACGTTGTTGTTTATTTGACGTTGTTGTTGTTGTTGTTTATTTGTCGTTGTTGTTGTTGTTGACGTTGTTGTTGTTGTTGTTGTTTATTTGACGTTGTTGTTGTTTATTTGACATTGTTGTTGTTGTTGACGGTGTTGTTGTTGTTGTTTATTTGACATTGTTGTTGTTGTTGTTGACGTTGTTGTTGTTGTTGTTGTTGTTTATTTGATGTTGTTGTTGTTGTTATTTATTTGACGTTGTTGTTGTTGTTGTTTATTTGACGTTGTTGTTGTTGTTGTTTACTTGATGTTGTTGTTGTTGACGTTGTTGTTGTTGTTTATTTGACGTAGTTGTTGTTGTTGACATAATTGTTGTTGTTGTTTATTTGACGTTGTTGTTGTTGTTGACGTTGTGGTTGTTTATTTGACGTTGTTGTTGTTGTTGTTTATTTGACTTTGTTGTTGTTGTTGTTTACTTGATGTTGTTGTTGTTGACGTTGTTGTTGTTGTTTATTTGACGTAGTTGTTGTTGTTGACATAATTGTTGTTGTTGTTTATTTGACGTTGTTGTTGTTGTTGACGTTGTGGTTGTTTATTTGACGTTGTTGTTGTTGTTGTTTATTTGACTTTGTTGTTGTTGTTGTTATTGTTGTTGTTGTTGCTGTTGTTTATTTGACGTTGTTGTTGTTGTTGTTGTTTATTTGACGTTGTTGTTGTTGTTGTTGTTGTTTATTTGACGATGTTGTTGTTGATGTTATTTATTTAACGTTGTTGTTGTTGTTGTTTATTTGACGTTGTTGTTTATTTGACGTTGTTATTGTTGTTTATTTGACGTTGTTTGTGTTATTTGACGTTGTTGCTGTTGTTTATTTGACGTTGTTGTTGTTGTTGTTGTTTATTTGACGTTGTTGTTGTTGTTGTTGTTTATTTGACGTTGTTGTTGTTGATGTTATTTATTTAACGTTGTTGTTGTTGTTGTTTATTTGAAGTTGTTGTTGTTGTTGTTGTTTATTTGACGTTGTTATTGTTGTTTATTTGACGTTGTTTGTGTTATTTGACGTTGTTGTTGTTGTTATTGTTGTTGTATTTGTTGTTGTTGTTGTTGCTTATTTGACATTGTTGTTGTTGTTGTTGTTGTTGTTTATTTGACGTTGTTGTTGCTGTTGTTTATTTGACGTTGTTGTTATTGTTGTTTATTTGACGTTGTTGTTGTTGTTGTTGTTGTTTATTTAACGTTGTTGTTGTTGTTGTTTATTTGACGTTGTTGTTGTTGTTGTTTATTTGACGTTGTTGTTGTTGTTTATTTGACGTTGTGGTTGTTGTTGCTTATTTGACGTTGTTGTTGTTATTTATTTGATGTTGTTGTTAATGTTGCTGTTGTTATTGTTGTTGTTGCTGTTGTTTATTTGACGTTGTTGCTGTTGTTTATTTGACGTTGTTGTTGTTATTGTTGTTGTTCTTTATTTAACGTTGTTGTTGTTGTTGTTTATTTGGCGTTGTTGTTGTTGTTGTTTATTTGACGTTGTTGTTGTTGTTGTTTATTTGACGTTGTTATTGTTGTTGCTTATTTGACGTTGTTGTTGTTGTTGTTGACGTTGTTGTTGTTGTTGTTTATTTGACGTTGTTGTTGTTGTTTATTTGACGTTGTTGTTGTTGTTATTTATTTGACGTTGTTGTTGTTGTTGTTGTTTATTTGACATTATTATTTTTGTTTATTTGACGTTGTTGTTGTTGTTGACATTGTTGTTGTTGTTGTTGTTGTTTATTTGACGTTGTTGTTGTTGTTGTTTATTTGACGTTGTTGTTGTTGTTGACGTTGTTGTTGTTGTTGTTGTTTATTTGACGTTGTTGTTGTTTATTTGACATTGTTGTTGTTGTTGACGGTGTTGTTGTTGTTGTTGTTTATTTGACATTGTTGTTGTTGTTGTTGACGTTGTTATTTTTGTTGTTGTTTATTTGACGTTGTTGTTGTTGTTGTGGTTGTTGTTGTTTATTTGACGTTGTTGTTGTTGTTGGTGTTTATTTGAAGTTGTTGTTGTTGTTTATTTGACGTTGTTGTTGTTGACATTGTTGTTGTTGTTTATTTGACGTTGTTGTTGTTAACATAGTTGTTGTTGTTATTTATTTGATGTTGTTGTTGTTGTAGACGTTGTTGTTGTTTATTTGACGTTGTTGTTGTTGTTGTTCTTGTTGTTGTTTATTTGACGTTGTTGTTGTTGTTGTTTATTTGACGTTGTTGTTGTTGTTGTTTATTTGACGTTGTTGTTGTTGTTGTTAACGTTGTTGTTGTTGTATATTTGACTTTGTTGTTTTTGTTGACGTTGTTGTTGTTGACGTTGTTATTGTTGTTTATTTGACGTTGTTGTTGTTTATTTGACCTTGTTGTTGTTGTTGTTTATTTGACGTTGTTGTTGTTGTTGTTGTTTATTTGACGTAGTTGTTGTTGACGTTGTTGTTGTTGTTGTTTATTTGATGTTTTTATTGTTGTTGATGTTGTTGTTGTTGTTTATTTGACGTTGTTGTTGTTGTTGTTTATTTGACTTTGTTGTTGTTGTTGTTATTGTTGTTGTTGTTGCTGTTGTTTATTTGACGTTGTTGTTGTTGTTGTTGTTTATTTGACGTTGTTGTTGTTGTTTATTTGACGTTGTTGTTGTTGATGTTATTTATTTGACGTTGTTGTTGTTGTTGTTTATTTGACGTTGTTGTTGTTGTTGTTTATTTGACGTTGTTATTGTTGTTTATTTGACGTTGTTTTTGTTATTTGACGTTGTTGTTGTTGTTATTGTTGTTGTACTTGTTGTTGTTGTTGTTGCTTATTTGACATTGTTGTTGTTGTTGTTTATTTGACGTTGTTGTTGCTGTTGTTTATTTGACGTTGTTGTTATTGTTGTTTATTTGACGTTGCTGTTGTTGTTGTTGTTGTTGTTTATTTAACGTTGTTGTTGTTGTTGTTTATTTGACGTTGTTGTTGTTGTTTATTTGACGTTGTTGTTGTTGTTGTTGTTTATTTGATGTTGTGGTTGTTGTTGCTTATTTGACGTTGTCGTTGTTGTTGACGTTGTTGTTGTTGTTATTTATTTGATGTTGTTGTTAATGTTGTTGTTGTTTATTTGACGTTGTTGCTGTTGTTTATTTGACGTTGTTGTTGTTAGTGTTGTTGTTGTTTATTTAACGTTGTTGTTGTTGTTGTTTATTTGGCGTTGTTGTTGTTGTTGTTTATTTGACGTTGTTGTTGTTGTTGTTTATTTGACGTTGTTATTATTGTTGCTTATTTGACGTTGTTGTTGTTGTTGACGTTGTTGTTGTTGTTGTTGTTGTTTATTTGACGTTGTTGTTGTTGTTGTTTATTTGACGTTGTTGTTGTTGTTGTTGTTTATTTGACGTTGTTGTTGTTGTTTATTTGACGTTGTTGTTGTTTTTGTTGTTTATTTGACATTGTTGTTGTTGACGTTGTTGTTGTTTATTTGACGTTGTTGTTGTTGTTAATTATTTGACGTTGTTGTTGTTTATTTGACGTTGTTGTTGTGGTTGTTGTTTATTTGACGTTGTTGTTGTTGTTGTTGTTTATTTAACGTTGTTGTTGTTGTTGTTTATTTGACGTTGTTGTTGTTGTTGTTTATTTGACGTTGTTGTTGTTGTTGTTGTTTATTTGACGTTGTGGGTGTTGTTGCTTATTTGACGTTGTTGTTGTTGTTGTTGTTGTTTATTTGACGTTATTGTTGTTGTTTATTTGACGTTGTTCTTGTTGTTGTTTATTTGACGTTGTTGTTGTTGTTATTTATTTGACGTTGTTATTGTTGTTGTTTATTTGACGTTGTTGTTGTTGTTGACGTTGTTGTTGTTGTTGTTTATTTGACGTTGTTGTTGTTGTTGACGTTGTTGTTGTTGTTGTTGTTTATTTGACGTTGTTGTTGTTGACGTTGTTGTTGTTATTTATTTGACCTTGTTGTTGTTGACGTTGTTGTTGTTGTTGTTTATTTGACGTTGTTGTTGTTGTTTATTTGACATTGTTGTTGTTGTTGTTGACGTTGTTGTTGTTGTTGTTTATTTGACGTTGTTGTTGTTGTTGTTTATTTGACATTGATGTTGTTGTTGACGTTGTTGTTGTTGTTGTTGTTGTTGTTGTTGTTTATTTGACGTTGTTGTTGTTGACGTTATTGTTGTTGTTGTTTATTTGATGTTGTTGTTGTTGTTTATTTGACGTTGTTGTTGTTGTTTATTTGACATTGTTGTTGTTTTTGTTTATTTGACGGTGTTGTTGTTGTTGTTTATTTGACATTATTGTTTTTGTTTATTTGACGTTGTTGTTGTTGTTGACATTGTTGTTGTTGTTGTTTATTTGACGTTGTTGTTGTTGTTGGTGTTGACATAGTTGTTGTTGTTGTTGTTGTTGTTTATTTGACGTTGTTGTTGTTGTTGACGTTGTTGTTTATTTGACGTTGTTGTTTATTTGACGTTGTTGTTGTTGTTGTTGTTTATTTGTCGTTGTTGTTGTTGTTGACGTTGTTGTTGTTGTTGTTTATTTGACGTTGTTGTTGTTTATTTGACATTGTTGTTGTTGTTAACGGTGTTGTTGTTGTTGTTTATTTGACATTGTTGTTGTTGTTGTTGACGTTGTTGTTGTTGTTGTTGTTGTTGTTGTTTATTTGATGTTGTTGTTGTTGTTATTTATTTGACGTTGTTGTTGTTGTTTATTTGACGTTGTTGTTGTTGTTGTTTACTTGATGTTGTTGTTGTTGACGTTGTTGTTGTTGATTATTTGACGTAGTTGTTGTTGTTGACATAATTGTTGTTGTTGTTTATTTGACGTTGTTGTTGTTGTTGACGTTGTGGTTGTTTATTTGACGTTGTTGTTGTTGTTGTTTATTTGACTTTGTTGTTGTTGTTGTTGTTATTGTTGTTGTTGTTGCTGTTGTTTATTTGACGTTGTTGTTGTTGTTGTTGTTTATTTGACGTTGTTGTTGTTGTTGTTTATTTGACGTTGTTGTTGTTGATGTTATTTATTTAACGTTGTTGTTGATGTTGTTTTTTTGACGTTGTTGTTGTTGTTGTTGTTGTTTATTTGACGTTGTTATTGTTGTTTATTTGACGTTGTTTTTGTTATTTGACGTTGTTGTTGTTGTCCTTGTTGTTGTATTTGTTGTTGTTGTTGTTGCTTATTTGACATTGTTGTTGTTGTTGTTGTTTATTTGACGTTGTTGTTGCTGTTGTTTATTTGACGTTGTTGTTATTATTGTTTATTTGACGTTGTTGTTGTTGTTGTTGTTGTTTATTTAACGTTGTTGTTGTTGTTGTTTATTTGACGTTGTTGTTGTTGTTTATTTGACGTTGTTGTTGTTGTTTATTTGACGTTGTGGTTGTTGTTGCTTATTTGACGTTGTCGTTGTTGTTGACGTTGTTGTTGTTATTTATTTGATGTTGTTGTTAATGTTGCTGTTGTTATTGTTGTTGTTGCTGTTGTTTATTTGACGTTGTTGCTGTTGTTTATTTGACGTTGTTGTTGTTGTTGTTTATTTGGCGTTGTTGTTTTTGTTTATTTGACGTTGTTGTTGTTGTTGTTTATTTGACGTTGTTATTGTTGTTGCTTATTTGACGTTGTTGTTGTTGTTGTTGACGTTGTTGTTGTTGTTGTTTATTTGACGTTGTTGTTGTTGTTTATTTGACGTTGTTGTTGTTGTTGTTGTTTATTTGACGTTGTTGTTGTTTTTGTGGTTTATTTGACATTGTTGTTGTTGACGTTGTTGTTGTTGTTTATTTGACGTTGTTGTTGTTGTTTATTTGACGTTGTTATTGTTGTTGTTGTTTATTTGACGTTGTTGTTTTTGTTGTTGTTGTTTATTTAACGTTGTTGTTATTGTTGTTTAATTGACAATGTTGTTGTTGTTTATTTGACGTTGTTGTTGTTGTTTATTTGACGTTGTGGGTGTTGTTGCTTATTTGACGTTGTCGTTGTTGTTGACGTTGTTGTTGTTGTTGTTTATTTGACGTTGTTGTTGTTGTTGTTGTTAATGTTGTTATTGTTGTCATTGTTTATTTGACGTTGTTGTTGTTGTTGTTGTTGTTTATTTGACGTTATTGTTGTTGTTTATTTGACGTTGTTCTTGTTGTTGTTTATTTGACGCTGTTGTTGTTGTTGTTATTTATTTGACGTTGTTATTGTTGTTGTTTATTTGACGTTGTTGTTGTTGTTGACGTTGTTGTTGTTGTTGTTGTTTATTTGACGTTGTTGTTGTTGTTGGCGTTGTTGTTGTTGTTGGCGTTGTTTATTTGACGTTGTTGTTGTTGACGTTGTTGTTGTTATTTATTTGACCTTGTTGTTGTTGACGTTGTTGTTGTTGTTGTTTATTTGACGTTGTTGTTGTTGTTTATTTGACATTATTGTTGTTGTTGTTGACATTGTTTATTTGACGTTGTTGTTGCTGTTTTTTATTTGACGTTGTTGTTGTTGTTGACGTTGTTGTTGTTGTTGTTTATTTGACGTTGTTGTTGTTGACGTTATTGTTGTTGTTGTTTATTTGTTGTTGTTGTTGTTGTTTATTTGACGTTGTTGTTGTTGTTGTTTATTTGACATTGTTGTTGTTGACGTTGTTGATGTTGTTGTTATTTATTTGACGTTGTTGTTGTTGTTTATTTGACGTAGTTGTTGTTGACGTTGTTGTTGTTGTTTATTTGACGTTTTTGTTGTTGTTGTTGTTGTTGTTGTTGTTGTTTATTTGACGTTATTGTTGTTGTTGTTTATTTGACTTTGTTGTTGTTGTTACTATTGGTGTTGTTGTTGTTTATTTGACTTTGTTGTTGTTGTTGTTATTGTTGTTGTTGTTGTTTATTTGACGTTGTTGTTGTTGTTGTTTATTTGACGTTGTTGTTGTTGTTTATTTGACGTTGTTGTTGTTGATGTTATTTATTTGACGTTGTTGTTGTTTATTTGACGTTGTTGTTGTTGTTGTTGTTTACTTGACGTTGTTATTGTTGTTTATTTGACGTTGTTTTTGTTATTTGACGTTGTTGTTGTAGTTGTTATTGTTGTTGTATTTGTTGTTGTTGTTGTTGTTTATTTGACATTGTTGTTGTTGTTGTTGTTTATTTGACGTTGTTGTTGTTGACATTGTTGTTGTCGTTGTTGTTTATTTGACGTTGTTGTTGTTGTTGTTGTTTATTTGACGTTGTTGTTGTTGTTGTTGTTTATTTGACGTTGTTGTTGTTTATTTAACGTTGTTGTTGTTGTTGTTGTTGTTTACTTGACGTTGTTGTTGTTGTTTATTTGACGTTGTTGTTGTTGTTGTTTATTTGACGTTGTGGTTGTTGTTGCTTATTTGACGTTGTCGTTGTTGTTGACGTTGTTGTTGTTGTTGTTTATTTGACGTTGTTGTTGTTGTTGTTGACGTTGTTATTGTTGTCGTTGTTTATTTGACGTTGTTGTTGTTGTTGTTTATTTGACGTTGTTGTTGTTGTTTATTTGACGATGTTGTTGTTGTTGTTTATTTGACGCTGTTGTTGTTGTTGTTATTTATTTGACGTTGTTATTGTTGTTGTTTATTTGACGTTGTTATTGTTGACATTGTTGTTGTTGTTGTTTATTTTACGTTGTTGTTGTTGTTGACGTTGTTGTTGTTGTTGTTTATTTGACGTTGTTGTTGTTGACGTTGTTATTGTTATTTATTTGACGTTGTTGTTGTTGACATTGTTGTTGTTGTTGTTTATTTGACGTTATTGTTGTTGTTTATTTGACATTGTTGTTGTTGTTGTTGACGTTGTTGTTGTTGTTGTTGTTTATTTGACGTTGTTGTTGTTTATTTGACATTGTTGTTGTTGACGTTATTGTTGTTGTTGTTTATTTGATGTTGTTGTTGTTGTTGTTTATTTGACGATGTTGTTGTTGTTGTTTATTTGACATTGTTGTTTTTGTTTATTTGACGTTGTTGTTGTTGTTGACATTGTTGTTGTTGTTGTTTATTTGACGTTGTTGTTGTTGTTGTTGGTGTTGACATAGTTGTTGTTGTTGTTGTTGTTTATTTGACGTTGTTGTTGTTGTTGTTGACGTTGTTGTTTATTTGACGTTGTTGTTGTTGTTGTTGTTTATTTGTCGGTATTGTTGTTGTTGTTGTTTATTTGACGTTGTTCTTGCTGTTGTTTATTTGACGTTGTTGTTATTGTTGTTTATTTGACGTTGCTGTTGTTGTTGTTGTTGTTTATTTAACGTTGTTGTTGTTGTTGTTGTTTATTTGACGTTGTTGTTGTTGTTTATTTGACGTTGTTGTTGTTGTTTATTTGACGTTGTGGTTGTTGTTGCTTATTTGACGTTGTCGTTGTTATTGACGTTGTTGTTGTTATTTATTTGATGATGTTGTTAATGTTGCTGTTGTTATTGTTGTTGTTGCTGTTGTTTATTTGACGTTGTTGCTGTTGTTTATTTGACGTTGTTGTTGTTATTGTTGTTGTTGTTTATTTAACGTTGTTGTTGTTTATTTGGCGTTGTTGTTGTTGTTTATTTGACGTTTTTGTTGTTGTTGTTGTTTATTTGACGTTGTTATTGTTGTTGCTTATTTGATGTTGTTGTTGTTGTTGTTGACATTGTTGTTGTTGTTGTTTATTTGACGTTGTTGTTGTTGTTTATTTGACGTTGTTGTTGTTGTTGTTTATTTGACGTTGTTGTTGTTGTTGTTGTTTATTTGACGTTGTTGTTGTTTTTGTGGTTTATTTGACATTGTTGTTGTTGACGTTGTTGTTGTTGTTTATTTGACGTTGTTGTTGTTGTTGTTTATTTGACGTTGTTGTTATTTATTTGACGTTGTTGTTGTTGTTGTTTATTTGACGTTGTTGTTGTTGTTGTTGTTGTTTATTTAACGTTGTTGTTATTGTTGTTTATTTGACGTTGTTGTTGTTGTTGTTGTTTATTTGACGTTGTTGTTGTTGTTGTTTATTTGACGTTGTGGGTGTTGTTGCTTATTTGACGTTGTCGTTGTTGTTGACGTTGTTGTTGTTGTTGTTGTTTATTTGACGTTGTTGTTGTTGTTGTTGACGTTGTTATTGTTGTCATTGTTTATTTGACGTTGTTATTGTTGTTGTTGTTTATTTGACGTTATTGTTGTTGTTTATTTGACGTTGTTCTTGTTGTTGTTTATTTGACGCTGTTGTTGTTGTTATTTATTTGACGTTGTTATTGTTGTTGTTTATTTGACGTTGTTGTTGTTGTTGTTGACGTTGTTGTTGTTGTTTATTTGACGTTGTTGTTGTTGTTGACGTTGTTGTTTTTGTTGTTGTTGTTTATTTGACGTTGTTGTTGTTGACGTTGTTGTTGTTGTTGTTTATTTGACGTAGTTGTTGTTGACGTTGTTGTTGTTGTTTATTTGACGTTTTTGTTGTTGTTGATGTTGTTGTTGTTGTTGTTTATTTGACGTTGTTGTTGTTGTTGTTTATTTGACTTTGTTGTTGTTGTTACTATTGGTGTTGTTGTTGTTGTTTATTTGACTTTGTTGTTGTTGTTATTGTTGTTGTTGTTGCTGTTGTTTATTTGACGTTGTTGTTGTTGTTGTTGTTTATTTGACGTTGTTGTTGTTGTTTATTTGACGTTGTTGTTGTTGATGTTATTTATTTGACGTTGTTGTTGTTTATTTGACGTTGTTGTTGTTGTAGTTGTTTATTTGACGTTGTTATTGTTGTTTATTTGACGTTGTTTTTGTTATTTGACGTTGTTGTTGTAGTTGTTATTGTTGTTGTATTTGTTGTTGTTTTATGTTGTTTATTTGACATTGTTGTTGTTGTTGTTGTTGTTGTTTATTTGACGTTGTTGTTGTTGACATTGTTGTTGTTGTTGTTTATTTGACGTTGTTGTTGTTGTTGTTGTTGTTTATTTGACGTTGTGGTTGTTGTTGTTTATTTGACGTTGTTGTTGTTGTTTATTTAACGTTGTTGTTGTTGTTGTTGTTGTTTACTTGACTTTGTTGTTGTTGTTTATTTGACGTTGTTGTTGTTGTTTATTTGACGTTGTGGTTGTTGTTGCTTATTTGACGTTGTCGTTGTTGTTGACGTTGTTGTTTTTGTTGTTTATTTGACGTTGTTGTTGTTGTTGACGTTGTTATTGTTGTCGTTGTTTATTTGACGTTGTTGTTGTTGTTTATTTGACGTTGTTGTTGTTGTTGTTGTTTATTTGACGATGTTGTTGTTGTTTATTTGACGCTGTTGTTGTTGTTGTTGTTGTTTATTTGACGCTGTTGTTGTTGTTGACGTTGTTGTTGTTGTTGTTTATTTGACGTTGTTGTTGTTGACGTTGTTATTGTTATTTATTTGACGTTGTTGTTGTTGACATTGTTGTTGTTGTTGTTGTTTATTTGACGTTGTTGTTGTTGTTTATTTGACATTGTTGTTGTTGCTGTTGACGTTGTTGTTGTTGTTGTTGTTTATTTGACATTGTTGTTGTTTATTTGACATTGTTGTTGTTGTTGACGTTATTGTTGTTGTTGTTTATTTGATGTTGTTGTTGTTGTTTTTTATTTGACGTTGTTGTTGTTGTTTATTTGACATTGTTGTTGTTGTTGTTTATTTGACGATGTTGTTGTTGTTTATTTGACATTGTTGTTTTTGTTTATTTGACGTTGTTGTTGTTGTTGACATTGTTGTTGTTGTTGTTTATTTGACGTTGTTGTTTTTTGTTGGTGTTGACATAGTTGTTGTTGTTGTTGTTGTTGTTGTTGTTGTTGTTTATTTGACGTTGTTGTTGTTGTTGTTGACGTTGTTGTTTATTTGACGTTGTTGTTGTTGTTGTTGTTTATTTGTCGTTGTTGCTGTTGTTGACATTGTTATTGTTGTTGTTTATTTGACGTTGTTGTTGTTTATTTGACATTGTTGTTGTTGTTGACGGGTTTGTTATTGTTGTTTATTTGACATTGTTGTTGTTGTTGTTGACGTTGTTGTTGTTGTTGTTGTTGTTTATTTGATGTTGTTGTTGTTGTTGTTATTTATTTGACGTTGTTGTTGTTGTTGTTTATTTGACGTTGTTGTTGTTGTTTACTTGATGTTGTTGTTGTTGACGTTGTTGTTGTTGTTGTTTATTTGACGTAGTTGTTGTTGTTGACATAATTGTTGTTGTTGTTTATTTGACGTTGTTGTTGTTGTTGACGTTGTGGTTGTTTATTTGACGTTGTTGTTGTTGTTGTTTATTTGACTTTGTTGTTGTTGATGTTATTGTTGTTGTTGTTGCTGTTGTTTATTTGACGTTGTTGTTGTTGTTGTTTATTTGACGTTGTTGTTGTTGTTTATTTGACGTTGTTGTTGTTGATGTTATTTATTTAACGTTGTTGTTGTTGTTGTTTATTTGACGTTGTTGTTGTTGTTGTTGTTTATTTGACGTTGTTATTGTTGTTTATTTGACGTTGTTTTTGTTATTTGACGTTGTTGTTGTTGTTATTGTTGTTGTATTTGTTGTTGTTGTTGTTGCTTATTTGACATTGTTGTTGTTGTTGTTTATTTGACGTTGTTGTTGTTGTTGTTGTTGTTTATTTGACGTTGTGGTTGTTGTTGCTTATTTGACGTTGTCGTTGTTGTTGACGTTGTTGTTGTTATTTATTTGATGTTGTTGTTAATGTTGCTGTTGTTATTGTTGTTGTTGTTGTTGTTTATTTGACGTTGTTGCTGTTGTTTATTTGACGTTGTTGTTGTTATTGTTGTTGTTGTTTATTTAACGTTGTTGTTGTTGTTGTTTATTTGGCGTTGTTGTTGTTGTTTATTTGACGTTGTTGTTGTTGTTGTTGTTGTTTATTTGACGTTGTTATTGTTGTTTCTTATTTGACGTTGTTGTTGTTGTTGTTGACGTTGTTGTTGTTGTTGTTGTTGTTTATTTGACGTTGTTGTTGTTGTTTATTTGACGTTGTTGTTGTTGTTGTTTATTTGACGTTGTTGTTGTTGTTGTTGTTTATTTGACGTTGTTGTTGTTTTTGTGGTTTATTTGACATTGTTGTTGTTGACGTTGTTGTTGTTGTTTATTTGACGTTGTTGTCGTTGTTGTTTATTTGACGTTGTTGTTGTTTATTTGACGTTGTTGTTGTTGTTGTTTATTTGACGTTGTTGTTGTTTATTTAACGTTGTTGTTGTTGTTGTTGTTGTTTACTTGACGTTGTTGTTGTTGTTTATTTGACGTTGTTGTTGTTGTTGTTTATTTGACGTTGTGGTTGTTGTTGCTTATTTGACGTTGTCGTTGTTGTTGACGTTGTTGTTGTTGTTGTTTATTTGACGTTGTTGTTGTTGTTGTTGACGTTGTTATTGTTGTCGTTGTTTATTTGACGTTGTTGTTGTTGTTGTTTATTTGACGTTGTTGTTGTTGTTTATTTGACGATGTTGTTGTTGTTGTTTATTTGACGCTGTTGTTGTTGTTGTTATTTATTTGACGTTGTTATTGTTGTTGTTTATTTGACGTTGTTATTGTTGACATTGTTGTTGTTGTTGTTTATTTTACGTTGTTGTTGTTGTTGACGTTGTTGTTGTTGTTGTTTATTTGACGTTGTTGTTGTTGACGTTGTTATTGTTATTTATTTGACGTTGTTGTTGTTGACATTGTTGTTGTTGTTGTTTATTTGACGTTATTGTTGTTGTTTATTTGACATTGTTGTTGTTGTTGTTGACGTTGTTGTTGTTGTTGTTGTTTATTTGACGTTGTTGTTGTTTATTTGACATTGTTGTTGTTGACGTTATTGTTGTTGTTGTTTATTTGATGTTGTTGTTGTTGTTGTTTATTTGACGATGTTGTTGTTGTTGTTTATTTGACATTGTTGTTTTTGTTTATTTGACGTTGTTGTTGTTGTTGACATTGTTGTTGTTGTTGTTTATTTGACGTTGTTGTTGTTGTTGTTGGTGTTGACATAGTTGTTGTTGTTGTTGTTGTTTATTTGACGTTGTTGTTGTTGTTGTTGTTGACGTTGTTGTTTATTTGACGTTGTTGTTGTTGTTGTTGTTTATTTGTCGGTATTGTTGTTGTTGTTGTTTATTTGACGTTGTTCTTGCTGTTGTTTATTTGACGTTGTTGTTATTGTTGTTTATTTGACGTTGCTGTTGTTGTTGTTGTTGTTTATTTAACGTTGTTGTTGTTGTTGTTGTTTATTTGACGTTGTTGTTGTTGTTTATTTGACGTTGTTGTTGTTGTTTATTTGACGTTGTGGTTGTTGTTGCTTATTTGACGTTGTCGTTGTTGTTGACGTTGTTGTTGTTATTTATTTGATGATGTTGTTAATGTTGCTGTTGTTATTGTTGTTGTTGCTGTTGTTTATTTGACGTTGTTGCTGTTGTTTATTTGACGTTGTTGTTGTTATTGTTGTTGTTGTTTATTTAACGTTGTTGTTGTTTATTTGGCGTTGTTGTTGTTGTTTATTTGACGTTTTTGTTGTTGTTGTTGTTTATTTGACGTTGTTATTGTTGTTGCTTATTTGATGTTGTTGTTGTTGTTGTTGACATTGTTGTTGTTGTTGTTTATTTGACGTTGTTGTTGTTGTTTATTTGACGTTGTTGTTGTTGTTGTTTATTTGACGTTGTTGTTGTTGTTGTTGTTTATTTGACGTTGTTGTTGTTTTTGTGGTTTATTTGACATTGTTGTTGTTGACGTTGTTGTTGTTGTTTATTTGACGTTGTTGTTGTTGTTGTTTATTTGACGTTGTTGTTATTTATTTGACGTTGTTGTTGTTGTTGTTTATTTGACGTTGTTGTTGTTGTTGTTGTTGTTGTTTATTTAACGTTGTTGTTATTGTTGTTTATTTGACGTTGTTGTTGTTGTTGTTTATTTGACGTTGTTGTTGTTGTTGTTTATTTGACGTTGTGGGTGTTGTTGCTTATTTGACGTTGTCGTTGTTGTTGACGTTGTTGTTGTTGTTGTTGTTTATTTGACGTTGTTGTTGTTGTTGTTGACGTTGTTATTGTTGTCATTGTTTATTTGACGTTGTTATTGTTGTTGTTGTTTATTTGACGTTATTGTTGTTGTTTATTTGACGTTGTTCTTGTTGTTGTTTATTTGACGCTGTTGTTGTTGTTATTTATTTGACGTTGTTATTGTTGTTGTTTATTTGACGTTGTTGTTGTTGTTGTTGACGTTGTTGTTGTTGTTTATTTGACGTTGTTGTTGTTGTTGACGTTGTTGTTTTTGTTGTTGTTGTTTATTTGACGTTGTTGTTGTTGACGTTGTTGTTGTTGTTGTTTATTTGACGTAGTTGTTGTTGACGTTGTTGTTGTTGTTTATTTGACGTTTTTGTTGTTGTTGATGTTGTTGTTGTTGTTGTTTATTTGACGTTGTTGTTGTTGTTGTTTATTTGACTTTGTTGTTGTTGTTACTATTGGTGTTGTTGTTGTTGTTTATTTGACTTTGTTGTTGTTGTTATTGTTGTTGTTGTTGCTGTTGTTTATTTGACGTTGTTGTTGTTGTTGTTGTTTATTTGACGTTGTTGTTGTTGTTTATTTGACGTTGTTGTTGTTGATGTTATTTATTTGACGTTGTTGTTGTTTATTTGACGTTGTTGTTGTTGTAGTTGTTTATTTGACGTTGTTATTGTTGTTTATTTGACGTTGTTTTTGTTATTTGACGTTGTTGTTGTAGTTGTTATTGTTGTTGTATTTGTTGTTGTTTTATGTTGTTTATTTGACATTGTTGTTGTTGTTGTTGTTGTTGTTTATTTGACGTTGTTGTTGTTGACATTGTTGTTGTTGTTGTTTATTTGACGTTGTTGTTGTTGTTGTTGTTGTTTATTTGACGTTGTGGTTGTTGTTGTTTATTTGACGTTGTTGTTGTTGTTTATTTAACGTTGTTGTTGTTGTTGTTGTTGTTTACTTGACTTTGTTGTTGTTGTTTATTTGACGTTGTTGTTGTTGTTTATTTGACGTTGTGGTTGTTGTTGCTTATTTGACGTTGTCGTTGTTGTTGACGTTGTTGTTTTTGTTGTTTATTTGACGTTGTTGTTGTTGTTGACGTTGTTATTGTTGTCGTTGTTTATTTGACGTTGTTGTTGTTGTTTATTTGACGTTGTTGTTGTTGTTGTTGTTTATTTGACGATGTTGTTGTTGTTTATTTGACGCTGTTGTTGTTGTTGTTGTTGTTTATTTGACGCTGTTGTTGTTGTTGACGTTGTTGTTGTTGTTGTTTATTTGACGTTGTTGTTGTTGACGTTGTTATTGTTATTTATTTGACGTTGTTGTTGTTGACATTGTTGTTGTTGTTGTTGTTTATTTGACGTTGTTGTTGTTGTTTATTTGACATTGTTGTTGTTGCTGTTGACGTTGTTGTTGTTGTTGTTGTTTATTTGACATTGTTGTTGTTTATTTGACATTGTTGTTGTTGTTGACGTTATTGTTGTTGTTGTTTATTTGATGTTGTTGTTGTTGTTTTTTATTTGACGTTGTTGTTGTTGTTTATTTGACATTGTTGTTGTTGTTGTTTATTTGACGATGTTGTTGTTGTTTATTTGACATTGTTGTTTTTGTTTATTTGACGTTGTTGTTGTTGTTGACATTGTTGTTGTTGTTGTTTATTTGACGTTGTTGTTTTTTGTTGGTGTTGACATAGTTGTTGTTGTTGTTGTTGTTGTTGTTGTTGTTGTTTATTTGACGTTGTTGTTGTTGTTGTTGACGTTGTTGTTTATTTGACGTTGTTGTTGTTGTTGTTGTTTATTTGTCGTTGTTGCTGTTGTTGACATTGTTATTGTTGTTGTTTATTTGACGTTGTTGTTGTTTATTTGACATTGTTGTTGTTGTTGACGGGTTTGTTATTGTTGTTTATTTGACATTGTTGTTGTTGTTGTTGACGTTGTTGTTGTTGTTGTTGTTGTTTATTTGATGTTGTTGTTGTTGTTGTTATTTATTTGACGTTGTTGTTGTTGTTGTTTATTTGACGTTGTTGTTGTTGTTTACTTGATGTTGTTGTTGTTGACGTTGTTGTTGTTGTTGTTTATTTGACGTAGTTGTTGTTGTTGACATAATTGTTGTTGTTGTTTATTTGACGTTGTTGTTGTTGTTGACGTTGTGGTTGTTTATTTGACGTTGTTGTTGTTGTTGTTTATTTGACTTTGTTGTTGTTGATGTTATTGTTGTTGTTGTTGCTGTTGTTTATTTGACGTTGTTGTTGTTGTTGTTGTTTATTTGACGTTGTTGTTGTTGTTTATTTGACGTTGTTGTTGTTGATGTTATTTATTTAACGTTGTTGTTGTTGTTGTTTATTTGACGTTGTTGTTGTTGTTGTTGTTTATTTGACGTTGTTATTGTTGTTTATTTGACGTTGTTTTTGTTATTTGACGTTGTTGTTGTTGTTATTGTTGTTGTATTTGTTGTTGTTGTTGTTGCTTATTTGACATTGTTGTTGTTGTTGTTTATTTGACGTTGTTGTTGTTGTTGTTGTTTATTTGACGTTGTGGTTGTTGTTGCTTATTTGACGTTGTCGTTGTTGTTGACGTTGTTGTTGTTATTTATTTGATGTTGTTGTTAATGTTGCTGTTGTTATTGTTGTTGTTGTTGTTGTTTATTTGACGTTGTTGCTGTTGTTTATTTGACGTTGTTGTTGTTATTGTTGTTGTTGTTTATTTAACGTTGTTGTTGTTGTTGTTTATTTGGCGTTGTTGTTGTTGTTTATTTGACGTTGTTGTTGTTGTTGTTGTTGTTTATTTGACGTTGTTATTGTTGTTTCTTATTTGACGTTGTTGTTGTTGTTGTTGACGTTGTTGTTGTTGTTGTTGTTGTTTATTTGACGTTGTTGTTGTTGTTTATTTGACGTTGTTGTTGTTGTTGTTTATTTGACGTTGTTGTTGTTGTTGTTGTTTATTTGACGTTGTTGTTGTTTTTGTGGTTTATTTGACATTGTTGTTGTTGACGTTGTTGTTGTTGTTTATTTGACGTTGTTGTCGTTGTTGTTTATTTGACGTTGTTGTTGTTTATTTGACGTTGTTGTTGTTGTTGTTTATTTGACGTTGTTGTTGTTGTTGTTTATTTAACGTTGTTGTTATTGTTGTTTATTTGACGTTGTTGTTGTTGTTTATTTGACGTTGTTGTTGTTGTTGTTTATTTGACGTTGTGGGTGTTGTTGCTTATTTGACGTTGTCGTTGTTGTTGACGTTGTTGTTGTTGTTGTTGATTTGACGTTGTTGTTGTTGTTGTTGACGTTGTTATTGTTGTCATTGTTTATTTGACGTTGTTGTTGTTGTTTATTTAACGTTATTGTTGTTGTTTATTTGACGTTGTTCTTGTTGTTGTTTATTTGACGCTGTTGTTGTTGTTATTTATTTGACGTTGTTATTGTTGTTGTTTATTTGACGTTGTTGTTGTTGTTGTTGACGTTGTTGTTGTTGTTGTTTATTTGACGTTGTTGTTGTTGTTGACGTTGTTGTTGTTGTTATTGTTGTTTATTTGACGTTGTTGTTGTTGACGTTGTTGTTGTTATTTATTTGACCTTGTTGTTGTTGACTTTGTTGTTGTTGTTGTTGTTGTTGTTTATTTGACGTTGTTGTTGTTGTTTATTTGACATTTTTGTTGTTGTTGTTGACATTGTTTATTTGACGTTGTTGTTGCTGTTGTTTATTTGACGTTGTTGTTGTTGTTGACGTTGTTGTTGTTGTTGTTGTTTATTTGACGTTGTTGTTGTTGACGTTATTGTTGTTGTTGTTTATTTGTTGTTGTTGTTGTTGTTGTTGTTTATTTGATGTTGTTGTTGTTGTTTATTTGACATTGTTGTTGTTGACGTTGTTGTTGTTGTTTATTTGACGTTGTTGTTGTTGTTTATTTGACGTAGTTGTTGTTGACGTTGTTGTTGTTGTTTATTTGACGTTTTTGTTGTTGTTGATGTTGTTGTTGTTGTTGTTTATTTGACGTTGTTGTTGTTGTTGTTTATTTGACTTTGTTGTTGTTGTTACTATTGGTGTTGTTGTTCTTGTTTATTTGACTTTGTTGTGTTTTGTTGTTATTGTTGTTGTTGTTGTTGTTGTTTATTTGACGTTGTTGTTGTTGTTTATTTGACGTTGTTGTTGTTGTTTATTTGACGTTGTTGTTGTTGATGTTATTTATTTGACGTTGTTGTTGTTTATTTGACGTTGTTGTTGTTGTTGTTGTTTATTTGACGTTGTTATTGTTGTTTATTTGACGTTGTTTTTGTTATTTGACGTTGTTGTTGTAGTTGTTATTGTTGTTGTATTTGTTATTGTTGTTGTTTATTTGACATTGTTGTTGTTGTTGTTGTTGTTGTTTAATTGACGTTGTTGTTGTTGACATTGTTGTTGTTGTTGTTGTTTATTTGACGTTGTTGTTGTTGTTGTTTATTTGACGTTGTTGTTGTTGTTGTTGTTTATTTGACGTTGTTGTTGTTGTTGTTTATTTAACGTTGTTGTTGTTGTTGTTGTTGTTTACTTGACGTTGTTGTTGTTGTTGTTTATTTGACGTTGTTGTTGTTGTTGTTGTTGTTTATTTGACGTTGTGGTTGTTGTTGCTTATTTGACGTTGTCGTTGTTGTTGACGTTGTTGTTGTTGTTGTTGTTTATTTGACGTTGTTGTTGTTGTTGACGTTGTGGTTGTTTATTTGATGTTGTTGTTGTTGTTGTTTATTTGACTTTGTTGTTGTTGATGTTATTGTTGTTGTTGTTGCTGTTGTTTATTTGACGTTGTTGTTGTTGTTGTTGTTTATTTGACGTTGTTGTTGTTGTTTATTTGACGTTGTTGTTGTTGATGTTATTTATTTAACGTTGTTGTTGTTGTTGTTGTTTATTTGATGTTGTTGTTGTTGTTGTTGTTTATTTGACGTTGTTATTGTTGTTTATTTGACGTTGTTTTTGTTATTTGACGTTGTTGTTGTTGTTATTGTTGTTGTATTTGTTGTTGTTGTTGTTGCTTATTTGACATTGTTGTTGTTGTTTATTTGACGTTGTTGTTGTTGTTGTTTATTTGACGTTGTGGTTGTTGTTGCTTATTTGACGTTGTTGTTGTTGTTGACGTTGTTGTTGTTATTTATTTGATGTTGTTGTTAATGTTGCTGTTGTTATTGTTGTTGTTGTTGTTGTTTATTTGACGTTGTTGCTGTTGTTTATTTGACGTTGTTGTTGTTATTGTTGTTGTTGTTTATTTAACGTTGTTGTTGTTGTTTATTTGGCGTTGTTGTTGTTGTTGTTTATTTGACGTTGTTGTTGTTGTTGTTTATTTGACGTTGTTATTGTTGTTTCTTATTTGACGTTGTTGTTGTTGTTGTTGACGTTGTTGTTGTTGTTGTTGTTGTTTATTTGACGTTGTTGTTGTTGTTTATTTGACGTTGTTGTTGTTGTTGTTTATTTGACGTTGTTGTTGTTGTTGTTGTTTATTTGACGTTGTTGTTGTTTTTGTGGTTTATTTGACATTGTTGTTGTTGACGTTGTTGTTGTTGTTTATTTGACGTTATTGTCATTGTTGTTTATTTGACGTTGTTGTTGTTTATTTGACGTTGTTGTTGTTGTTGTTTATTTGACGTTGTTGTTGTTGTTGTTTATTTAACGTTGTTGTTATTGTTGTTTATTTGACGTTGTTGTTGTTGTTTATTTGACGTTGTTGTTGTTGTTGTTTATTTGACGTTGTGGGTGTTGTTGCTTATTTGACGTTGTCGTTGTTGTTGACGTTGTTGTTGTTGTTGTTGATTTGACGTTGTTGTTGTTGTTGTTGACGTTGTTATTGTTGTCATTGTTTATTTGACGTTGTTGTTGTTGTTTATTTAACATTATTGTTGTTGTTTATTTGACGTTGTTCTTGTTGTTGTTTATTTGACGCTGTTGTTGTTGTTATTTATTTGACGTTGTTATTGTTGTTGTTTATTTGACGTTGTTGTTGTTGTTGTTGACGTTGTTGTTGTTGTTGTTTATTTGACGTTGTTGTTGTTGTTGACGTTGTTGTTGTTGTTGTTGTTTATTTGACGTTGTTGTTGTTGACGTTGTTGTTGTTGACGTTGTTGTTGTTATTTATTTGACCTTGTTGTTGTTGACGTTGTTGTTGTTGTTGTTGTTGTTGTTGTTTATTTGACGTTGTTGTTGTTGTTTATTTGACATTTTTGTTGTTGTTGTTGACATTGTTTATTTGACGTTGTTGTTGCTGTTGTTTATTTGACGTTGTTGTTGTTGTTGACGTTGTTGTTGTTGTTGTTTATTTGACGTTGTTGTTGTTGACGTTATTGTTGTTGTTGTTTATTTGTTGTTGTTGTTGTTGTTGTTGTTGTTGTTTATTTGACGTTGTTGTTGTTGTTGTTGTTTATTTGACATTGTTGTTGTTGACGTTGTTGTTGTTGTTTATTTGACGTTGTTGTTGTTGTTTATTTGACGTAGTTGTTGTTGACGTTGTTGTTGTTGTTTATTTGACGTTTTTGTTGTTGTTGATGTTGTTGTTGTTGTTTATTTGACGTTGTTGTTGTTGTTGTTTATTTGACTTTGTTGTTGTTGTTACTATTGGTGTTGTTGTTGTTGTTTATTTGACTTTGTTGTTGTTGTTGTTATTGTTGTTGTTGTTGTTGTTTATTTGACGTTGTTGTTGTTGTTTATTTGACGTTGTTGTTGTTGTTTATTTGACGTTGTTGTTGTTGATGTTATTTATTTGACGTTGTTGTTGTTTATTTGACGTTGTTGTTGTTGTTGTTGTTTATTTGACGTTGTTATTGTTGTTTATTTGACGTTGTTTTTGTTATTTGACGTTGTTGTTGTAGTTTTTATTGTTGTTGTATTAGTTATTGTTGTTGTTTATTTGACATTGTTGTTGTTGTTGTTGTTGTTTATTTGACGTTGTTGTTGTTGACATTGTTGTTGTTGTTGTTGTTTATTTGACGTTGTTGTTGTTGTTGTTTATTTGACGTTGTTGTTGTTGTTGTTGTTGTTTATTTGACGTTGTTGTTGTTGTTGTTTATTTAACGTTGTTGTTGTTGTTGTTGTTTACTTGACGTTGTTGTTGTTGTTGTTTATTTGACGTTGTTGTTGTTGTTGTTGTTGTTTATTTGACGTTGTGGTTGTTGTTGCTTATTTGACGTTGTCGTTGTTGTTGACGTTGTTGTTGTTGTTGTTGTTTATTTGACGTTGTTGTTGTTGTTGTTGTTGACGTTGTTATTGTTGTCGTTGTTGTTGTTGTTTATTTGACGTTGTTGTTGTTGTTTATTTGACAATGTTGTTGTTGTTGTTTATTTGACGCTGTTGTTGTTGTTGTTATTTATTTGACGTTGTTATTGTTGTTGTTTATTTGACGTTGTTATTGTTGACGTTGTTGTTGTTGTTTATTTGACGTTGTTGTTGTTGTTGACGTTGTTGTTGTTGTTGTTTATTTGACGTTGTTGTTGTTGACGTTGTTATTGTTATTTATTTGACGTTGTTGTTGTTGACATTGTTGTTGTTGTTGTTGTTTATTTGACGTTGTTGTTGTTGTTTATTTGACATTGTTGTTGTTGTTGTTGACGTTGTTGTTGTTGTTGTTGTTTATTTGACGTTGTTGTTGTTTATTTGACATTGTTGTTGTTGTTGACGTTGTTGTTATTGTGGTTTATTTGACGTTGTTGTTGTTGTTGACTTTGTTGTTGTTGTTGTTGTTGTTTATTTGATGTTGTTGTTGTTGTTTATTTGACGTTGTTGTTGTTTATTTGACATTGTTGTTGTTGTTTATTTGACGGTGTTGTTGTTGTTGTTTATTTGACATTATTGTTTTTGTTTATTTGACGTTGTTGTTGTTGTTGTTGACATTGTTGTTGTTGTTGTTGTTGTTGTTTATTTGACGTTGTTGTTGTTGTTGGTGGTGTTGACATAGTTGTTGTTGTTGTTGTTTATTTGACGTTGTTGTTGTTGATGTTATTTATTTAACGTTGTTGTTGTTGTTTATTTGACGTTGTTGTTGTTGTTGTTTATTTGACGTTGTTATTTTTGTTTATTTGACGTTGTTTTTGTTATTTGACGTTGTTGTTGTTATTGTTGTTGTATTTGTTGTTGTTGTTGTTGCTTATTTGACATTGTTGTTGTTGTTGTTGTTGTTTATTTGACGTTGTTGTTGCTGTTGTTTATTTGACGTTGTTGTTATTGTTGTTTATTTGACGTTGCTGTTGTTGTTGTTGTTGTTTATTTGACGTTGTTGTTGTTGTTGTTGACGTTGTTGTTTATTTGACGTTGTTGTTGTTGTTGTTGTTTATTTGTCGTTGTTGTTGTTGTTGACGTTGTTATTGTTGTTGTTTATTTGACGTTGTTGTTGTTTATTTGACATTGTTGTTGTTGTTGACGGTGTTGTTATTGTTGTTTATTTGACATTGTTGTTGTTGTTGTTGACGTTGTTGTTGTTGTTGTTGTTGTTGTTGTTTATTTGATGTTGTTGTTGTTGTTATTTATTTGACGTTGTTGTTGTTGTTGTTTATTTGACGTTGTTGTTATTGTTGTTTACTTGATGTTGTTGTTGTTGACGTTGTTGTTGTTGTTGTTTATTTGACGTAGTTGTTGTTGTTGACATAATTGTTGTTGTTGTTTATTTGACGTTGTTGTTGTTGTTGACGTTGTGGTTGTTTATTTGACGTTGTTGTTGTTGTTGTTTATTTGACTTTGTTGTTGTTGATGTTATTGTTGTTGTTGTTGCTGTTGTTTATTTGACGTTGTTGTTGTTGTTGTTGTTTATTTGACGTTGTTGTTGTTGTTTATTTGACGTTGTTGTTGTTGATGTTATTTATTTAACGTTGTTGTTGTTGTTGTTTATTTGACGTTGTTGTTGTTGTTGTTGTTGTTTATTTGACGTTGTTATTGTTGTTTATTTGACGTTGTTTTTGTTATTTGACGTTGTTGTTGTTGTTATTGTTGTTGTATTTGTTGTTGTTGTTGTTGCTTATTTGACATTGTTGTTGTTGTTGTTTATTTGACGTTGTTGTTGTTGTTGTTGTTGTTTATTTGACGTTGTGGTTGTTGTTGCTTATTTGACGTTGTCGTTGTTGTTGACGTTGTTGTTGTTATTTATTTGATGTTGTTGTTAATGTTGTTGTTGTTATTGTTGTTGTTGCTGTTGTTTATTTGACGTTGTTGCTGTTGTTTATTTGACGTTGTTGTTGTTATTGTTGTTGTTGTTTATTTAACGTTGTTGTTGTTGTTGTTTATTTGGCGTTGTTGTTGTTGTTTATTTGACGTTGTTGTTGTTGTTGTTGTTTATTTGACGTTGTTATTGTTGTTTCTTATTTGACGTTGTTGTTGTTGTTGTTGACGTTGTTGTTGTTGTTGTTGTTGTTGTTTATTTGACGTTGTTGTTGTTGTTTATTTGACGTTGTTGTTGTTGTTGTTTATTTGACGTTGTTGTTGTTGTTGTTGTTTATTTGACGTTGTTGTTGTTTTTGTGGTTTATTTGACATTGTTGTTGTTGACGTTGTTGTTGTTGTTTATTTGACGTTGTTGTCGTTGTTGTTTATTTGACGTTGTTGTTGTTTATTTGACGTTGTTGTTGTTGTTGTTTATTTGACGTTGTTGTTGTTGTTGTTTATTTAACGTTGTTGTTATTGTTGTTTATTTGACGTTGTTGTTGTTGTTTATTTGACGTTGTTGTTGTTGTTGTTTATTTGACGTTGTGGGTGTTGTTGCTTATTTGACGTTGTCGTTGTTGTTGACGTTGTTGTTGTTGTTGTTGATTTGACGTTGTTGTTGTTGTTGTTGACGTTGTTATTGTTGTCATTGTTTATTTGACGTTGTTGTTGTTGTTTATTTGACGTTATTGTTGTTGTTTATTTGACGTTGTTCTTGTTGTTGTTTATTTGACGCTGTTGTTGTTGTTATTTATTTGACGTTGTTATTGTTGTTGTTTATTTGACGTTGTTGTTGTTGTTGTTGACGTTGTTGTTGTTGTTGTTTATTTGACGCTGTTGTTGTTGTTGACGTTGTTGTTGTTGTTGTTGTTTATTTGACGTTGTTGTTGTTGACGTTGTTGTTGTTGTTGTTGTTGTTGTTGTTGTTTATTTGACGTTGTTGTTGTTGTTTATTTGGCATTTTTGTTGTTGTTGTTGACATTGTTTATTTGACGTTGTTGTTGCTGTTGTTTATTTGACGTTGTTGTTGTTGTTGACGTTGTTGTTGTTGTTGTTTATTTGACGTTGTTGTTGTTGACGTTATTGTTGTTATTGTTTATTTGTTGTTGTTGTTGTTGTTGTTGTTGTTGTTGTTTATTTGACGTTGTTGTTGTTGTTGTTTATTTGACATTGTTGTTGTTGACGTTGTTGTTGTTGTTTATTTGACGTTGTTGTTGTTGTTTATTTGACGTAGTTGTTGTTGACGTTGTTGTTGTTGTTTATTTGACGTTTTTGTTGTTGTTGATGTTGTTGTTGTTGTTGTTTATTTGACGTTGTTGTTGTTGTTGTTTATTTGACTTTGTTGTTGTTGTTACGATTGGTGTTGTTGTTGTTGTTTATTTGACTTTGTTGTGTTTTGTTGTTATTGTTGTTGTTGTTGTTGTTGTTTATTTGACGTTGTTGTTGTTGTTTATTTGACGTTGTTGTTGTTGTTTATTTGACGTTGTTGTTGTTGATGTTATTTATTTGACGTTGTTGATGTTTATTTGACGTTGTTGTTGTTGTTGTTGTTTATTTGACGTTGTTATTGTTGTTTATTTGACGTTGTTTTTGTTATTTGACGTTGTTGTTGTAGTTGTTATTGTTGTTGTATTTGTTATTGTTGTTGTTTATTTGACATTGTTGTTGTTGTTGTTGTTGTTTATTTGACGTTGTTGTTGTTGACATTGTTGTTGTTGTTGTTTATTTGACGTTGTTGTTGTTGTTGTTGTTTATTTGACGTTGTTGTTGTTGTTGTTGTTTATTTGACGTTGTTGTTGTTGTTGTTTATTTAACGTTGTTGTTGTTGTTGTTGTTGTTGTTGTTTACTTGACGTTGTTGTTGTTGTTGTTGTTTATTTGACGTTGTTGTTGTTGTTGTTGTTGTTTATTTGACGTTGTGGTTGTTGTTGCTTATTTGACGTTGTCGTTGTTGTTGACGTTGTTGTTGTTGTTGTTGTTTATTTGACGTTGTTGTTGTTGTTGACGTTGTGGTTGTTTATTTGATGTTGTTGTTGTTGTTGTTTATTTGACTTTGTTGTTGTTGATGTTATTGTTGTTGTTGTTGCTGTTGTTTATTTGACGTTGTTGTTGTTGTTGTTTATTTGACGTTGTTGTTGTTGTTTATTTGACGTTGTTGTTGTTGATGTTATTTATTTAACGTTGTTGTTGTTGTTGTTTATTTGACGTTGTTGTTGTTGTTGTTGTTTATTTGACGTTGTTATTGTTGTTTATTTGACGTTGTTTTTGTTATTTGACGTTGTTGTTGTTGTTATTGTTGTTGTATTTGTTGTTGTAGTTGTTGCTTATTTGACATTGTTGTTGTTGTTTATTTGACGTTGTTGTTGTTGTTGTTTATTTGACGTTGTGGTTGTTGTTGCTTATTTGACGTTGTTGTTGTTGTTGACGTTGTTGTTGTTATTTATTTAATGTTGTTGTTAATGTTCCTGTTGTTATTGTTGTTGTTGCTGTTGTTTATTTGACGTTGTTGCTGTTGTTTATTTGACGTTGTTGTTGTTATTGTTGTTGTTGTTTATTTAACGTTGTTGTTGTTGTTTATTTGGCATTGTTGTTGTTGTTGTTTATTTGACGTTGTTGTTGTTGTTGTTGTTTATTTGACGTTGTTATTGTTGTTTCTTATTTGACGTTGTTGTTGTTGTTGACGTTGTTGTTGTTGTTGTTGTTGTTTATTTGACGTTGTTGTTGTTGTTTATTTGACGTTGTTGTTGTTGTTGTTTATTTGACGTTGTTGTTGTTGTTGTTGTTTATTTGACGTTGTTGTTGTTTTTGTGGTTTATTTGACATTGTTGTTGTTGACGTTGTTGTTGTTGTTTATTTGACGTTGTTGTCGTTGTTGTTTATTTGACGTTGTTGTTGTTTATTTGACGTTGTTGTTGTTGTTGTTTATTTGACGTTGTTGTTGTTGTTATTTATTTAACGTTGTTGTTATTGTTGTTTATTTGACGTTGTTGTTGTTGTTTATTTGACGTTGTTGTTGTTGTTGTTGTTTATTTGACGTTGTGGGTGTTGTTGCTTATTTGACGTTGTCGTTGTTGTTGACGTTGTTGTTGTTGTTGTTGATTTGACGTTGTTGTTGTTGTTGACGTTGTTATTGTTGTCATTGTTTATTTGACGTTGTTGTTGTTGTTTATTTGACATTATTGTTGTTGTTTATTTGACGTTGTTCTTGTTGTTGTTTATTTGACGCTGTTGTTGTTGTTATTTATTTGACGTTGTTATTGTTGTTGTTTATTTGACGTTGTTGTTGTTGTTGTTGACGTTGTTGTTGTTGTTGTTTATTTGACGTTGTTGTTGTTGTTGACGTTGTTGTTGTTGTTGTTGTTGTTTATTTGACGTTGTTGTTGTTGACGTTGTTGTTGTTATTTATTTGACCTTGTTGTTATTGACGTTGTTGTTGTTGTTGTTGTTTATTTGACGTTGTTGTTGTTGACATTGTTGTTGTTATTTATTTGACCTTGTTGTTGTTGACGTTGTTGTTGTTGTTGTTGTTGTTGTTTATTTGACGTTGTTGTTGTTGTTTATTTGACATTTTTGTTGTTGTTGTTGACATTGTTTATTTGATGTTGTTGTTGCTGTTGTTTATTTGACGTTGTTGTTGTTGACGTTATTGTTGTTGTTGTTTATTTGTTGTTGTTGTTGTTGTTGTTGTTGTTGTTGTTTATTTGACGTTGTTGTTGTTGTTGTTGTTTATTTGACATTGTTGTTGTTGACGTTGTTGTTGTTGTTTATTTGACGTTGTTGTTGTTGTTTATTTGACGTAGTTGTTGTTGACGTTGTTGTTGTTGTTTATTTGACGTTTTTGTTGTTGTTGATGTTGTTGTTGTTGTTGTTTATTTGACGTTGTTGTTGTTGTTGTTTATTTGACTTTGTTGTTGTTGTTACTATCGGTGTTGTTGTTGTTGTTTATTTGACTTTGTTGTTGTTGTTGTTATTGTTGTTGTTGTTGTTGTTTATTTGACGTTGTTGTTTTTGTTTATTTGACGTTGTTGTTGTTGATGTTATTTATTTGACGTTGTTGTTGTTTATTTGACGTTGTTGTTGTTGTTGTTGTTTATTTGACGTTGTTATTGTTGTTTATTTGACGTTGTTTTTGTTATTTGACGTTGTTGTTGTAGTTTTTATTGTTGTTGTATTTGTTATTGTTGTTGTTTATTTGACATTGTTGTTGTTGTTGTTGTTTATTTGACGTTGTTGTTGTTGACATTGTTGTTGTTGTTGTTGTTTATTTGACGTTGTTGTTGTTGTTGTTTATTTGACGTTGTTGTTGTTGTTGTTGTTGTTGTTTATTTGACGTTGTTGTTGTTGTTGTTGTTTATTTAACGTTGTTGTTGTTGTTGTTGTTGTTGTTGTTTACTTGACGTTGTTGTTGTTGTTGTTTATTTGACGTTGTTGTTGTTGTTGTTGTTGTTTATTTGACGTTGTGGTTGTTGTTGCTTATTTGACGTTGTCGTTGTTGTTGACGTTGTTGTTGTTGTTGTTGTTTATTTGACGTTGTTGTTGTTGTTGTTGACGTTGTTATTGTTGTCGTTGTTGTTGTTGTTTATTTGACGTTGTTGTTATTGTTTATTTGACAATGTTGTTGTTGTTGTTTATTTGACGCTGTTGTTGTTGTTGTTATTTATTTGACGTTGTTATTGTTGTTGTTTATTTGACGTTGTTATTGTTGACGTTGTTGTTGTTGTTTATTTGACGTTGTTGTTGTTGTTGACGTTGTTGTTGTTGTTGTTTATTTGACGTTGTTGTTGTTGACGTTGTTATTGTTATTTATTTGACGTTGTTGTTGTTGACATTGTTGTTGTTGTTGTTGTTTATTTGACGTTGTTGTTGTTGTTTATTTGACATTGTTGTTGTTGTTGTTGACGTTGTTGTTGTTGTTGTTGTTTATTTGACGTTGTTGTTGTTTATTTGACGTTGTTGTTGTTGTTTATTTGACGTTGTTGTTGTTGATGTTATTTATTTGACGTTGTTGTTGTTTATTTGACGTTGTTGTTGTTGTTGTTGTTTATTTGACGTTGTTATTGTTGTTTATTTGACGTTGTTTTTGTTATTTGACGTTGTTGTTGTAGTTTTTATTGTTGTTGTATTTGTTATTGTTGTTGTTTATTTGACATTGTTGTTGTTGTTGTTGTTTATTTGACGTTGTTGTTGTTGACATTGTTGTTGTTGTTGTTGTTTATTTGACGTTGTTGTTGTTGTTGTTTATTTGACGTTGTTGTTGTTGTTGTTGTTGTTTATTTGACGTTGTTGTTGTTGTTGTTGTTTATTTAACATTCTTGTTGTTGTTGTTGTTGTTGTTGTTGTTGTTTACTTGACGTTGTTGTTGTTGTTGTTTATTTGACGTTGTTGTTGTTGTTGTTGTTGTTTATTTGACGTTGTGGTTGTTGTTGCTTATTTGACGTTGTCGTTGTTGTTGACGTTGTTGTTGTTGTTGTTGTTTATTTGACGTTGTTGTTGTTGTTGACGTTGTTATTGTTGTCGTTGTTGTTGTTGTTGTTTATTTGACGTTGTTGTTGTTGTTTATTTGACAATGTTGTTGTTGTTGTTTATTTGACGCTGTTGTTGTTGTTGTTATTTATTTGACGTTGTTATTGTTGTTGTTTATTTGACGTTGTTATTGTTGACGTTGTTGTTGTTGTTTATTTGACGTTGTTGTTGTTGTTGACGTTGTTGTTGTTGTTTATTTGACGTTGTTGTTGTTGACGTTGTTATTGTTATTTATTTGACGTTGTTGTTGTTGACATTGTTGTTGTTGTTGTTGTTTATTTGACGTTGTTGTTGTTGTTTATTTGACATTGTTGTTGTTGTTGTTGACGTTGTTGTTGTTGTTGTTGTTTATTTGACGTTGTTGTTGTTTATTTGACGTTGTTGTTGTTGTTGACTTTGTTGTTGTTGTTGTTGTTTATTTGATGTTGTTGTTGTTGTTTATTTGACGTTGTTGTTGTTTATTTGACATTGTTGTTGTTGTTTATTTGACGGTGTTGTTGTTGTTTATTTGACATTATTGTTTTTGTTTATTTGACGTTGTTGTTGTTGTTGACATTGTTGTTGTTGTTGTTGTTGTTTATTTGACGTTGTTGTTGTTGTTGGTGGTGTTGACATAGTTGTTGTTGTTGTTGTTGATGTTATTTATTTAACGTTGTTGTTGTTGTTTATTTGACGTTGTTGTTGTTGTTGTTTATTTGACGTTGTTATTGTTGTTTATTTGACGTTGTTTTTGTTATTTGACGTTGTTGTTGTTATTGTTGTTGTATTTGTTGTTGTTGTTGTTGCTTATTTGACATTGTTGTTGTTGTTGTTGTTGTTTATTTGACGTTGTTGTTGCTGTTGTTTATTTGACGTTGTTGTTATTGTTGTTTATTTGACGTTGCTGTTGTTGTTGTTGTTTATTTAATGTTGTTGTTGTTGTTGTTTATTTGACGTTGTTGTTGTTGTTTATTTGACGTTGTTGTTGTTGTTTATTTGACGTTGTGGTTGTTGTTGCTTAGTTGACGTTGTCGTTGTTGTTGACGTTGTTGTTGTTATTTATTTGATGTTGTTGTTAATGTTGCTGTTGTTATTGTTGTTGTTGCCGTTGTTTATTTGACGTTGTTGCTGTTGTTTATTTGACGTTGTTGTTGTTATTGTTGTTGTTGTTTATTTAACGTTGTTGTTGTTGTTGTTTATTTGGCGTTGTTTTTGTTATTTGACGTTGTTGTTGTAGTTTTTATTGTTGTTGTATTTGTTATTGTTGTTGTTTATTTGACATTGTTGTTGTTGTTGTTGTTGTTTATTTGACGTTGTTGTTGTTGACATTGTTGTTGTTGTTGTTGTTTATTTGACGTTGTTGTTGTTGTTGTTGTTTATTTGACGTTGTTGTTATTGTTGTTGTTGTTGTTTATTTGACGTTGTTGTTGTTGTTGTTGTTTATTTAACGTTGTTGTTGTTGTTGTTGTTGTTTACTTGACGTTGTTGTTGTTGTTTATTTGACGTTGTTGTTGTTGTTGTTGTTTATTTGACGTTGTGGTTGTTGTTGCATATTTGACGTTGTCGTTGTTGTTGACGTTGTTGTTGTTGTTGTTGTTTATTTGACGTTGTTGTTGTTGTTGTTGTTGACGTTGTTATTGTTGTCGTTGTTGTTGTTGTTGTTTATTTGACGTTGTTGTTGTTGTTTATTTGACAATGTTGTTGTTGTTGTTTATTTGACGCTGTTGTTGTTGTTGTTATTTATTTGACGTTGTTATTGTTGTTGTTTATTTGACGTTGTTATTGTTGACGTTGTTGTTGTTGTTTATTTGACGTTGTTGTTGTTGTTGACGTTGTTGTTGTTGTTGTTTATTTGACGTTGTTGTTGTTGACGTTGTTATTGTTATTTATTTGACGTTGTTGTTGTTGACATTGTTGTTGTTGTTGTTGTTTATTTGACGTTGTTGTTGTTGTTTATTTGACATTGTTGTTGTTGTTGTTGACGTTGTTGTTGTTGTTGTTGTTTATTTGACGTTGTTGTTGTTTATTTGACGTTGTTGTTGTTGTTGACTTTGTTGTTGTTGTTGTTGTTTATTTGATGTTGTTGTTGTTGTTTATTTGACGTTGTTGTTGTTTATTTGACATTGTTGTTGTTGTTTATTTGACGGTGTTGTTGTTGTTGTTTATTTGACATTATTGTTTTTGTTTATTTGACGTTGTTGTTGTTGTTGTTGACATTGTTGTTGTTGTTGTTGTTGTTTATTTGACGTTGTTGTTGTTGGTGGTGGTGTTGACATAGTTGTTGTTGTTGTTGTTTATTTGACGTTGTTGTTGTTGATGTTATTTATTTAACGTTGTTGTTGTTGTTTATTTGACGTTGTTGTTGTTGTTGTTTATTTGACGTTGTTATTGTTGTTTATTTGACGTTGTTTTTGTTATTTGACGTTGTTGTTGTTATTGTTGTTGTATTTGTTGTTGTTGTTGTTGCTAATTTGACATTGTTGTTGTTGTTGTTGTTTATTTGACGTTGTTGTTGCTGTTGTTTATTTGACGTTGTTGTTATTGTTGTTTATTTGACGTTGCTGTTGTTGTTGTTGTTGTATATTTAATGTTGTTGTTGTTGTTGTTTATTTGACGTTGTTGTTGTTGTTTATTTGACGTTGTTGTTGTTGTTTATTTGACGTTGTGGTTGTTGTTGCTTAGTTGACGTTGTCGTTGTTGTTGACGTTGTTGTTGTTATTTATTTGATGTTGTTGTTAATGTTGCTGTTGTTATTGTTGTTGTTGCTGTTGTTTATTTGACGTTGTTGCTGTTGTTTATTTGACGTTGTTGTTGTTATTGTTGTTGTTGTTTATTTAACGTTGTTGTTGTTGTTGTTTATTTGGCGTTGTTGTTGTTGTTGTTTATTTGACGTTGTTGTTGTTGTTGTTTATTTGACGTTGTTATTGTTGTTGCTTATTTGACGTTGTTGTTGTTGTTGTTGACGTTGTTGTTGTTGTTGTTGTTTATTTGACGTTGTTGTTGTTGTTTATTTGACGTTGTTGTTGTTGTTGTTTATTTGACGTTGTTGTTGTTGTTGTTGTTTATTTGACGTTGTTGTTGTTTTTGTGGTTTATTTGACATTGTTGTTGTTGACGTTGTTGTTGTTGTTTATTTGACGTTGTTGTTGTTGTTGTTGTTTTTTTGACGTTGTTGTTGTTTATTTGACGTTGTTGTTTTTGTTTATTTGACGTTGTTGTTGTTGTTGTTTATTTAACATTGTTGTTATTGTTGTTTATTTGACGTTGTTGTTGTTGTTTATTTGACGTTGTTGTTGTTGTTGTTTATTTGACGTTGTGGGTGTTGTTGCTTATTTGACATTGTCGTTGTTGTTGACGTTGTTGTTGTTGTTGTTTATTTGACGTTGTTGTTGTTGTTGACGTTGTTATTGTTGTCATTGTTTATTTGACGTTGTTGTTGTTGTTGTTATTTATTTGACGTTATTGTTGTTGTTTATTTGACGTTGTTCTTGTTGTTGTTTATTTGACGCTGTTGTTGTTGTTGTTGTTATTTATTTGACGTTGTTATTGTTGTTGTTTATTTGACGTTGTTGTTGTTGTTGACGTTGTTGTTGTTGTTGTTTATTTGACGTTGTTGTTGTTGTTGACGTTGTTGTTGTTGTTGTTGTTGTTTATTTGACGTTGTTGTTGTTGACGTTGTTGTTATTTATTTGACCTTGTTGTTGTTGACGTTGTTGTTGTTGTTGTTTATTTGACGTTGTTGTTGTTGTTTATTCGACATTGTTGTTGTTGACATTGTTTATTTGACGTTGTTGTTGTTGTTGTATATTTGACGTTGTTGTTGTTGTTGACGTTGTTGTTGTTGTTGTTTATTTGACGTTGTTGTTGTTGACGTTATTGTTGTTGTTATTGTTTATTTGTTGTTGTTGTTGTTTATTTGACGTTGTTGTTGTTGTTATTTATTTGACATTGTTGTTGTCGACGTTGTTGTTGTTGTTTATTTGACGTTGTTGTTGTTGTTGTTTATTTGACGTAGTTGTTGTTGACGTTGTTGTTGTTGTTTATTTGACGTTTTTGTTGTTGTTGTTGTTGTTGTTGTTGTTGTTTATTTGACGTTGTTGTTGTTGTTGTTTATTTGACTTTGTTGTTGTTGTCACTATTGGTGTTGTTGTTGTTGTTTATTTGACTTTGTTGTTGTTGTTGTTGTTATTGTTGTTGTTGTTGTTGTTTATTTGACGTTGTTGTTGTTGTTGTTGTTGTTGTTTATTTGACGTTGTTATTGTTATTTATTTGACATTGTTGTTGTTGACATTGTTGTTGTTGTTGTTTATTTGACGTTGTTGTTGTTGTTGTTTATTTGACATTGTTGTTGTTGTTGTTGACGTTGTTGTTGTTGTTTATTTGACGTTGTTGTTGTTTATTTGACATTGTTGTTGTTGTTGACGTTGTTGTTATTGTTGTTTATTTGACGTTGTTGTTGTTGTTGACGTTGTTGTTGTTGTTGTTTATTTGATGTTGTTGTTGTTGTTGTTTATTTGACGTTGTTGTTGTTTATTTGACATTGTTGTTGTTTATTTGACGGTGTTGTTGTTGTTGTTTATTTGACATTATTGTTTTTGTTTATTTGACGTTGTTGTTGTTGTTGTTGACATTGTTGTTGTTGTTGTTGTTGTTGTTGTTTATTTGACGTTGTTGTTGTTGTTGGTGGTGTTGACATAGTTGTTGTTGTTGTTGTTGTTGTTTATTTGACGTTGTTGTTGTTGTTGTTGTTTATTTGACGTTGTTGTTGTTGATGTTATTTATTTAACGTTGTCGTTGTTGTTGTTTATTTGTCGTTGTTGTTGTTGTTGTTGTATTTGTTGTTGTTGTTGTTGCTTATCGTTGTTGTTGTTGTTATTGTTGTTGTATTTGTTGTTGTTGTTGTTGCTTATCTAACATTGTTGTTGTTGTTGTTGTTGTTGTTTATTTGACGTTGTTGTTGCTGTTGTTTATTTGACGTTGTTGTTATTGTTGTTTATTTGACGTTGCTGTTGTTGTTGTTGTTGTTGTTGTTTATTTAACGTTGTTGTTGTTATTATTTATTTGACGTTGTTGTTGTTGTTTATTTGACGTTGTTGTTGTTGTTTATTTGACGTTGTGGTTGTTGTTGCTTATTTGACGTTGTCGTTGTTGTTGACATTGTTGTTGTTATTTATTTGATGTTGTTGTTAATGTTGTTGTTGTTATTGTTGTTGTTGTTGTTGTTTATTTGACGTTGTTGCTATTGTTTATTTGACGTTGTTGTTGTTATTGTTGTTGTTGTTTATTTAACGTTGTTGTTGTTGTTGTTTATTTGGCGTTGTTGTTGTTGTTTATTTGACGTTGTTGTTGTTGTTGTTTATTTGACGTTGTTATTGTTGTTGCTTATTTGACGTTGTTGTTGTTGTTGACGTTGTTGTTGTTGTTGTTGTTTATTTGACGTTGTTGTTGTTGTTTATTTGACGTTGTTGTTGTTGTTGTTTATTTGACGTTGTTGTTGTTTTTGTGGTTTATTTGACATTGTTGTTGTTGACGTTGTTGTTGTTGTTTATTTGACGTTGTTGTTGTTGTTGTTTATTTGACGTTGTTGTTGTTTATTTGACGTTGTTGTTGTTGTTGTTTATTTGACGTTGTTATTGTTGTTGTTGTTGTTTATTTAACATTGTTGTTATTGTTGTTTATTTGACGTTGTTGTTGTTGTTGTTTATTTGACGTTGTTGTTGTTGTTGTTGTTGTTTATTTGACGTTGTGGGTGTTGTTGCTTATTTGACGTTGTCGTTGTTGTTGACGTTGTTGTTGTTGTTGTTTATTTGACGTTGTTGTTGTTGTTGACGTTGTTATTGTTGTCATTGTTTATTTGACGTTGTTGTTGTTGTTGTTTATTAGACGTTATTGTTGTTGTTTATTTGACGTTGTTCTTGTTGTTGTTTATTTGACGCTGTTGTTGTTGTTGTTGTTATTTATTTGACGTTGTTATTGTTGTTGTTTATTTGACGTTGTTATTGTTGTTGACGTTGTTGTTGTTGTTGTTTATTTGACGTTGTTGTTGTTGTTGACGTTGTTGTTGTTGTTGTTGTTGTTTATTTGACGTTGTTGTTGTTGACGTTGTTGTTGTTATTTATTTGACCTTGTTGTTGTTGACGTTGTTGTTGTTGTTGTTTATTTGACGTTGTTGTTGTTGTTTATTTGACGTTTTTGTTGTTGTTGATGTTGTTGTTGTTGTTGTTTATTTGACGTTGTTGTTGTTGTTGTTTATTTGACTTTGTTGTTGTTGTTACTATTGGTGTTGTTGTTCTTGTTTATTTGACTTTGTTGTGTTTTGTTGTTATTGTTGTTGTTGTTGTTGTTGTTTATTTGACGTTGTTGTTGTTGTTTATTTGACGTTGTTGTTGTTGTTTATTTGACGTTGTTGTTGTTGATGTTATTTATTTGACGTTGTTGTTGTTTATTTGACGTTGTTGTTGTTGTTGTTGTTTATTTGACGTTGTTATTGTTGTTTATTTGACGTTGTTTTTGTTATTTGACGTTGTTGTTGTAGTTGTTATTGTTGTTGTATTTGTTATTGTTGTTGTTTATTTGACATTGTTGTTGTTGTTGTTGTTGTTGTTTAATTGACGTTGTTGTTGTTGACATTGTTGTTGTTGTTGTTGTTTATTTGACGTTGTTGTTGTTGTTGTTTATTTGACGTTGTTGTTGTTGTTGTTGTTGTTTATTTGACGTTGTTGTTGTTGTTGTTTATTTAACGTTGTTGTTGTTGTTGTTGTTGTTTACTTGACGTTGTTGTTGTTGTTGTTTATTTGACGTTGTTGTTGTTGTTGTTGTTTATTTGACGTTGTGGTTGTTGTTGCTTATTTGACGTTGTCGTTGTTGTTGACGTTGTTGTTGTTGTTGTTGTTTATTTGACGTTGTTGTGGTTGTTGACGTTGTGGTTGTTTATTTGATGTTGTTGTTGTTGTTGTTTATTTGACTTTGTTGTTGTTGATGTTATTGTTGTTGTTGTTGCTGTTGTTTATTTGACGTTGTTGTTGTTGTTGTTGTTTATTTGACGTTGTTGTTGTTGTTTATTTGACGTTGTTGTTGTTGATGTTATTTATTTAACGTTGTTGTTGTTGTTGTTTATTTGACGTTGTTGTTGTTGTTGTTGTTTATTTGACGTTGTTATTGTTGTTTATTTGACGTTGTTTTTGTTATTTGACGTTGTTGTTGTTGTTATTGTTGTTGTATTTGTTGTTGTTGTTGTTGCTTATTTGACATTGTTGTTGTTGTTTATTTGACGTTGTTGTTGTTGTTGTTTATTTGACGTTGTGGTTGTTGTTGCTTATTTGACGTTGTTGTTGTTGTTGACGTTGTTGTTGTTATTTATTTGATGTTGTTGTTAATGTTGCTGTTGTTATTGTTGTTGTTGTTGTTGTTTATTTGACGTTGTTGCTGTTGTTTATTTGACGTTGTTGTTGTTATTGTTGTTGTTGTTTATTTAACGTTGTTGTTGTTGTTTATTTGGCGTTGTTGTTGTTGTTGTTTATTTGACGTTGTTGTTGTTGTTGTTTATTTGACGTTGTTATTGTTGTTTCTTATTTGACGTTGTTGTTGTTGTTGTTGACGTTGTTGTTGTTGTTGTTGTTGTTTATTTGACGTTGTTGTTGTTGTTTATTTGACGTTGTTGTTGTTGTTGTTTATTTGACGTTGTTGTTGTTGTTGTTGTTTATTTGACGTTGTTGTTGTTTTTGTGGTTTATTTGACATTGTTGTTGTTGACGTTGTTGTTGTTGTTTATTTGACGTTATTGTCATTGTTGTTTATTTGACGTTGTTGTTGTTTATTTGACGTTGTTGTTGTTGTTGTTTATTTGACGTTGTTGTTGTTGTTGTTTATTTAACGTTGTTGTTATTGTTGTTTATTTGACGTTGTTGTTGTTGTTTATTTGACGTTGTTGTTGTTGTTGTTGTTTATTTGACGTTGTGGGTGTTGTTGCTTATTTGACGTTGTCGTTGTTGTTGACGTTGTTGTTGTTGTTGTTGATTTGACGTTGTTGTTGTTGTTGTTGACGTTGTTATTGTTGTCATTGTTTATTTGACGTTGTTGTTGTTGTTTATTTAACATTATTGTTGTTGTTTATTTGACGTTGTTCTTGTTGTTGTTTATTTGACGCTGTTGTTGTTGTTATTTATTTGACGTTGTTATTGTTGTTGTTTATTTGACGTTGTTGTTGTTGTTGTTGACGTTGTTGTTGTTGTTGTTTATTTGACGTTGTTGTTGTTGTTGACGTTGTTGTTGTTGTTGTTGTTGTTTATTTGACGTTGTTGTTGTTGACGTTGTTGTTGTTATTTATTTGACCTTGTTGTTGTTGACGTTGTTGTTGTTGTTGTTGTTGTTGTTGTTTATTTGATGTTGTTGTTGTTGACGTTGTTGTTGTTATTTATTTGACCTTGTTGTTGTTGACGTTGTTGTTGTTGTTGTTGTTGTTGTTTATTTGACGTTGTTGTTGTTGTTTATTTGACATTTTTGTTGTTGTTGTTGACATTGTTTATTTGACGTTGTTGTTGCTGTTGTTTATTTGACGTTGTTGTTGTTGTTGACGTTGTTGTTGTTGTTGTTGTTTATTTGACGTTGTTGTTGTTGACGTTATTGTTGTTGTTGTTTATTTGTTGTTGTTGTTGTTGTTGTTGTTGTTGTTTATTTGACGTTGTTGTTGTTGTTGTTGTTTATTTGACATTGTTGTTGTTGACGTTGTTATTGTTGTTTATTTGACGTTGTTGTTGTTGTTTATTTGACGTAGTTGTTGTTGACGTTGTTGTTGTTGTTTATTTGACGTTTTTGTTGTTGTTGATGTTGTTGTTGTTGTTTATTTGACGTTGTTGTTGTTTATTTGACTTTGTTGTTGTTGTTACTATTGGTGTTGTTGTTGTTGTTTATTTGACTTTGTTGTTGTTGTTGTTATTGTTGTTGTTGTTGTTGTTTATTTGACGTTGTTGTTGTTGTTTATTTGACGTTGTTGTTGTTGTTTATTTGACGTTGTTGTTGTTGATGTTATTTATTTGACGTTGTTGTTGTTTATTTGACGTTGTTGTTGTTGTTGTTGTTTATTTGACGTTGTTATTGTTGTTTATTTGACGTTGTTTTTGTTATTTGACGTTGTTGTTGTAGTTTTTATTGTTGTTGTATTAGTTATTGTTGTTGTTTATTTGACATTGTTGTTGTTGTTGTTGTTGTTTATTTGACGTTGTTGTTGTTGACATTGTTGTTGTTGTTGTTGTTTATTTGACGTTGTTGTTGTTGTTGTTTATTTGACGTTGTTGTTGTTGTTGTTGTTTATTTGACGTTGTTGTTGTTTTTGTGGTTTATTTGACATTGTTGTTGTTGACGTTGTTGTTGTTGTTTATTTGACGTTATTGTCATTGTTGTTTATTTGACGTTGTTGTTGTTTATTTGACGTTGTTGTTGTTGTTGTTTATTTGACGTTGTTGTTGTTGTTGTTTATTTAACGTTGTTGTTATTGTTGTTTATTTGACGTTGTTGTTGTTGTTTATTTGACGTTGTTGTTGTTGTTGTTGTTTATTTGACGTTGTGGGTGTTGTTGCTTATTTGACGTTGTCGTTGTTGTTGACGTTGTTGTTGTTGTTGTTGATTTGACGTTGTTGTTGTTGTTGTTGACGTTGTTATTGTTGTCATTGTTTATTTGACGTTGTTGTTGTTGTTTATTTAACATTATTGTTGTTGTTTATTTGACGTTGTTCTTGTTGTTGTTTATTTGACGCTGTTGTTGTTGTTATTTATTTGACGTTGTTATTGTTGTTGTTTATTTGACGTTGTTGTTGTTGTTGTTGACGTTGTTGTTGTTGTTGTTTATTTGACGTTGTTGTTGTTGTTGACGTTGTTGTTGTTGTTGTTGTTGTTTATTTGACGTTGTTGTTGTTGACGTTGTTGTTGTTATTTATTTGACCTTGTTGTTGTTGACGTTGTTGTTGTTGTTGTTGTTGTTGTTGTTGTTTATTTGATGTTGTTGTTGTTGACGTTGTTGTTGTTATTTATTTGACCTTGTTGTTGTTGACGTTGTTGTTGTTGTTGTTGTTGTTGTTTATTTGACGTTGTTGTTGTTGTTTATTTGACATTTTTGTTGTTGTTGTTGACATTGTTTATTTGACGTTGTTGTTGCTGTTGTTTATTTGACGTTGTTGTTGTTGTTGACGTTGTTGTTGTTGTTGTTTATTTGACGTTGTTGTTGTTGACGTTATTGTTGTTGTTGTTTATTTGTTGTTGTTGTTGTTGTTGTTGTTGTTGTTTATTTGACGTTGTTGTTGTTGTTGTTGTTTATTTGACATTGTTGTTGTTGACGTTGTTATTGTTGTTTATTTGACGTTGTTGTTGTTGTTTATTTGACGTAGTTGTTGTTGACGTTGTTGTTGTTGTTTATTTGACGTTTTTGTTGTTGTTGATGTTGTTGTTGTTGTTTATTTGACGTTGTTGTTGTTTATTTGACTTTGTTGTTGTTGTTACTATTGGTGTTGTTGTTGTTGTTTATTTGACTTTGTTGTTGTTGTTGTTGTTATTGTTGTTGTTGTTGTTGTTTATTTGACGTTGTTGTTGTTGTTTATTTGACGTTGTTGTTGTTGTTTATTTGACGTTGTTGTTGTTGATGTTATTTATTTGACGTTGTTGTTGTTTATTTGACGTTGTTGTTGTTGTTGTTTATTTGACGTTGTTATTGTTGTTTATTTGACGTTGTTTTTGTTATTTGACGTTGTTGTTGTAGTTTTTATTGTTGTTGTATTAGTTATTGTTGTTGTTTATTTGACATTGTTGTTGTTGTTGTTGTTGTTTATTTGACGTTGTTGTTGTTGACATTGTTGTTGTTGTTGTTGTTTATTTGACGTTGTTGTTGTTGTTGTTTATTTGACGTTGTTGTTGTTGTTGTTGTTGTTTATTTGACGTTGTTGTTGTTGTTGTTGTTTATTTAACGTTGTTATTGTTGTTGTTGTTGTTTACTTGACGTTGTTGTTGTTGTTGTTTATTTGACGTTGTTGTTGTTGTTGTTGTTGTTTATTTGACGTTGTGGTTGTTGTTGCTTATTTGACGTTGTCGTTGTTGTTGACGTTGTTGTTGTTGTTGTTTATTTGACGTTGTTGTTGTTGTTGTTGTTGACGTTGTTATTGTTGTCGTTGTTGTTGTTGTTTATTTGACGTTGTTGTTGTTGTTTATTTGACAATGTTGTTGTTGTTGTTTATTTGACGTTGTTGTTGTTGTTGTTATTTATTTGACGTTGTTATTGTTGTTGTTTATTTGACGTTGTTATTGTTGACGTTGTTGTTGTTGTTTATTTGACGTTGTTGTTGTTGTTGACGTTGTTGTTGTTGTTGTTTATTTGACGTTGTTGTTGTTGACGTTGTTATTGTTATTTATTTGACGTTGTTGTTGTTGACATTGTTGTTGTTGTTGTTGTTTATTTGACGTTGTTGTTGTTGTTTATTTGACATTGTTGTTGTTGTTGTTGACGTTGTTGTTGTTGTTGTTGTTTATTTGACGTTGTTGTTGTTTATTTGACATTGTTGTTGTTGTTGACGTTGTTGTTATTGTTGTTTATTTGACGTTGTTGTTGTTGTTGACTTTGTTGTTGTTGTTGTTGTTTATTTGATGTTGTTGTTGTTGTTTATTTGACGTTGTTGTTGTTTATTTGACATTGTTGTTGTTGTTTATTTGACGGTGTTGTTGTTGTTGTTTATTTGACATTATTGTTTTTGTTTATTTGACGTTGTTGTTGTTGTTGTTGACATTGTTGTTGTTGTTGTTTATTTGACGTTGTTGTTGTTGTTGGTGGTGTTGACATAGTTGTTGTTGTTGTTGTTTATTTGACGTTGTTGTTGTTGATGTTATTTATTTAACGTTGTTGTTGTTGTTTATTTGACGTTGTTGTTGTTGTTGTTTATTTGACGTTGTTATTGTTGTTTATTTGACGTTGTTTTTGTTATTTGACGTTGTTGTTGTTATTGTTGTTGTATTTGTTGTTGTTGTTGTTGCTTATTTGACATTGTTGTTGTTGTTGTTGTTGTTTATTTGACGTTGTTGTTGCTGTTGTTTATTTGACGTTGTTGTTATTGTTGTTTATTTGACGTTGCTGTTGTTGTTGTTGTTGTTGTTTATTTGACGTTGTTGTTGTTGTTGTTGACGTTGTTGTTTATTTGACGTTGTTGTTGTTGTTGTTGTTTATTTGTCGTTGTTGTTGTTGTTGACGTTGTTATTGTTGTTGTTTATTTGACGTTGTTGTTGTTTATTTGACATTGTTGTTGTTGTTGACGGTGTTGTTATTGTTGTTTATTTGACATTGTTGTTGTTGTTGTTGACGTTGTTGTTGTTGTTGTTGTTGTTGTTGTTGTTTATTTGATGTTGTTGTTGTTGTTGTTATTTATTTGACGTTGTTGTTGTTGTTTATTTGACGTTGTTGTTATTGTTGTTTACTTGATGTTGTTGTTGTTGACGTTGTTGTTGTTGTTGTTTATTTGACGTAGTTGTTGTTGTTGACATAATTGTTGTTGTTGTTTATTTGACGTTGTTGTTGTTGTTGACGTTGTGGTTGTTTATTTGACGTTGTTGTTGTTGTTGTTTATTTGACTTTGTTGTTGTTGATGTTATTGTTGTTGTTGTTGCTGTTGTTTATTTGACGTTGTTGTTGTTGTTGTTGTTTATTTGACGTTGTTGTTGTTGATGTTATTTATTTAACGTTGTTGTTGTTGTTGTTTATTTGACGTTGTTGTTGTTGTTGTTGTTTATTTGACGTTGTTATTGTTGTTTATTTGACGTTGTTTTTGTTATTTGACGTTGTTGTTGTTATTGTTGTTGTATTTGTTGTTGTTGTTGTTGCTTATTTGACATTGTTGTTGTTGTTGTTTATTTGACGTTGTTGTTGTTGTTGTTGTTTATTTGACGTTGTGGTTGTTGTTGCTTATTTGACGTTGTCGTTGTTGTTGACGTTGTTGTTGTTATTTATTTGATGTTGTTGTTAATGTTGTTGTTGTTATTGTTGTTGTTGCTGTTGTTTATTTGACGTTGTTGTTGTTATTGTTGTTGTTGTTTATTTGACGTTGTTGTTGTTATTGTTGTTGTTGTTTATTTAACGTTGTTGTTGTTGTTGTTTATTTTGCGTTGTTGTTGTTGTTTATTTGACGTTGTTGTTGTTGTTGTTGTTGTTTATTTGACGTTGTTATTGTTGTTTCTTATTTGACGTTGTTGTTGTTGTTGTTGACGTTGTTGTTGTTGTTGTTGTTGTTGTTGTTTATTTGACGTTGTTGTTGTTGTTTATTTGACGTTGTTGTTGTTGTTGTTTATTTGACGTTGTTGTTGTTGTTGTTGTTTATTTGACGTTGTTGTTGTTTTTGTGGTTTATTTGACATTGTTGTTGTTGACGTTGTTGTTGTTGTTTATTTGACGTTGTTGTCGTTGTTGTTTATTTGACGTTGTTGTTGTTTATTTGACGTTGTTGTTGTTGTTGTTTATTTGACGTTGTTGTTGTTGTTGTTTATTTAACGTTGTTGTTATTGTTGTTTATTTGACGTTGTTGTTGTTGTTTATTTGACGTTGTTGTTGTTGTTGTTTATTTGACGTTGTGGGTGTTGTTTATTTGACGATGTTGTTGTTGTTTATTTGACATTGTTGTTTTTGTTTATTTGACGTTGTTGTTGTTGTTGACATTGCTGTTGTTGTTGTTTATTTGACGTTGTTGTTGTTGTTGGTGTTGACATAGTTGTTGTTGTTGTTGTTGTTGTTGTTGTTGTTGTTGTTGTTTATTTGACGTTGTTGTTGTTGTTGACGTTGTTGTTTATTTGACGTTGTTGTTGTTGTTGTTGTTTATTTGTCGTTGTTGCTGTTGTTGACATTGTTATTGTTGTTGTTTATTTGACGTTGTTGTTGTTTATTTGACATTGTTGTTGTTGTTGACGGGTTTGTTATTGTTGTTTATTTGACATTGTTGTTGTTGTTGTTGACGTTGTTGTTGTTGTTGTTGTTGTTTATTTGATGTTGTTGTTGTTGTTGTTATTTATTTGACGTTGTTGTTGTTGTTGTTTATTTGACGTTGTTGTTGTTGTTGTTTACTTGATGTTGTTGTTGTTGACGTTGTTGTTGTTGTTGTTTATTTGACGTAGTTGTTGTTGTTGACATAATTGTTGTTGTTGTTTATTTGACGTTGTTGTTGTTGTTGACGTTGTGGTTGTTTATTTGACGTTGTTGTTGTTGTTGTTTATTTGACTTTGTTGTTGTTGATGTTATTGTTGTTGTTGTTGCTGTTGTTTATTTGACGTTGTTGTTGTTGTTGTTGTTTATTTGACGTTGTTGTTGTTGTTTATTTGACGTTGTTGTTGTTGATGTTATTTATTTAACGTTGTTGTTGTTGTTGTTTATTTGACGTTGTTGTTGTTGTTGTTGTTTATTTGACGTTGTTATTGTTGTTTATTTGACGTTGTTTTTGTTATTTGACGTTGTTGTTGTTGTTATTGTTGTTGTATTTGTTGTTGTTGTTGTTGCTTATTTGACATTGTTGTTGTTGTTGTTTATTTGACGTTGTTGTTGTTGTTGTTGTTTATTTGACGTTGTGGTTGTTGTTGCTTATTTGACGTTGTCGTTGTTGTTGACGTTGTTGTTGTTATTTATTTGATGTTGTTGTTAATGTTGCTGTTGTTATTGTTGTTGTTGCTGTTGTTTATTTGACGTTGTTGCTGTTGTTTATTTGACGTTGTTGTTGTTATTGTTGTTGTTGTTTATTTAACGTTGTTGTTGTTGTTGTTTATTTGGCGTTGTTGTTGTTGTTTATTTGACGTTGTTGTTGTTGTTGTTGTTTATTTGACGTTGTTATTGTTGTTTCTTATTTGACGTTGTTGTTGTTGTTGACGTTGTTGTTGTTGTTGTTGTTGTTTATTTGACGTTGTTGTTGTTGTTTATTTGACGTTGTTGTTGTTGTTGTTTATTTGACGTTGTTGTTGTTGTTGTTGTTTATTTGACGTTGTTGTTGTTTTTGTGGTTTATTTGACATTGTTGTTGTTGACGTTGTTGTTGTTGTTTATTTGACGTTGTTGTCGTTGTTGTTTATTTGACGTTGTTGTTGTTTATTTGACGTTGTTGTTGTTGTTGTTGTTTATTTGACGTTGTTGTTGTTGTTGTTTATTTAACGTTGTTGTTATTGTTGTTTATTTGACGTTGTTGTTGTTGTTTATTTGACGTTGTTGTTGTTGTTGTTTATTTGACGTTGTGGGTGTTGTTGCTTATTTGACGTTGTCGTTGTTGTTGACGTTGTTGTTGTTGTTGTTGATTTGACGTTGTTGTTGTTGTTGTTGACGTTGTTATTGTTGTCATTGTTTATTTGACGTTGTTGTTGTTGTTTATTTGACGTTATTGTTGTTGTTTATTTGACGTTGTTCTTGTTGTTGTTTATTTGACGCTGTTGTTGTTGTTATTTATTTGACGTTGTTATTGTTGTTGTTTATTTGACGTTGTTGTTGTTGTTGACGTTGTTGTTGTTGTTGTTTATTTGACGTTGTTGTTGTTGTTGACGTTGTTGTTGTTGTTATTGTTGTTTATTTGACGTTGTTGTTGTTGACGTTGTTGTTGTTATTTATTTGACCTTGTTGTTGTTGACTTTGTTGTTGTTGTTGTTGTTGTTGTTGTTGTTGTTTATTTGACGTTGTTGTTGTTGTTTATTTGACATTTTTGTTGTTGTTGTTGACATTGTTTATTTGACGTTGTTGTTGCTGTTGTTTATTTGACGTTGTTGTTGTTGTTGACGTTGTTGTTGTTGTTGTTTATTTGACGTTGTTGTTGTTGACGTTATTGTTGTTGTTGTTTATTTGTTGTTGTTGTTGTTGTTGTTGTTTATTTGACGTTGTTGTTGTTGTTTATTTGACATTGTTGTTGTTGACGTTATTGTTGTTGTTTATTTGACGTTGTTGTTGTTGTTTATTTGACGTAGTTGTTGTTGACGTTGTTGTTGTTGTTTATTTGACGTTTTTGTTGTTGTTGATGTTGTTGTTGTTGTTGTTTATTTGACGTTGTTGTTGTTGTTGTTTATTTGACTTTGTTGTTGTTGTTACTATTGGTGTTGTTGTTCTTGTTTATTTGACTTTGTTGTGTTTTGTTGTTATTGTTGTTGTTGTTGTTGTTGTTTATTTGACGTTGTTGTTGTTGTTTATTTGACGTTGTTGTTGTTGTTTATTTGACGTTGTTGTTGTTGATGTTATTTATTTGACGTTGTTGTTGTTTATTTGACGTTGTTGTTGTTGTTGTTGTTTATTTGACGTTGTTATTGTTGTTTATTTGACGTTGTTTTTGTTATTTGACGTTGTTGTTGTAGTTGTTATTGTTGTTGTATTTGTTATTGTTGTTGTTTATTTGACATTGTTGTTGTTGTTGTTGTTGTTTAATTGACGTTGTTGTTGTTGACATTGTTGTTGTTGTTGTTTATTTGACGTTGTTGTTGTTGTTGTTTATTTGACGTTGTTGTTGTTGTTGTTGTTTATTTGACGTTGTTGTTGTTGTTGTTTATTTAACGTTGTTGTTGTTGTTGTTGTTTACTTGACGTTGTTGTTGTTGTTGTTTATTTGACGTTGTTGTTGTTGTTGTTGTTGTTGTTTATTTGACGTTGTGGTTGTTGTTGCTTATTTGACGTTGTCGTTGTTGTTGACGTTGTTGTTGTTGTTGTTGTTTATTTGACGTTGTTGTTGTTGTTGACGTTGTGGTTGTTTATTTGATGTTGTTGTTGTTGTTGTTTATTTGACTTTGTTGTTGTTGATGTTATTGTTGTTGTTGTTGCTGTTGTTTATTTGACGTTGTTGTTGTTGTTGTTGTTTATTTGACGTTGTTGTTGTTGTTTATTTGACGTTGTTGTTGTTGATGTTATTTATTTAACGTTGTTGTTGTTGTTGTTTATTTGACGTTGTTGTTGTTGTTGTTGTTTATTTGACGTTGTTATTGTTGTTTATTTGACGTTGTTTTTGTTATTTGACGTTGTTGTTGTTGTTATTGTTGTTGTATTTGTTGTTGTTGTTGTTGCTTATTTGACATTGTTGTTGTTGTTTATTTGACGTTGTTGTTGTTGTTTATTTGACGTTGTGGTTGTTGTTGCTTATTTGACGTTGTTGTTGTTGTTGACGTTGTTGTTGTTATTTATTTGATGTTGTTGTTAATGTTGCTGTTGTTATTGTTGTTGTTGTTGTTGTTTATTTGACGTTGTTGCTGTTGTTTATTTGACGTTGTTGTTGTTATTGTTGTTGTTGTTTATTTAACGTTGTTGTTGTTGTTTATTTGGCGTTGTTGTTGTTGTTGTTTATTTGACGTTGTTGTTGTTGTTGTTTATTTGACGTTGTTATTGTTGTTTCTTATTTGACGTTGTTGTTGTTGTTGTTGACGTTGTTGTTGTTGTTGTTGTTGTTTATTTGACGTTGTTGTTGTTGTTTATTTGACGTTGTTGTTGTTGTTGTTTATTTGACGTTGTTGTTGTTGTTGTTGTTTATTTGACGTTGTTGTTGTTTTTGTGGTTTATTTGACATTGTTGTTGTTGACGTTGTTGTTGTTGTTTATTTGACGTTATTGTCATTGTTGTTTATTTGACGTTGTTGTTGTTTATTTGACGTTGTTGTTGTTGTTGTTTATTTGACGTTGTTGTTGTTGTTGTTTATTTAACGTTGTTGTTATTGTTGTTTATTTGACGTTGTTGTTGTTGTTTATTTGACGTTGTTGTTGTTGTTGTTGTTTATTTGACGTTGTGGGTGTTGTTGCTTATTTGACGTTGTCGTTGTTGTTGACGTTGTTGTTGTTGTTGATTTGACGTTGTTGTTGTTGTTGTTGACGTTGTTATTGTTGTCATTGTTTATTTGACGTTGTTGTTGTTGTTGTTTATTTAACATTATTGTTGTTGTTTATTTGACGTTGTTCTTGTTGTTGTTTATTTGACGCTGTTGTTGTTGTTATTTATTTGACGTTGTTATTGTTGTTGTTTATTTGACGTTGTTGTTGTTGTTGTTGACGTTGTTGTTGTTGTTGTTGTTGTTTATTTGACGTTGTTGTTGTTGTTGACGTTGTTGTTGTTGTTGTTGTTTATTTGACGTTGTTGTTGTTGACGTTGTTGTTGTTATTTATTTGACCTTGTTGTTGTTGACGTTGTTGTTGTTGTTGTTGTTGTTGTTGTTTATTTGATGTTGTTGTTGTTGACGTTGTTGTTGTTATTTATTTGACCTTGTTGTTGTTGACGTTGTTGTTGTTGTTGTTGTTGTTGTTGTTTATTTGACGTTGTTGTTGTTGTTTATTTGACATTTTTGTTGTTGTTGTTGACATTGTTTATTTGACGTTGTTGTTGCTGTTGTTTATTTGACGTTGTTGTTGTTGTTGACGTTGTTGTTGTTGTTGTTTATTTGACGTTGTTGTTGTTGACGTTATTGTTGTTGTTGTTTATTTGTTGTTGTTGTTGTTGTTGTTGTTGTTTATTTGACGTTGTTGTTGTTGTTGTTGTTTATTTGACATTGTTGTTGTTGACGTTGTTGTTGTTGTTTATTTGACGTTGTTGTTGTTGTTTATTTGACGTAGTTGTTGTTGACGTTGTTGTTGTTGTTTATTTGACGTTTTTGTTGTTGTTGATGTTGTTGTTGTTGTTTATTTGACGTTGTTGTTGTTGTTGTTTATTTGACTTTGTTGTTGTTGTTACTATTGGTGTTGTTGTTGTTGTTTATTTGACTTTGTTGTTGTTGTTGTTATTGTTGTTGTTGTTGTTGTTTATTTGACGTTGTTGTTGTTGTTTATTTGACATTGTTGTTGTTGTTTATTTGACGTTGTTGTTGTTGATGTTATTTATTTGACGTTGTTGTTGTTTATTTGACGTTGTTGTTGTTGTTGTTGTTTATTTGACGTTGTTATTGTTGTTTATTTGACGTTGTTTTTGTTATTTGACGTTGTTGTTGTAGTTTTTATTGTTGTTGTATTAGTTATTGTTGTTGTTTATTTGACATTGTTGTTGTTGTTGTTTATTTGACGTTGTTGTTGTTGACATTGTTGTTGTTGTTGTTGTTTATTTGACGTTGTTGTTGTTGTTGTTTATTTGACGTTGTTGTTGTTGTTGTTGTTGTTTATTTGACGTTGTTGTTGTTGTTGTTGTTTATTTAACGTTGTTGTTGTTGTTGTTTACTTGACGTTGTTGTTGTTGTTGTTTATTTGACGTTGTTGTTGTTGTTGTTGTTGTTTATTTGACGTTGTGGTTGTTGTTGCTTATTTGACGTTGTCGTTGTTGTTGACGTTGTTGTTGTTGTTGTTGTTTATTTGACGTTGTTGTTGTTGTTGTTGACGTTGTTATTGTTGTCGTTGTTGTTGTTGTTTATTTGACGTTGTTGTTGTTGTTTATTTGACAATGTTGTTGTTGTTGTTTATTTGACGCTGTTGTTGTTGTTGTTATTTATTTGACGTTGTTATTGTTGTTGTTTATTTGACGTTGTTATTGTTGACGTTGTTGTTGTTGTTTATTTGACGTTGTTGTTGTTGTTGACGTTGTTGTTGTTGTTGTTTATTTGACGTTGTTGTTGTTGACGTTGTTATTGTTATTTATTTGACGTTGTTGTTGTTGACATTGTTGTTGTTGTTGTTGTTTATTTGACGTTGTTGTTGTTGTTTATTTGACATTGTTGTTGTTGTTGTTGACGTTGTTGTTGTTGTTGTTGTTTATTTGACGTTGTTGTTGTTTATTTGACATTGTTGTTGTTGTTGACGTTGTTGTTATTGTTGTTTATTTGACGTTGTTGTTGTTGTTGACTTTGTTGTTGTTGTTGTTGTTGTTTATTTGATGTTGTTGTTGTTGTTTATTTGACGTTGTTGTTGTTTATTTGACATTGTTGTTGTTGTTTATTTGACGGTGTTGTTGTTGTTGTTTATTTGACATTATTGTTTTTGTTTATTTGACGTTGTTGTTGTTGTTGTTGACATTGTTGTTGTTGTTGTTGTTGTTGTTTATTTGACGTTGTTGTTGTTGTTGGTGGTGTTGACATAGTTGTTGTTGTTGTTGTTTATTTGACGTTGTTGTTGTTGATGTTATTTATTTAACGTTGTTGTTGTTGTTTATTTGACGTTGTTGTTGTTGTTGTTTATTTGACGTTGTTATTGTTGTTTATTTGACGTTGTTTTTGTTATTTGACGTTGTTGTTGTTATTGTTGTTGTATTTGTTGTTGTTGTTGTTGCTTATTTGACATTGTTGTTGTTGTTGTTGTTGTTTATTTGACGTTGTTGTTGCTGTTGTTTATTTGACGTTGTTGTTATTGTTGTTTATTTGACGTTGCTGTTGTTGTTGTTGTTGTTGTTTATTTGACGTTGTTGTTGTTGTTGTTGACGTTGTTGTTTATTTGACGTTGTTGTTGTTGTTGTTTATTTGTCGTTGTTGTTGTTGTTGACGTTGTTATTGTTGTTGTTTATTTGATGTTGTTGTTGTTTATTTGACATTGTTGTTGTTGTTGACGGTGTTGTTATTGTTGTTTATTTGACATTGTTGTTGTTGTTGTTGACGTTGTTGTTGTTGTTGTTGTTGTTGTTGTTTATTTGATGTTGTTGTTGTTGTTGTTATTTATTTGACGTTGTTGTTGTTGTTGTTTATTTGACGTTGTTGTTATTGTTGTTTACTTGATGTTGTTGTTGTTGACGTTGTTGTTGTTGTTGTTTATTTGACGTAGTTGTTATTGTTGACATAATTGTTGTTGTTGTTTATTTGACGTTGTTGTTGTTGTTGACGTTGTGGTTGTTTATTTGACGTTGTTGTTGTTGTTGTTTATTTGACTTTGTTGTTGTTGATGTTATTGTTGTTGTTGTTGCTGTTGTTTATTTGACGTTGTTGTTGTTGTTGTTGTTTATTTGACGTTGTTGTTGTTGTTTATTTGACGTTGTTGTTGTTGATGTTATTTATTTAACGTTGTTGTTGTTGTTGTTTATTTGACGTTGTTGTTGTTGTTGTTGTTTATTTGACGTTGTTATTGTTGTTTATTTGACGTTGTTTTTGTTATTTGACGTTGTTGTTGTTGTTATTGTTGTTGTATTTGTTGTTGTTGTTGTTGCTTATTTGACATTGTTGTTGTTGTTGTTTATTTGACGTTGTTGTTGTTGTTGTTGTTTATTTGACGTTGTGGTTGTTGTTGCTTATTTGACGTTGTCGTTGTTGTTGACGTTGTTGTTGTTATTTATTTGATGTTGTTGTTAATGTTGTTGTTGTTATTGTTGTTGTTGCTGTTGTTTATTTGACGTTGTTGCTGTTGTTTATTTGACGTTGTTGTTGTTATTGTTGTTGTTGTTTATTTAACGTTGTTGTTGTTGTTGTTTATTTGGCGTTGTTGTTGTTGTTTATTTGACGTTGTTGTTGTTGTTGTTGTTTATTTGACGTTGTTATTGTTGTTTCTTATTTGACGTTGTTGTTGTTGTTGTTGACGTTGTTGTTGTTGTTGTTGTTGTTGTTTATTTGACGTTGTTGTTGTTGTTTATTTGACGTTGTTGTTGTTGTTGTTTATTTGACGTTGTTGTTGTTGTTGTTGTTTATTTGACGTTGTTGTTGTTTTTGTGGTTTATTTGACATTGTTGTTGTTGACGTTGTTGTTGTTGTTTATTTGACGTTGTTGTCGTTGTTGTTTATTTGACGTTGTTGTTGTTTATTTGACGTTGTTGTTGTTGTTGTTTATTTGACGTTGTTGTTGTTGTTGTTTATTTAACGTTGTTGTTATTGTTGTTTATTTGACGTTGTTGTTGTTGTTTATTTGACGTTGTTGTTGTTGTTGTTTATTTGACGTTGTGGGTGTTGTTGCTTATTTGACGTTGTCGTTGTTGTTGACGTTGTTGTTGTTGTTGTTGATTTGACGTTGTTGTTGTTGTTGTTGACGTTGTTATTGTTGTCATTGTTTATTTGACGTTGTTGTTGTTGTTTATTTGACGTTATTGTTGTTGTTTATTTGACGTTGTTCTTGTTGTTGTTTATTTGACGCTGTTGTTGTTGTTATTTATTTGACGTTGTTATTGTTGTTGTTTATTTGACGTTGTTGTTGTTGTTGTTGACGTTGTTGTTGTTGTTGTTTATTTGACGTTGTTGTTGTTGTTGACGTTGTTGTTGTTGTTGTTGTTTATTTGACGTTGTTGTTGTTGACGTTGTTGTTGTTATTTATTTGACCTTGTTGTTATTGACGTTGTTGTTGTTGTTGTTGTTGTTGTTGTTGTTGTTTATTTGACGTTGTTGTTGTTGTTTATTTGGCATTTTTGTTGTTGTTGTTGACATTGTTTATTTGACGTTGTTGTTGCTGTTGTTTATTTGACGTTGTTGTTGTTGTTGACGTTGTTGTTGTTGTTGTTTATTTGACGTTGTTGTTGTTGACGTTATTGTTGTTGTTGTTTATTTGTTGTTGTTGTTGTTGTTGTTGTTGTTGTTGTTTATTTGACGTTGTTGTTGTTGTTGTTTATTTGACATTGTTGTTGTTGACGTTGTTGTTGTTGTTTATTTGACGTTGTTGTTGTTGTTTATTTGACGTAGTTGTTGTTGACGTTGTTGTTGTTGTTTATTTGACGTTTTTGTTGTTGTTGATGTTGTTGTTGTTGTTGTTTATTTGACGTTGTTGTTGTTGTTGTTTATTTGACTTTGTTGTTGTTGTTACGATTGGTGTTGTTGTTGTTGTTTATTTGACTTTGTTGTGTTTTGTTGTTATTGTTGTTGTTGTTGTTGTTGTTGTTTATTTGACGTTGTTGTTGTTGTTTATTTGACGTTGTTGTTGTTGTTTATTTGACGTTGTTGTTGTTGATGTTATTTATTTGACGTTGTTGATGTTTATTTGACGTTGTTGTTGTTGTTGTTGTTGTTTATTTGACGTTGTTATTGTTGTTTATTTGACGTTGTTTTTGTTATTTGACGTTGTTGTTGTAGTTGTTATTGTTGTTGTATTTGTTATTGTTGTTGTTTATTTGACATTGTTGTTGTTGTTGTTGTTGTTTATTTGACGTTGTTGTTGTTGACATTGTTGTTGTTGTTGTTGTTTATTTGACGTTGTTGTTGTTGTTGTTGTTTATTTGACGTTGTTGTTGTTGTTGTTGTTTATTTGACGTTGTTGTTGTTGTTGTTTATTTAACGTTGTTGTTGTTGTTGTTGTTGTTGTTGTTGTTTACTTGACGTTGTTGTTGTTGTTGTTGTTTATTTGACGTTGTTGTTGTTGTTGTTGTTGTTTATTTGACGTTGTGGTTGTTGTTGCTTATTTGACGTTGTCGTTGTTGTTGACGTTGTTGTTGTTGTTGTTGTTTATTTGACGTTGTTGTTGTTGTTGACGTTGTGGTTGTTTATTTGATGTTGTTGTTGTTGTTGTTTATTTGACTTTGTTGTTGTTGATGTTATTGTTGTTGTTGTTGCTGTTGTTTATTTGACGTTGTTGTTGTTGTTGTTTATTTGACGTTGTTGTTGTTGTTTATTTGACGTTGTTGTTGTTGATGTTATTTATTTAACGTTGTTGTTGTTGTTGTTTATTTGACGTTGTTGTTGTTGTTGTTGTTTATTTGACGTTGTTATTGTTGTTTATTTGACGTTGTTTTTGTTATTTGACGTTGTTGTTGTTGTTATTGTTGTTGTATTTGTTGTTGTAGTTGTTGCTTATTTGACATTGTTGTTGTTGTTTATTTGACGTTGTTGTTGTTGTTGTTTATTTGACGTTGTGGTTGTTGTTGCTTATTTGACGTTGTTGTTGTTGTTGACGTTGTTGTTGTTATTTATTTAATGTTGTTGTTAATGTTCCTGTTGTTATTGTTGTTGTTGCTGTTGTTTATTTGACGTTGTTGCTGTTGTTTATTTGACGTTGTTGTTGTTATTGTTGTTGTTGTTTATTTAACGTTGTTGTTGTTGTTGTTTATTTGGCGTTGTTGTTGTTGTTGTTTATTTGACGTTGTTGTTGTTGTTGTTTATTTGACGTTGTTATTATTGTTTCTTATTTGACGTTGTTGTTGTTGTTGACGTTGTTGTTGTTGTTGTTGTTTATTTGACGTTGTTGTTGTTGTTTATTTGACGTTGTTGTTGTTGTTGTTTATTTGACGTTGTTGTTGTTGTTGTTGTTTATTTGACGTTGTTGTTGTTTTTGTGGTTTATTTGACATTGTTGTTGTTGACGTTGTTGTTGTTGTTTATTTGACGTTGTTGTCGTTGTTGTTTATTTGACGTTGTTGTTGTTTATTTGACGTTGTTGTTGTTGTTGTTTATTTGACGTTGTTGTTGTTGTTGTTTATTTAACGTTGTTGTTATTGTTGTTTATTTGACGTTGTTGTTGTTGTTTATTTGACGTTGTTGTTGTTGTTGTTGTTTATTTGACGTTGTGGGTGTTGTTGCTTATTTGACGTTGTCGTTGTTGTTGACGTTGTTGTTGTTGTTGTTGATTTGACGTTGTTGTTGTTGTTGTTGACGTTGTTATTGTTGTCATTGTTTATTTGACGTTGTTGTTGTTGTTTATTTGACATTATTGTTGTTGTTTATTTGACGTTGTTCTTGTTGTTGTTTATTT